>JAEQBH010004898.1:0-399551 GCA_016808115.1 Tetrastigma voinierianum | reverse complement strand
GATTTGTTTTTCTCTACCTAATGGGACCTCCTCTATCCCATTAGTCTTCTCCCAGCGGCTACTTGCAAAGCTCACGCTCTCTCCTACGCGTGCACCTTCCTCTTCTTCCTGAACCTTGTTTCCGTCTGCTCTCTCAGGTACCTTGGCAGATTCCAATCTAATGACCTGATTTCCCACCAAAGATGGATTTCCTGTGATTCACTGTCCTTCCAACACTTCCACAACTTGAGTAAAGCTCCATTGCATTTCACCTGGATTCTAGCCCATCTTGAGATCGACAAGAACGCTCTGTGGTTCTTTAATCCATGGTTAGGAAACCACCGCAACGATCACCGATTCTTCTCAGGATGGGACGACTCGATAGGTGTATTGGCAACCCTATCAGTCTGACCTAAGCCACCTCCTTAAAATTTTTCTTTGTGATACATCCATCTTCTTTAGTCCATTTCTTAAGAAAGATAGAAAGCCCCCTAATCTTTTGGTGCCAACCCTGAGGATCCTTTCAGCTTCTTTTGCATTTTCAAATTCACAAAACCAAAGCCCTTTTCCCATTTCCACAACATTCAAGCTACCAATAACTTCCCAAGCGGACCATGCTTGTCTCTTAATGGTCTTGTAAACCAGATCGCAGGTTCCTCCTCCTACCAACCCAATTGCCAACAAGATAGTTTCCTTAGCCTGTTTGCGATTTCTTCTTCCCCCACACTCACCCTGACTGCACCAGAAGGAGCTTCGTGCTTTGTCCCCACTACCGCTATCGCAAAGGATTTTGTTTCCGGGGAGCTTTTCTTTTTTGATCTGGTCGGTGGTGCCTTTTTTTATGTGATATTTTCCACATTCCCCCCCTTGATGCCCACTCCCAACATTCGGAGTTTCTTTGACAACAACTTCCAACCCTTCATAAAACATTTTCCTTTCGAAAAGCACAAGCAGAACCAATTTGCTCCCAAATCCTAAACTGTGCATCGGATAAAAGATCCCGCGTTGTTCGAACACCTCTCTAGCTTGTAACTTCTTCCAGCCTCCTCCCATTTTGTGTGACCAGCCTTGCCAGAGCAATATTTTCAAAGTCTTTCAAACTCGTATAGATGCCGGAGACTACTATCTCTGAACTTGATCCACAACGAAACTCCCTTGCATCTCTCCCAGATGCATCCTTTCAATTTGTTACCCTTCTCTTCTATCGCAATCTCAAATGACTTGGCCTCGACGGCGAACTGCTTTTTACCCTCTCAACTGCTCAGTACCAGCCATCGACTTGTTATTTTGAATAATATGAAAATGCCTTCATCACCTTTTTAAGTATGTTTGCTAAGACTTTTGAAATTAACTTATACAGGCTATTCACCTAGCTGATATGTCTGAAGTCCTTTAGATCCTCTGCCCCACTCTTTTTTAGAACAAGCACAATAAAAGTAGTAGTTAAACTTTGCACAAACTTTCCTGTTTCAAAGAAGTCCTTAAACATCTTCAATACATCATCCTTAGTGTGCCCCGCTTATTGCCGTATAGCCTTTGAGCTTTGTCATTCAGGTAATTCAGCCAATTGAAGACTTCTCCTTCTCGAATGACAATTTCACACTATCAGCTTCCAGCATTGCTATGGAGCAGTGAGCAGTTTTCAGATTTGATGTAACAGCTCAATTAAAATTTCGCTTGATCCAGCCTTTGCTATTAGGAATGTTTCTTTATAAAAATTATTTGTAAGTGTTGTTTTTAACATTTCATATTTTCTTTGCAGGCAGATTTGTCTTTCAATGTTTTTAACTTTTATTACTATTGTTTAATATTTTGAATTCTGGGATTTATTTTGGACTAAGGGTAAAGCTAGAAGTTTTATGTAATTATCAATTAGAAAACACTATCTTTAATGATGGTATTAAAAAATGATTTGTCTTGAATTTGTTATGATTATGAATTAAATGAATATAAATTGAAATTTTTATTTATCCTTTAATCAAATAGTCTTACAGGTAGCTAGGGAGCAAAAAGTATACAAACTCATTGTACTTTTATATATACTATTAGTAGAATAATAAGAGAACATAGAGAAAGTTTTGCTAATAGTTATAATATTTCTCTCAAGGCTAATATGAGATTGCAACTTATTGTACACTAGTATGGCTCGAAAAGTACAAGTATATCACTAAAAATTTTAGTACTTCTTTAATTAAATCTATGGTTAGGTCAGTTAAATAAAAGCAAATTCATAATTTTTTTTTTATCGGTAAAAAGCAATATATAGATGAAAAACGAGCACAAGGCTCCCAAAGAGTACACAAGAAGAATACAAAAAGGGAGACCCAAAAAAAAAAAAAAAGTCTCACTCACCTATATGTCCAACAGTTCGAAAAATCCACCAAAGAATCTAGTTATTAACACTATACAAATTAGCCCACGACTACGCGTACACAAAAAGTGATTTCCATCCTATGAGTAGAGGGGGTCTCATTCTTAAAAGCCGCCCTATTCCTTTCCTTCCATAACATCTTAATAACAGTTATGGGCCGTCATCCAAACTCTTGATGCCATGACATTGAAGACTTGCCAAGCAAGGAGAACATGCATCGTAAGTAAAGGAACACCTGGGCTAGAATCAGCTATGACCAAAAGAAGATCCCATAGCATCTTAGCTCTCAAACAATGGATAAGCAAATGGTCTATTGTTTCCTCATCATCTTCACGTAAAAAAGCCTGCTTACGAGGGATCCTCCTCCTTTTAGCCGGTCAAGTGTAAGCACCTTGTCTTAGACGCTTCAAGAAGCAAAAACCCATTGGGGACAATCAACTGGCATGGATTAAGGGGAAAGTCAGAGGGAGAATGCATCAACTTACTCAGACATGAGTCTTACTCGAGAAACCATCACCATAGTCTCCTTCATCAACAGCTGGGATCCTCTGGAAGGGCCTAGTTTTCTCATAGGAAGAAAACAGGAACTCTTTCAAACCCTTCCACCTCCCAATCATTAAGATATTCACGCACGACCGGGGACCAACCCCTTCCTCTCTGAGGAATCCAAACATTTGCCACCCCGGGGCGTCTCAGGAAGGCCAAATTTGAATTAGCAGTACCACAACGGTCTCAGATCGCCAAGAGTCCTTCCAAAACTCATTTCCTTCCATTTCCTAAGGAGGCGAAATAGTGTTTCTCGAGAGAAGGTACTTATCTTTTCCATGTCTTTCTTACAACTAGCCATAGCCTCCTCTAATGTCGATGGTGTCCCAGCCCCCATCCTTCTTCCCAAATTTGGTGTTGATCACCAATCTCCATGGACCCTCACGAAGTAAACCACAACACCTAATTACTACAGCAAGGTTAGCTCGATTCATCTCGGGAGAGGCTTCATCCTTAAGCCCCTATTTCTAAGCACAATCGCTTTCAATTGACAAGGTGTGGTTTTACCTAGATTGCCAATACCCCAGAGAAAGTATCTTGAATTTTCCGCCTGTAATTAATGCCTTTCGAGATTCTAAACAAAGAGAGGAAGTAAATAGGAAGACTAGACAGTGTGCTCCAAATGAGCGTGAGCCTCCCTCCCTTTGAGGATATATTGTCTTTTCCAGGATGCCAATCTTTTTCTAAATCTTTTTTCAATGGAATCCCAAACCCCCGTTGCCCTGTGAGGAGCCCCAAGAGGAAGGCTCAAGTACGTAGTGGGGAGGGAGCCAACACCACAACCAAGCTTACACGCTAACAACTCCACATTGTCCACCCTACCCACTGGGATAATTTCACTATTGCTCAGGTTAATTTTCAAACCTGAGAAGGCTTCAAACACATCAAGATCCATCCCAATTACATCAACTGCTCAGAGTTGGCTTCCCGAAAAAGGCCAGTGTCATCAGCATATAAAAGATGAGAAATGACAAGCTCCCCTTCATCTCTACCCCCAAACCTATAGCCTGAAATGAAATTGCCTTCCACCACGCGCTTTAGCCAACAACTCGTGGTTTACATCGATCACAAAAGATAAAGAGAGGTTCTCTGTCTTCGTGTCTCCTGAACTCCGAAGAACCCCGTGAGGAGAACCATTGGCAATAGAAAGAAGCTTTGAGACTGACCAATTAATCCAATTTAATCCATTTTGAGCCAAACCCCATTCTTTCCAAAACTGCACAGAAAATCCCACCCGATGTGATCGTAGCCTTTTCAATGTCCAAATTTACAAAGAATCCCTTCTTCTTTCCTCTTCAGAACGGAGTCCACCACCATTAGCTATTAACACCGCCGCTGAATCCGTCTCCCTCTAGTGAACCATTTTGAGACTGGGAGATAATCAACCTCATAACCCTTTTGATTCTGTTAGCCAACACTTTTGTTTAGATTTTGTAAAGGCCTCCCACTAGATTGATGGGTCTTAGATCCTTTAGATCCTCAACTGTATTTCCCTTGGGAACCAAAACTAAGAATATAGCATTTAGGCTTTTAACAAACTGGTTATGCTCAAAGAATTCCCTAAAGAAGTCCATAACATCATCCTTCACCATATCCCAACTGAAAGACCATAAGGCCAGTGGGAAACCATCTGGACCTGGAGCTTTATCTTCGTTAAGCCCTGAGCCTGTTGCTAGGATTTCCTCCTCTGTGAACATTTCTTCCAGCTTAGCAGCTTGATCTTCTCCAATCAAATTGAATGGGAGATTAGGGAAAGGCGGGCACCAATTGTTCGAGGCTGAGAGAAGACTTTGGAAGGCGCCTATCAGACCTTCTTTAATTTCAGGCTCCTTGACAAGCCTTCTGCCATTAATACTGATGCTCCTAATAGATTTCCTCCTCCTATGAGAATTCACATTCATGAAAACCCCGTTTCTATCCCCATATCGCCTGTGTATTTCTCTCGGATTGCTCAAGAGACCTCTTCCATTTCAACCCATTTCTTATAATCGTCTCTAGCCTTCTCCCTCTCCTCAGCTTCTTCCAAAGACAACTCCCTTTCCTTTTCTAAGTTATCCCAAAAAGAGATCCTACTTAAAGCCTCATTTTTTATCTCAACTCTACCAAAAACCTCTTTGTTCCAAACCCTCAAAATTCCTTTTAGGGCTTTTAATTTGGAAGCCAAAACAGTCAAGGACCTGCAAAGAAGGCTTTGCCACCAAACTCTAAGGAGGTGGTCCTTGAAGCCTTCAAACTTCAGCTACATGTTTTCAAAGCGGAAAGGCGAAGGCCCAGATTTAATCCCTTCAATGTCTAACATAATGGGGCAATGATCAGACACTGGTCTCAGGAGAGTACTTTGAACCACATTATTAAACTGACTTTCCCAATTAGCCATTACAAGAATCTGTCAAGACGGGACATAGAATGGTTGTTGTGGCCTCCCCTCCAGGTGAAAGGGCCCCCCTGAAGAGGGATGTCTCTAAGCCCCAACTCATTAAGAACTTCTGCAAAATGCCTCATAGGATGGGAGAGCCTACTCACCATGTTCCTTTCATTAGGAGATAGGACCATATTGAAGTCTCCACCTATGCACCAGGGCCCCTCTCACCAAATACTCCCTTCAATGACCCTGTACTCTTCCCAAAATGATTTCCCTTTGCTTCCCCTGGGTCCGCCATAGACACCTATGAAGGCCCACTGAAAACCATCCTCCACGTTTTAAATGATGCAAGTAATGTAAAAAGGCCTGTTTCAACCTCCACTAAGTCCACTTTTATCCCAAACACAAGGATACTCGCCCACAACTCCCTCCGCTCCTAATAACCTTCCATTCAGGGTTCACCCACCCAAAATTGGGAGCACATGTTGAGGACATCTCCTGAATTTTGGTTTCTTGCAAGAAGATCAAATCCACCCTCTGAGACCTAATAAAATTTCTAATGACATTCCTCTAGTCCGGATTATTTGCTCCTCTAACATTCCATGAGAAAAGCTTTAGCTTCATTTTAACTTTAACAAAAAATTCCCCCAGTCTCTTCCTTCTCTATTTTGGCCCTTCCTATTGTAGTTGATGGTGCATTCCAATTTCCTTAACTCCCTCTCACGTCTAGACTCTGTAGGGTTCCCCTTCCTTTTATCTTTTGGCTATTGAGACTCCATTTTTTGCATAAGCTCTAAAATCTCCTTTTCAAAACCCACTGTTGGAATTCCTAGAAATTCACTGAATTTGATCAAGCAACCATCTTCCCAATTTTTGTATTCTAGACACTCTGGAAGTACGCAAGGGAGCTCCTTGCTTTGAAGCCCAAAACCCATTGTTTCTTGATCAACTCTATAAGAGCACTGACTGTCACCTCTCCCCACTCTCTTCCATCATCTGAAACCACCCTTAGCGGTTCCATTTCAACGTAGCCACATACCCATGGAAATCCCCTAGAAAGCAGGGCCGCCAAGTCGGAGAAGAGGGAGAAGCAAGGCTTTCTCAGTATGCTTAGCGTGTCATGGTAGGCTGTTGAGAAAACGCCTCGAGGCGATGAAAAAGCGACACAATTCCAGAGTGGTGCCTTTATCGCTGAAGGTGGTTCGAGGGCACTTGATCGCGCCTTTCACGCCTTGAAGTATAACGCGTACGCGATTTGGGGAGTTGGTGTGGCCTTTAGAAAAGGAAAAAAAAAACCTAAAATAGTGATTACCTATTTTCGACGACCTAGCGAGCGACATCGCGAAGGTCTCTCCAACCGCAACCACCGCCCCATCTTCGTGCATGTTCTACGCCCTCCTCTTCTTCATCTCATATCTCTGGGCTTCTTCATCTCATCCACGCCCCGAGACCCCCCCACCAAATTCTCCTCTCTTCATCTTCCTTCCTTCATCTCATCCGACTACGCCACCCCTTCTGCTCTGTTTTTTTTTATTTTTATTTTTATTTTAAGTCAAAGAGCTGGGAGACTTATCTCATCCACCTACCCCCGTCCTTCTGCTCCTCTTTTTATCTTTAATTTTTTTTATTTAAGTCCAAGTTTGAGAGTCGAGTGCCTTTATTTCGACCGATTAAATAAGTTTTAATAAATTCTCAATTCATTGAACTCATTTTTGACCAAAATCATCTCACACTGCTTTCTTCATCAATTTTTTTCTTTTAAGTATAATGTACTTTGGAGCTCATTTTGATTAATTAAACCAATTAATTTCTGAATTTCATTTTTAATTTTCTCTAAAAAAATATTAGTTTTTAAAATTTAAACCAACTAAATTCTGAACTTCATTTTTAAATTCCTCTAAAAATTTAAAATATTTAAACCAATTTTTAATTTTCATGTTTTTATTTATGCTATTTTATTTATATATTTTAAAATACACTAATTATATATTGTGATGCTCAAAAAGCTTACGCCTTGAGGTTTACGCCTCGCCTCACAAACACAAAAACGCCTCGCCTCACGTTTTCACCTTTTAAAACTTTGGGGAGAAGGATAGTTTTCTGAGGGGATAGTTTCATACTTGGAAACATTCGTATGACTTTGGTGAGCTTCGAGGGCTTCCTCCTCAGGAGCCCTAAATTCCGATTCCACTAGGGCCAAAGATCGGCCAATCGAATATCCTTCTTCTCCGGGACCTTGGTGAGAATTTCCCATTAGTGGGTTGTCGGAAGACACATCCCACGACCCATCTTCCCACAAACTTTCAAAGCTAGAAGTCCCCAATGTTAGTCCTATCTTTGCAGGCCTCAATGGGGGCCCCTAAACACAATCCAAACAGATCTTCCAAAGGTTCGTGGAAGGTGTTTCTCCTCCGCACGCTGTGGTCAGTCCCCCGCCATCAAACTGCTTATTTTTAAAGACTAATCACCAAATCAATCATATTGATTTGATTACACTAAATTTTACCTAGTTCTCAATTGGGTTGGTTGTATACTTCGATTATTTTTCCTTTCAATGATGAAGTGCATGTTCCTCTCTACCTCCTAATAATTGTGAAATAATATGGAGCATCACCAAGATAAATGATGGAAATGGTTTTAGAAGGGAAGTATGGAACAACATGACTAACATGATCAAGATTCTCCTTTTTCCTTTCTCTTCTTTTTCATTTTATTTTTATCCTCAAATCTTTTCTATTGTTACTTTTATAACACCAAATAAAAATTGGTAAACCAGCAAGTAAACTATGGTGATGACCAATGGTGTGTATTAACCAATGTACTTGATTGATTTTTTTAATCCAATGTCAAAAGAAACAATTAGAGAGGAATTTGAAGAGAGGGTGTTTAATATGTATATTTTGTTTGAAAAAATTGGTGGATGTGGGAGAGGAATTTTGTAAAGACATTTAAAATTTTTAAAAGTAAATAAAGAAGGTACAATCTTGTATTTATTAGCTATTTGCAGATTTAAAAACACTTTAGCATTTAGCATTTGGCATAAATGTTCTTGTTATTTAAGAAGCATTATTTATTTATTTATTTATTTGCAGAGAAACCCTGTAAAATCCTCTGAATGCAAAAACCTTTGAGATTTTGTCTACCTTCGTGCTCAGATTCAAATGGCAAAGAAATAAACTAATCTTAGTTTACAAATGCTAAAAGAATGTTAAGAAGAATTCGACTCCAAACTCTATAACTATGAAGCTCAAAGCTCCTCAATCGAACCCTTTCGAGACCATTTGGTCTCGAACCAAGTTTGACATTCTTGGCAAGAAACGTAAAGGCGAACAAAAGCGTATTGGCTTGGCTCGATCTCGCGCCATCCAAAAGGCACAATATTTTACTCTTCCTCAACTTATGTTGATGTTTTTGATTTCATAGATGATTTCTTTTGTTCTCTCCCTTAATTGCTTCTTATGGTAGAGGAACGCCACACTGTTGAAGGAGTATGAACAAAGCGCCAAGTCTTCGGTTTTTCTTGATAAGAGAATTGGGGAGCAAAATGATGAACTTGGGGAGTTCGATAAGGCAATTCTTGGCGGTCACAAATAAGTGAGCTGTGTAATTTTATGTGCTTTTTTTTGTCGGCTTGTTGCTCTTCTCTTTGAAAGATTTGATTTAGTTCGTTGATGAGGAATCGGTGGAAAAGTACAAAGAAGCAGGAAAGTGTGCGTTATGGTTTTCTTGATGATATGAACCTATAAAAACAATGGCCTGCCTGGGGATTGCAAAATTGTCTAATAATTAACTTTATCCTTTCTGAAATCTTGTTAATGTTTGTTGAACATGCTTGATTTCTTTAGTTGCTTAGGAACTTGTTTGCTTCAATTTTGTCAAGTGCAAGCTTGATTTTGTTGTTTTCTTTATTTTTTTTGTTCAATCTTAACTCATCTCAATGGATCGACATAATAGTAGGAAGAAAACAAAAATCAAAAATGGTTGAGTGGAGATGTTTGATTTTTCATGTACCAATTAATTGTAAAGATTCAAAGTGTTGAATTGTTTCCTTTTCCTGCATTTTTCAGCAATCAACAGGGAATTATTGAAATTTTGACACAATTTAGTTGATTTATATCTCATAATATACATGTTATGTTTGTTTCCCTTTTTTTTTTGTAGTTGAAACTGAAGAAGAAAAGCAAATATAATTTGTCTGATGGAGAAGAAGATGAATTTGAAATTGAAGGAGTTTCTTCATTTTCAGAAAGGGATGATTTTGAAGATGAAATATTGGCTGATGACGATGATGGTGATGGTGCGGAAGGAGCTGGAACTGAGAGTATGCTTGAACTTCCTACTTTTGTGCATGATATTGGATTTCCTTATGTAGATTGTGCTGCATTGGTCTAATTCATTTCTGGTATTGAAAAAATTCTAGTCTCCTATGAAGAAAAGATTTAGATTTTAGATTTAAATACATGCATACCATTATGGGGATGCTAAACCATGATTGCTAACCATTATCCTGGTTGGATTGATTTCTAGTTTCGGTCGATTGGGAAAGGTAGTTAAGAGATGTATTTCAAATTACTCCCCATTCTGTTAGACAATGATGGGGGTTAGGACAAGCCCTTCTCCTTTCCAGTTTGAACTTACGTGGTTAAAGTATGAAGGTTTTAAAGGATTCTGAAAGGGTGGTGGCAAAGTCTAGTGTTTCATGGTTCCTTTAGCTTCATCCTAGTTGCCAAGTTGAAGGCATTGAAAGGCCTTTTAAAGGTCTGGAACAAAGAGGTGTTTCGTGAGTCGAGACTTATTAAGAAGGGGGCCCCATGTGAGGTGTCTTCCGATGATCTTGAGAAGGAAAGGGAGTTCGGTCTCGAGGAGATAGAGGAAAGAACTAAGGCCATAGAAGACTTTAAGAAATGGGCTATTATGGAGAAGATTTCCTGGAGATAGAAATCTAGAAAGATTGGCTAAAAGAAGAGGAGAGAAATACATGCTTCTTCCATAGGATGGTTAATGCTCATAGGAGAAGGAATTTTCTCCAAAACATAAGTATCAATGGAAGAAGGTTAAAAAAAAGGATGGGATAAAGGTAGTCATGGTGGATGCTTTCCAAAACATGCTGTCCGGGCCCCGAAAGGCCGGGCGCCTCCTTCCGGGCTTTCTTTAATGTGACGTGCCTAAGGAAACTACAAACTCGGAGGAAGCTTTCACGAGGAAGAAACTGGATTAGCAATCTCAAGGCTTACTTGTGATAAGGCTCCCGGGTCTGTATAGCCCTTGCTTTTGGTCCTCCACAGACTTGTAAAATGATGAGGTCTTAGGCTTTTTTAAGGAATTTCATGAACAAAGCAGATTTGCAAAAAGCTTAAATGCCACTTTTCTGGTTTTAATCCCTAAGAAACAAAATGTAGAGGATTTCTAGGATTAAGGACTGCCACAGAATGGAGGCAGTACAAGATACCGATACAAAAGTTGTAGTCAACAGGATCAAGAGGGTCATGGGCAAGATCCATATCAGTCCTAATTAAGTAATGAGGCTGTGGATCAGACTAGAGAAACAAGAGCGGCCTTGTTTGTAAATTGATATTGAAAAAGCCTATGACAATATCGCTGGGAGCTTGTTTCAAAAGTTATGGATAGAATGGACCTAGAAGACGTTGATGAGCTCGGGAGAAAGTGGTGTGTTTCACACCCTTTCTGGCCCTCATTAATGGCTCTCCTGCTGGTTTCTTCTAGAGTTTGAGGGGGTTGAGATAAGGAGATCCCCTCCCCCCCTATTGTTTTGTGATTGGCATGGAAGCGCTTAGAGCTTGGGTCATGAGCGTAGATGGAAATTTTTCTCGGCGTGAGGGGCTGTAGTTGGGGAGGTGAGGAGGTGGTCCATCTTCCATCTTCTATAATGCTGATGACACTCTTATTTTGCGAAGCCAACAAAGATCAGCTAAAGTTTACAAGTTAGACTTTGATGTGGTTTCTAGCGATGTCGAGGTGAGACTAATTCAAACAAGAGCCATATCGGTCTCAGGTGAGGGCCGCTTGTCGCAGGAAGGTTAGCCTCGGGAGCTCCTACCGTGTGGGTTGATCCTTCCCCACTTTGTATCTAGGTCTTCCATCGGGAGCCCCCCTCACAGCAATAGGGGTCTACTTCACGATTTACTCACATTATCTTGTGTATATATTTGTAATTTAGTTTTGCCATTTTTTTTTTTATTTTTTATTTTTTAATTTTAATTTTTATGGGATTGGGAAGTGGGGAGTCATTTTTTCTCTAGATCTATAATTAATTAATTAATTGGCATAGTTCCCTAAACTTGTTTAATAGTTTTTATACAGGCTTAGAGGGGTGCTACGACTCTGACATCGTACCTTCCGATAGGTAAACTCCACCCTCCTGATTTGGACTTGCTTTTTCGTACATGCCTTTTCCTAAATAAGGAGCCACTCTAGAGTTTTATTTTTATTTTGCTTTCCTTAACAAACAAAATAAGTAGAAGACTCCAAACCATTTTGAAAATGTTTTTGAATAATAAAGCCATTAGCTCACGCTATCAAGTGGGACACGGAAAAACGCTGGTCCACAGCGTCAAGTTCCAACCTTCTAAGGTCTCTTATGATCGAGAGATGGAGGAGGCGGAAAGATTCCCCATCTCCCATGCATGCAAAATCAGCCCTGGTGAGGATATGCTTTCTCTGAATGGTTCCAAGGACGGAAATTTCTCTGTGAAGATCATGTACTAGAGGCTAGACATCTTGCCTAGCATAAATTTTCTTTATCGCTTAGTTTGGAATTCAATTGTGCCTCCCAAAATAAGCTTTTTCACTTGGGAATCTTCTTGATGTAAAGTGCTCATGTTGGATCAGATTGAACGCCGTGGAAGACCTCTTGCTAACAAATGTTTTCTTTTTGAAGAGGATGAAGAGACAATAGTGCACATGCTAATTCATTGTAAAAAAGCTAGGATTCTTCAGGACCTTTTTTTGATGATAGTGGGACGTCGGGGTTTTCCCATTATTCGGGTCCTTCACACCTCCAGTCAGTAAAGAGCTGCTCAGGTAAAACCGCAAAAAAATTTGGATGATAGCTCCTTTATGTTTATTTTGGGCTTTATGGCGAGAAAGAAATAGGGTGTTGTTTGAAAATGGGGTCACTTCAGCTCAAAGAACAAAATCTAACTTCTTGAGCAATTTGTGGAATTAGGCAAATTTGTATAGTGTTGATAACACGAATTCATTAGTGGACTTTTGACTCGTCGTGGTAGGCTGCCAAGGTTTTGTCAAGCAGAAGGTTTTTTGCAGTTGTTTTTTTGTTTCCATTTGGTTCCTTCTCATATACTCCTTGGAACCTTTTGGTTCTTTTTAGATCAATATATTGCTTTTTATCGATAAAAAACATTTAACACTTCGAACAATTATTACTATTTGATTATTTTTTGAAGACATCACGAGGGATGAAAAATTTATTAGTGTTGACTTTTGAAGACGTAACCTCTATTGGTTAAGTTTTCAATAGGTAAATATAATTTTATTTTTTAGCGCCTTAGTATAGTTAGGCTGTTGTCACTGATCGAGCACTCTTGAGTTGAAGAAGAACAGGGCTAAGTGATCTGCCGAAGTTGTGGGACGTAAAGAGTAAAAATGCATTGGTAGGGGGAGTGTTCCGCTTTATTATAGTAAGGCTATTACCTTCTGCTTTTGATAATACTGGTCAATACTTTTATAATTAGTCAATTAGTAACTTTAGAAATTGAATAGCGGAGTTTCAAAAAGATGAATGAAGCTTGGAGTGGGGAGGTTAGGATGATTTCACAAGTGTCATCTGGCTGCTAGGTTTTGGTCTGCTTGAGGATGGGTCAATGGGTCTTAGGCCCTGGTTATATGGGTGACACTAGGCTTTAGGTTGCTTCCCTCCCCAAGTCAGTCACTGCGAAGCTTCGAAGGATGCTCTTCTTTCTGGGGCTTTAGATTAGCTTATGAGCCCAAATATGGATGTTTCACTTTCTTGCCTGCATTTTGTTCCTAAGTGGATTCTATAGAATCTGTATTTTTCCTTCATGTGATTAAACTGATGTCCTTTCACCTATCCAACAAAAAACCAACATCAGGCGATATATTAGTTTGTTCATCTGGGTGATTTCTCAAAGGTTGTTTTACAGAATCTCCACTGTTAAGGTGTTCTCATCTATAATATCCTATTATCTGCCCAACTAATAAACAGCTGTCAATTAGTGAAGCTATAACTTGTTAGTTAACAAGCTACTATTTGCAGTTCCTCTGTTTGGTTTTGTCATAGTTGCTAACGCAGCTTATTGTTTGGTTCTTGTTTTTCTTGGGACCTTTAGTTTATAAACATTACAGACTTACAGTGGTTTTCCATTTATCTACAGAAAAGCCAACATTGTTGAAAGAAGTTAAGGCACAATAAGGATATGCAGAATCAGTCACAAACAATCTCGATGGAGGGAGAGGAAAGTGTGAGGCCACCTTTCTCGCTTCGTGTATTATCCTAGACATGAAAGCTGTCCTTTTCTATAACTCCTATATGACTAAGAAGCATGAATTTTTTGCTGACTTCTGTTTTAGTCATGAGTGCTTAGCTGGTAGAACATAGAGTAGGGAAGGTTGTTCTGAATTTCAAAACATCCCCAACTTATCACCCTTCATATATATATGTGTGTGTGTGTGTGGACACAGTAATATATGTGCATGTGCATATGTATCTGTGAATTTAATTTTTTAAAACAGCGTCTTATTGTTTTCCTATTTCTTTCCTTTTTCCTTTTGTCATGTGAACAACATCACCACTGCCCATGTTAGATCTTTCCCAGTTTGTTTCTCCTTTAGAATACTATGTTTTGCTTCTCTGGGTCCTCTCTGCATGACTGATATTTTGTGTTTCATTGTATATCAAGACAGCCACTAGTCTAATGTGGGTTCATACCATTGGTTAAATAAAGTTAAAGAATTTGAAAACTTAAATGGCAGAATAGCACAAAATTTTTGGCCATATTTCATAATTCAAAAGTTAAATGCAAAAGTAGAGTAAAAATTCTGGGTCGTTGAACATATCTAATACTTTCTCCATAGAAATGTTATTCCAATGTCTCCTTTATGTGTTACGGCTAGCTTTGGCCTTTTTTGCTTGTATCCCCGCTGAAGTTGGAAAGGACTTATTTAAGACTTACATGCACACTACTTTTTATAGTTTTGATTGGCATACTAAACAAGTAGTTTGTTGCTTGCACCGAACTTCGTTTCATTTTTCATGGTATTTTTATTTGATATCAGCTTGATGCTAATGTCTATAGTCTTAACCTAGGAAATTACTTTTTTGTTTATGCTAATTCTGGTGTTAACAATGTGTTGTGCAATTATAGCCTTATTCAACTCAGTCTCATTCATCTGAACTCATTCCATCGCTAGTTTTTTGGTTTAACCTGTACATGTAGTATTGTTCAAAACCGCTGCTTTGCTACAGTTGGATAAAAGAAGGATTTTTTTTTCTCCATTCTTTACAGGCAATAAGTTCTATGATTGGCTTGTGTTGTCTTCCCTGTATTTTGTTTCATGTTCATTTCATTGTGGTTGATTTCTCTTTGAGTAGCCCAAGGCCCAAGAGCTGTGGTTAAGCAGAGATTAACTTTATAGGAATGGTTAATATCTGAATCACCCATATACACACATGCATTTATTTTCAGGTGTAAGGACATTGATTGCAGTTATTTTGTATGTGAACTCACTTTTAAAGTCTTTGAACCCTGTGATTTCTTGAGTTTTCTCATCTCTTGTTTCTTTTTCTCTTTCATACCTGTGCAACACATACACACACATTGATTGACATTATTCTTGTACTTGGTTTAAAGTACAGATTGTCTTAATAATTTTTTAAAATGCAGAAACACAAAAGCAAGAAAGAAGTGATGGAGGAGATTATTTCAAAGAGCAAGTATTGCTGCTGTTCTGATCCCTTTTTATACCATTGAAACTACTTCAAACTGGTGCCTTGAGTTATTGGCTTGCAATTTTATATTGTCATTATTTTTTTCCTCCTTTTCATTTCTTACCAGGCCCAAAAAGCAAAAGATAAGGAAGAAAATGAACATTTGGTGGAAGAATTGGATAAGTCTTTACAACTTTTAGTTCAGTCTGAGGCATTATTATCTTGACTAGACCAGGCCAAACTGAATTTTTAAAGGTTTGGTAAACAAGAGCATTCCAAGTGAACATCTTAGTAGTGATGATGCCTGCTATGCAGCACATAAAATCTTTTAAGCAGGTATCATTATGTTCTTGGTCCTGGGACTGCTTTCCTTTCTGATGCTTCTAAACTGGCTGCACTTCAGTCCTCTATATTCTGAAATTTAAAGTTTTGGAGTTCTTTTAATATCCATCTGGGCTGAATGCTATCTTCTATTTTGCTTATTTGGCTATAATAGAATATTTTCCTCTGGAAAGGGGTTTCTATTCCTGTGCTTTGTCGGGAAATTTATTATTATTGATTGGAGGCTATTTATCTACTTGATAATTCAATTTTCATATTTTTATTAGAATGTCTATTTTCTTTGGCTGTAACTAATTGTATATGTATGAATTACATAACTTTGAAAACTAAATAGAAATTCTTGTGGTGATTAGCTTTGACAACCTGGTTTCACTGATAAATTTTCATGTTATTTACTACAGGAAATTAACCTGATCTCCTATGACAAACTTATAGGTGAGGATGACATTGATATGTGTTCACCATCAGACGACAAAATCGCCTGAAGAGATTGCCCAAGATGAGAGAGAGCGACTAGAGCGACTGGAGGTATGCTGACAAAAAAAAAAAGATTGTATGAAATTTTAGGATGATGGGAGTAGATTATATGATTTTTTAGGATGATGAGATTATTTTATTTGTGGATGGACCTGAAGAGATTGCCTAAGATGAGAGAGAGCGATTGGAGGTATGTTGACAAAAAAAAAAAAAACAGATTGTATGAAATTTTAGGATGATGGGAGTAGATTATATGAATTTCTAGGATGATGAGACATTGTATTTAGGATGTACTCTACCACATTTCTCACAGAATCTACAAGAAAAGGGTAGCTTCATACCTTGTGTATTGCTCTGCTTTTCTGCTTGCTCTGTTTTTATTGCTGATAGACTGGATCATCTTTGACAAGAACCCCATTTACTTTTAAGCTACATTGGAATCACATTTATTATGAACAAAGACTGGCACTAAATTTACATTTAAGGAAAGTGGATAGAATTGTAGTCAACACCTTATCAACTTGAAATTGCTATACTAGCTTGTTTGTGTGTGTTCATGTGTGATGTATGTATGTAAGAGAAATATGCACATTGAAGTTAAAACCTGAGTCATTATAATTTTAAACCTTTAATGCTTAATTATTTGATAATGGTTGAATTTGTAAGAATGTGCAGAAGAATGTTGTCTGCTGGATTCGAGTGATGAAGAAGGTGATGCACGTGAAAATGCTGTTGAAACATCTGAACAGAGGCTAAGATCTATTTCTGGGGATGATCTTGGTGATTCTTTCTCTCCTGATGTGCTGCCAGAGTCTAAGAAGGGGGGCTGGGTTTATGAGGTTCTTGACAGAAAGGATACAGATGATCTTGAAAGTGAAGATGAGGGGTCTTCTGAGGAATCAGAAAGTGCTGAGAATGAGAGTGATGATGAAGGTTTTGAAACAGATAATGATAAGTGCAAAATGACTTCTTCCTTGAAGGACTGGGAACAGAGTGATGATGACAATATTAGTACAGATTCGGAAGGTAAGGAAGATGAAGAAGGTGAACAAGGAGAAGAGGATGATGCAGAGGAGATGGTTCTGAAAATCCATAAGAAGGCAAACGATAGTGATAATACAGAAATCAATAGAAATAATATTGATTCATTAGATGCCAAGAAAATAAAAAAAAATGTTAAACTTCCTTCATCTCAACAAGATTCTATTCCTTACGTGATTAAAGCTCCTACCAGTTTGGAAGAATTGTGCATGTTGCTGGAGAATCGTTCTGATTCTGACATTGTTGAGATAATTCACGACTCAGATAGCAATAATGCAATCTCACTTGCAGCAGAGAATCGGAAGCAAGATGCAAGTATGACTCTTTTGGCTACTTATGTTAACAATTTGATTCTGGTTCTATTGTGCCTAGACAACACATTTCTCATCTCAAACAAAACAGGAAACTAACTAAATGAAGTTGAGGTGTGTTAGATCTGATCTTGCTTCAGTTGATAGCTTTTAGGACCATGATAAAATATTTTTAGTGCTCATACACTCTTACCAATCAATAGTCAACTTGGTTGCTTTAGTATAGTTGAATCAGTACTGAGTTTAGGAAGAAGACAAACACTTCTATAGATGGGATTGCTGGTGAGATTGTAAAGCTTAGATGCCTTTTTTTTGGATTCAGCTAGTCACATTACTTAAAGTTAAACATGGTTCTGAGCTTTATATTTGGGCCATTGTTTTTAGAATTTACAGGCTATGTTGTTAACAAACTCATATCATTGCAAGTATTGCTGTAGTAATTAAAAAATCTGTTCTTTTCCAGGTATTTTATGGTGTCTTATTGCAATATTTTGCTGTCTTGGCAAATAAGAAGCCATTAAATTTTAAGCTATTGAATTTTCTGGTCAAGCCATTAATGGAGATAAGTGTGGAGATCCCCTACTTTGCAGCAATATGTGCTCGTCAACGGATATTACAGACTAGAATGCAATTCTGTGAGGCAATTAAAAACCCTGGTTAGCATACTAGAAGTTGTTGGTTCTTTCCATTCATAATCGCATACTTTAGCGTTGATGAAGTTTTTCTCTAATTCTTTTACAACTTGCTTAATGCTTGCAGAGAAGAGCAGTTGGCCTTCTTCGAAAACATTGTTTCTTTTGAGACTTTGGTCGATGATATTTCCATGCTCCGACTTTCGTCATGTTGTCATGACCCCAGCTACATTGTTGATGTGTGAATATCTGATGCGCTGTCCTATTTTATCTGGTTATGATGTCGCCATTGGTTGTTTCTTGTGCTCCATGGTTCTTTCGGTATGTAAACATTAAACCGCCTGCTATTTCTTTCCTTTTTATCCATATGGGAAGTTTAGTGGCAAGTTGCATGCTAATTTGTGGTACAAAAGGATTGTCTTTTCCATAATTTGTTATTGGTCCCTCAACAACATTTTATGGAGTAGCAAATGGTGATGGAAGATGGCTACCTGCTTTTGGCATATACTTGTTAGATATTGTATATTTTTAATTTTCGTTTTTTGCCCTCATTTATCCAATGTGTGTGTCTATCTCTCTCTCTCTCTTTATATATATATATATATATATATATATATATATATATGTGTGCGTGTGGAAGAGTAATATTTTTTCACAACTTCAATACAAAAAATTAGTTTCCTTCTTCACATGGTATCAAAGCTACAGTAAAAAACTTGAGGTGTAGAAGGTTGATCTACATGTCGAAGGGAACCTCACCAATAACTAGTCATCTAAGCGTGTGTGTGTGTGGAAGGGTTATATTTTTTCACAACTCAATACGTAAATTAGCTCTTCACGGTATCAAAGCTAGAGAGAAAAACCTAGTTTTAATTTTTTTATTCTTTAAAATAGGGTTTAGTCGTGTGGTGAACTCCAGTGACTCCTCCAGTAAATGTGTCCTTCAAGTTACATTCTCATCACGAAACTCTCTAGAAGTCGTTGTCGATGTTAGATCACCCCATCATTGACAACCTTTTTTAGGAAACTTTTCCTACATGACACCCTTTCGAGTTGGCAACCACACCATTCGAGGTGTAGAAGGTTGATCTATGTCGGAGGGAACCTCACCAATAACCATTCATCTAAGCATTGCCATGCGTTGATCTTATATTCGACATTGTCTATCATGCGCCGGTGCATGAGGGTGTGTGGGCGACTATCTAACTACACACTTCCACTTTTAGGGTCGCCTGTTGTTGACAAGCATCCCTATTCCTCCGGTGGTCCTCCTTGAAGCCTAAATCCTTGCCTTTTGACCATTTTTTTGTTTGGTGCACTATTTTCTTGGGTCTTCTACTTCTATTAGCAACCTCCCTATGGAGCCTTACAAGTGCCTTGGGAGTTGTACTACCTTCTACCCAAGAATTTTTTCCATCATTTGGATCCTCAACGACTACAATGCTTCTGGTATCCCATCTTAAGCCTTGATTTGAAATCTTGTTAGGGCTCCTTCTAATCCATCAATGCATCAACCTTTCAATTACTATACATAGTTGTGAAAACATCCATCTTTACTTACGTTTATTTGGATCTCTCATTATTACCTTGAAAAAAATTGGTTGAGAATGAAATTTATTTATCTTGGTCGACTTTTGTTAGACTTAAACTTCTGAGTCAAGGTAATGACAATCATATTGTTTCTCAAGAGGCTCATATCCCGATGTTGACGAGTGTTGTAGTAGAAGATAGACACATCAGTCAATCCCAAAGTTTTGCATCATTTTCGCTACAATGTAAGCAAATTGTGGAACTGCTTTAAAAGCTTATACACAAATGATATGCCACGCTTTCTATAAAGTGGTTTATGTCAGTTGCATGTTAGACAACCTGTGAAATGCCATAACAGGATCGGGATCTATTCGCTTTATGTTGCCTGGATTGCATTACTCGAGTTCTTAACCTTGATATCTCTTACTGCTAATGTTGGGATTCAACAATCATAAACTAACAAGTTTTTCATGGTTCTCACTCTCATTGGCCTTTGTTTAGATCTTGAGAATGTCAAAGATCAAATTTTTGCTAGCCCATCAGTCCCATACTTGTAAGGTTTGAAGCAATCTCCTCGAGTATGGTTTGACCATTTTGGTTCAGTGATTTATTTTTATTTTTATAGATAAACATAGATACAAAAATAGGCTACAAGGTATATAGGGATGCATACGAATCTAAAACAAAAATGTACTTGAGCAAAAAAATCTCACCACCCTCACCTTGAGCCATCCACCTAAAAGCCTATAATTTTGGTTCAGTGGTTTAAGAGTTTGGTATGCTTGTGACTATAGTAAGTCATTTAGTTTTTTACGATCATAACTCTTTAGGGTGTATTTATTTAGTTTTGTATGTGGACGATATCATCATTAGAGGTAGCGATCAAGATTGTATACAGAGACTGAAGCTACACATTTTCAATTACTTTCAGATTAAAGATTTGGTGTGGTCAGTTGTTTTATTTAGGAATTGAGATAGCCTATTTCGCTTTTAAAGGTGGTTCTTTCCTTAAGGAAGTATGCTTTAGACATCTTGAAAGAAATGAGCATGATAGACTATAAACCTATAGACACTCCTATGGATCCGACGTCAAACTTGTACTAGGATAGGGGGGAGCCTTTTGGAGATTTTAGGAGATATTGACAACTTGTAGGTAAATGAAACTACCTTACCATTACTTGGCAAGACATTTCTTTTCCTGTGAGGGTGGTTAACCTTTTTCTATAGTCATCCTGTGATTGCCATTAGGATGCTATGATTCATATTCATCAATATATCGAAGGAATACTAGGTCGAGGTGTGTTATCTAAGAATAGAGGTCACACCTAGGGGTGGAATAATGGGCTCAAATTCGATGGGTCGACCTTACTGGGCCCTTATTCTTGAGGGCCTGACCGAAAAATGGTACTTGAATAGAACAGGCTCACTGGCTGACCTCACAGGCCCAGATTCATTGTGGCTTGGGTCGGCCCAACCCGCTTAGCCCATTTTAGTTTTTTTTTTTTTTTTAAATTTTTAAATGACTACATAATATTTTCTAATTATTAAAAATATTAGTTTTTCTATTATGAAAAATATAAAATAGTTGTTTATAGAAAAAAGAATAGTTATTAATAAAATAAAATCGTACTAGTATGAAAAATAATTTAAAATAAAATAAATATATATATAAATATAACTAAAATAATTTATTTTATATAATCTTTTAAGAACATAAGAATAAACTATAAGTATTTCAAAGAAACTTTATTTTACAAAATATCAAATTTGTAAAGATGTTATTTATTATTATTTTTAATTTTTTAATGCCCGACCCATTTTGGCCCATGCCCCGCATAGGGCCAGGTTGGGTTAACCAAAAGAGGGCTTGAATAAAAGAGACCGAACCCGACCTGTTTTGGCTTGTGACCTTAATGGGCTCGGTCTGCTTGGCCTGCCACCGCTTCCTAAATGCATGGGCCATACACAGATGTCAGGTATTACATGTGCATAGACTTGCAGATTCACTCAGACAGACATTCCACTTTAGGGTACTATGTCTTCGCCGAGGTAGTCTAACATCTTGAAGAGTAAAACATGAAGTAATGCCAAGTCCAAGAGTGAACTGGCATTTGAGATATGACTCTAGAAACATGAATTCATGGTCAAACAACTTCTCCGTAAATTGAGATCCGAAAGGATGAACAAATGAAGCTCATTCATGGTAACCGCTGTTGCTTTTGCCTATTGCATCCAATCCAATCTTTCTCGAAAGGACTAAGGACATTGATATTGACTATCACTTCGCTAGAGAGAAGACCACATTAGAATAACCAACTAGTGGATCTTTACTAAATCTCTTTGAGGTTTCTAGGATCAAAAACATTTTAATGATCTTCGTGTATTTTACATATATGTTTGGAGCTTGAGGGAGAGTGTTAGATATTTTATATATATATGTATGTATAATTGTGTACAAGGTATTATATTTTATCAACTCAATACAAAAATTTAGTTTTTTCATACTTCCAAATCCCAGCTGCTATTGAAAAGTTAATTTGCTATAGGGCTGATTCTTATGTTTTTCTTTTGAACTTATTCAGAACTGCCATTTTGAAGTACGGTGAACTTCTTATGCTTACTGCTACTATTTGTATCTTTGCTACTATCCTTCACCCATTTTATCTTTTTTCATTTTGAGATTGAAGAATTTGAAAAAAAAAAGTATATTGTTTAATTAATTCTGATTCTATTTTTTTAACAAGCCAAACAAGAGAATTTGAGGGTTCCTATTTCCTTTTTTTTTTTTTTTTCCCCTTGAGGGATTTGATTTAAGCATATTTCTATTATGTCTTCTAGACACATAAGAGGTCAAAAGACCTGCAGAGTTGTGCATTTTATAATGCAAAATATTGTGTTCTCACATTACGAACCAGAAGTAGCTTATGGATTTGATTGATTGCGATGGCTATTATTATTTTTCGAAGTGATCATGATTACCTAATTTTCAGTTCAAATCAAGAATTTGAAAGGAGAATAATCCTCCTATCCTTCTAAAAGAGGATTCTAGAGCCACTAAATCATCACAGCTTTTAGATGTTGGAAGAAAACAGGTGATTCTTTCAAAGCGAATTTCGGAGGACATTATTTTTTGTCATTTTTCACTTGTATATTGTTATATTCTTGGGTGTTTAGTCTGATTGGTAGAAGAGAACCTCCTTGGGAGAGTAAGAACTGAATTTTCTGATGGGAGCCAAGAGGTATTAGTAACCTATGGAGGCCAGTGTAGTTGATGGATTTCATTATGCAAAAGAAGCTTATTAGAAAGTTTGAGAAGCATTTATGGATGAACTCCTCTTTAATAGTATACATATCAACTGAAAGAAGATGATAAGTGATTCTCAATTTAAAGATGATATGATGTTTTAACCAAAGTTACGAACAAAAAAAAAGGAAGAAATATGTTCAATTGACGAATGTTTGAAATTGTAAAAAACATGGAGGGCTGGGGCTGGGGCTGGGGCTTTGGGATTAAGAATCTAGATCAATGATACTCTGATCCATCCCTTTGCTGCTTCCAGAAATGCTACTGTGGCAGAGCTATGGGGAGGGAAGGGGCGGTGGCTGTTGGGAGGTGTTTTTTAGAAGGCCTTTCCTAGATTGGAGTTAGATGAGTTGACTTGCTATTCTGGTTAAAATGCAAGGACCTTCAAAGATTGTCTGACCAAAGATTAAGGGATCTCTTCATCAGTTCACTTGTAGAATGATCCGATCAGTTTTTAGATGTGGATAGCCCCTTTTCTCTGAATTTTTTGGATTCATTTTATTGTGGCTAGGTTGGCTCATGTTTTTATTGGTTTTTCAGTGCTCTTCTTTTCTGGTGCTCGGCTTGGCTGTTTTTTTGTATATTTGCCTGTATACATGGGTGCACCTCCTGCTTTTCTTCTCTTGATACACATTTGTTTATGGAAAAAAAAATCACTGGGTGAGAGAGAGAATTAGGTACTGGATCCTGTTAAATGCAGTAAAGATAAGGATTGGAACAGTTTGCCAAGCAAGCTTAAGAAGATGATTACTGTTATTATTATTATTATTATTATTATTGTAATTGCTATTATTATTATTGAATAATGATTAGTAAAATAAACAGAAAAACAGGTGGAAAACACGGGTGCTTGCTATTGGCTGGACTCATTTTGCTCTAGTCAATTGTCTTTTGAGACACTTCAGCAAACTATTTGTAATAGTCTCTTTGTGATGTGTGTGTGCGTGTGCGCTGGCAGCCCCAACTTGAACTCATCTTTTTGCCTCTGAGACTAAGATCATTCCTTTCAATTATGATCTCTGATATTGAACTGCATACTGTTAATTTATTGTCTGGCATACTTGAAACTTCTATTTTATCAGCTTTATGGTTAGAGTAATAGTTGTATGTTGTGACTATTAAATTTATTGTGCAGTTTGTTAAACAATCTCGGAAGCTCTGTCCTGAAGCCATAATGTTTCTCCGAACTTTGTTAATGGTTGCTTTGGATGGAAACTCAAAATTATCTTGGGATTCTCAGGTACTACATGCAGTTTTTCTACACTTGCTTGCAACTGTACCTGATGATGAGCGCAGTACACTTCTGTAGTAGTTGCATGAAGAAAACACACGACACTATCTATCCACTGTATAACAGTTTGATTGCGAACCAAAATGCTCAAGCCCCGCACACAGGGACATGTAGATGTTCTTAGTCCTCTGGATTTCCTCACACTCATGGCCATGCCAGAGGACTCTTCATTTTTCAGCTCAGATAATTTCAGGTCAGCATTTCCTTTTGAAAATTTTCATATTTACTATTGATGGTGCATAATTAATTGTCAATGCATTAATATGACCTATGCTGATATTTTTACCATCAATTGTCTTCCTATTTTTGTGTGATTGATGATTGGTTTATCTAAAATAGTATATATATATGAGCCTGCACTTGTTTTTCCTTGTGCTTTTGATTTGAATATGCTCATTCATTCACGTGGCCATACATTTCCTTCTTTGTAGAAGTTAACTGTTTGGTGAAACATGTGCCGTTGGCTTGCAGGGCTTGTGTGCTTGTATCCATTATCGAAACTCTCCGAGGATTTGTAGATATTTATGGAGGATACAATTCATTTCCTGAAATTTTCATGCCAATGTCAACATTGTTACTCGAATTGACAGAACAGGAAAACATGCCCAATTCATTGAAGGAGAAAATTAGAGTGTGTCTAAGTGTCTACTGAGCAGGAAACTTATGAACACCACTGATATGCAGTGTCAACCGCTTCAACTAAGTGAAACAAAAAACCCGTGCTTCATCAAATTATCAATCCAAAATTTGAGGAGAAGTAATTTACTTTCTTTCAAAGTGTTATATTTATCCCACATACGCAGCCAACCATGAATTGATTCCATGAGGTTTTAATGATATATATATGACTCTTTGCAGCTTTGTTAAGGGTAGAGATTATGATCCAGATCGCAATCATTGATAGATAAAATTGAAGAATCTTATTAAACAGGAAGCAAGGCAGCCCTGGAGAACTTAAGAAGAGATAATTATTTTCATTGAAATACAAAAGGATAAGGCAATGCAGGAAGAAGAAAGAGCAGGAAAGTAAGGGAAGGCATGGGCGTTTCAAGCAACAAGTGCATGCTTTCAAATCTGGGATTAAATTGGGAAAGGCAGGAAGAGAGGAGTGAAACAAACTACTCTTCATGTCAGATTTTTACTTATGTTTTGCAGTCCTGAGGCAGGGTGAGTACTCACATTAACATCCCTTTTTGTTTTTAGTGACTTGGTGTTCATGAGAGTATAGTATATATATATATATATATATATATTTATATCAACAATTAATTTGAGAATTAGCGTTTGTCCCAAATAATGCAGACAATGTTGTTGTATCTTAATGGAAATTCATTTCTTCCTCTCTCACTGCCTGTTAAGAGAAAATGACCATCTGGAGTAATGGAAATGATAGTAGGGTTTTAGATTTAAAGTTCTTTGCCTCGTACCTACTATGAGAAAATTATTGCTATGGAAAATAAAGCAATCAAACCCAGATAATTCAGTCATTAACTTATTCATACTTACTTTAAAAGCATGAGGTGTTTTACACCTTTAATTTACAAACCATCCTCACTTTTAAGGGAAAATGTGTGACACGGAGACTAAATTCTTTCAAGAGGGGGTCATCAGAAAACCAATCTTGAACTTTAAACTAAATTCGTTGTAATAGTGTTGTAACTGATTTTTTCAACTGGCTACGAAACATCATTGGATCGCTCTACGAAATCGCGATCTACTGAATTTCATCAATTTCAGACATTAATTTCACGTATTTCTGTGTAGTGAATGAACAATGACATGGCTACACAGACAATGCCATATATATAATGAAAGCTCTCAACATAATATTTCTATATGTGCATGTTCCACTTAGTTTAAAAATAATAGACACTAAAAGCTCACCAGGGGTCTGTAATGAGGATGTTGTAGTGAATGACATAGCTCATGTCACACCACAAAGAAAAAGAAAAGGGAGGAAGAAAAGAATGAAGAGAAATGAGTTAATGCAAAAAGAAAAAGAGATAAATAAAAAGAAAGAAGTGATAAAGGAATCAAGGAGACCGAGAGGGTTTTCCTTCAACTGCAACCCAGAGAATTAACTGCCAATAGCGGTCAAAGTCTATTTCATGTCTTCCAAGTTTTACGCCAGAGTGATCAAAAAGTTATGAGGTTTCATTGAAGTCTAATGAGTAGGGGTTCTCCGATATCGCCGTAGTCATTAGGGTTGTTCAAGGGCCATGGGTCTGGGAACTTAACCCTAAATGATGGTGATCGCTTTTGTATCACCACGCACCTGCTTTGAGGTTGGTTCGTCGAACCCGCGACCTGTGTTAGCGAGTCATGAGGTCATTTCGGGAATTGACTTAGCGGTCGGTTTCGCCCTGGTATAACTAATCTCTGTGAATCGCTTTTGTGAGTCAAATGTGGGCTGATTTCAGGATCGTTAAGGACTCCATTTCATGGCGGCTTGATGGCCTGCTATGGCCTGATCAGGCCATCAGGATCATGTGGGCATACCTATGCCACATGAGCCATTGGTGGTTGTTGCTCGACTGTATGCTGATATATGCGTGTTTAGATATATTGACAAGTTAATGCATATATGGAAATTATACGTTGATACTTGCATGAAGTATGATTTGTTTGTCCTCATGTAGCATTCATTATACATGCATATGAGATTAACATGCAAGATGATATTAGTACATTGCATATGCATCGGGACATCACATTGATTGGGTGAGTGTATGGTTAAGGATCTATTCACCATACTGTGAATTTTGATGGTGGACTCTCATGATTATTTTGACATCACAGCCCACGCTGCACAAACCAAAAATGTGCAGAGTAAAAGTGTTGGCCGGCTAGATTATCTCGAGTGAAAGACCCTGGGATCGGGTTTTGATACACCTCACCCCCTTCCACATGAAGGTAATGACCAATTCACTGTAAATCCTCACTGCTACCTCTAACAGAAACCCTAGCCAAGCCGCATTGCTTGCTAAAACCTCCTATAAAAATTTTTCTTCTAAACTACGATTTTATAAAATTAAGGTGATAATTGATATACAGTGTCCCAACTGATATCCACCTCTATACTATATCCAAATATGGCAACCATGATACCAACACACATTCTCACAAAACTACTCTATGTACATACATATGCTCCATTATACAAGCTCAAAGTATTTTTACACAATATTCTTAATTACGCATCTGATATAAATGTCGAGAATTTAATCATTCCCAAATAACTGAAGTAATCTTTCAGATTTAAAATATTTGTAATATTAAATAATGAGCAAATATCGAAGGAGTGCATGGTTTTATAAATGTTTTTCTTCCTGAAACATCTCAAAACTAGAAACTTTCTTTTACAATTATTTTCCGCGTGCTTTACTTTGCTTCGCTTTTTTACTTGTTTTTAAAGTTTCTAAAACTTTTCTTAGCTTCGCTTGCTTTATTTTTCTTAAAAGCTTATAAACTCTTATTATTTATTTGCTTAGAAGTTTATAAAACTTCGCTTTGCTTGCTTTCTTTATCTTTGTTTTAAAAGTTTCTTAAAATCTTTCACAAACCTTTTGTTTCTTTAAAAGCTTTTCAAACTTTTTCATAAAACGGTTTCAGGCTCAACCGCATCTTGAAAATAAAATGGAGCCCACTGTCCGTTCGCTTTAAAAATCCTGAGGTGAGTTGGGTCAATCCGATCGCTTTGAAATTCAAACGAGCTGCTCAACTGCTTGCTTTAAACCTCCTAGCCCTCGAATGACCGAACCAATCACGATTTTTCAAACCCAGAGTATTATGCTTATAAACATCAACCACTGAGGCCTATTGCTTAACAAATTTAGGTAACATTAAGCCTGGGCACTGCAATATGGAAGGACTCTGTCCGCATCACCTTTTTTTTTTTTCCAGAATATGGTGGAATTAACTCCGTCGCCATCACCATAATTTAGTTAGAGCTCATAACCTGATATACCCCATGGCTACGTCTCCTGTGAACGTAATGACACACCACTATTTACCTCCAAAAACTATAATGCATGTATGAAATCCTAACACCACCGTACTGACGACAATCAACGGCCGCTGGTTAAAACTTAGAAGGCCCTGCTGTCAAACTTTCTTTCGTTTAGTCATTATTGTTTCTTCGCAAAATTATGACAATTTAAAACCATTTGTTTCGCCATGAAAATGGTTTAATTATTTGAAACCTGATTATTTCATTTGTTTGCTTCAGTTTGAAAATGTTTACAATTTAAAACCAATGCTTATTTCACCATATTAATCCCAAAACCATTTGCTTGACAAATTCATTGCTTGCTTCTTGAAATGGTTTGAACTCAAAACCACACACACTGTACAAGAAACAATTTATAATAATAATAATAATACACTAGTATTTGGAAAATGAGTTTAGAACACTCACTATTAAGCAACTGAGCACAGCTTCCACAACTTTCCCGCCTTTTGCTTTTAAATTTCACACACTCGATGTATTAGATCACACACGCCGCTGACAACCAAGCAATTTGCACACTTGTGCAATTAAAATTTTCGTAAAACATGTGGGCCCCAAATGCCATTCACAGATGAGGCGATGTATCAGAATGGTTAATTTCATATAAATAAACACCCGGAACATTTCCGAAAATTAATCCGATGTTTTGACAAAATCTCAAATGAATCAAAACAACATAAAACAACTTTAAATTCAGCCCTGACTGTCCAAATACAGTCCCAAAAATTCCTAAAATTTCCTAAAAATTCTTAAACCTGAATCTAAAAATTTTGGGATCGGGACTATGCCTAGAGGCTCCAAGCTCATTATATACTTTAGGCTCTGAATGAATACAGAAGAGAAAATTTCCCACCTCTTCAACCCACAAAAAGCCAAGATTTACACCACGCGCAGCCTCGTCAAGGTAGAAGAACTTAAACTTCTATCCGAAAAAAATTTCGACCTCACTAGAATATCTAGATCCGAAAAACTAAAAACTGGGGTTTTTCAGATATTTACCTGAATTCTTGGTGAAATCCCGTGGTTTTTAGTACTCACGCCGTAGCCTCGTCGCGCAGAGCACTTTCCTATTTATCCACGAACCGACTGGGCCGATTCTCCAACAAATAGGTGAAGATTTGAAAATAAAAATCAAAAAACTAAAACCTTCTCCCATCCCCACGCTCTCTCTCCCGTCCGTCATTTTGAGTAGTTGATTTTTTATCTTTATTATTTTTCTTTTTCGCGGACCTACATGTCCCTTTTTCTTCCTTTCTCATCTATTTTCCACTCCTGGGAATAATTTATTTCATTCCTGCTTAATCATTTATCCAAAGAATATCTTTATATACTTGCAATTTTTCGAGATTTTTCAAAATCCGCTGTGTTTCACTCTAAACTCGTCATAGAAATTAAAATATCTCGACTGCCTCAAATTTAAACGAAACTTTTCTAGTCACTAGATTTCACAGATCAATCTTAACTTACTGTCTGCTTTCATCCGAGATCTGAGAACTCGAGACTTCCCCCGAATTATTTTTGGTAATAATTTATTAACATTATTTTACTATTTAAACTTCCATTAATTATACTACCCTCAACTTTCCTTAATTGTAAATTTGTCCTCAAACATTTAAATAAATCCAACTCTGAAATCTACTATGGCCCATCTCTAATTTAATGTATGCCCAGAAGAGATCCGCTTACAAATGACATTTTGTACCTTTACTTAAGTGACCAAATTCCTGCTCCAAAATTTATAATTACTCATCTCCAAAATACTAACGCGACACTTTGAGACTCTTATACACCCCTACATCACATCACTCTGATCAGGGTGTTACAAAATCCTCCTCTTAGAAACATTTCATTCGAAATGAATAAATCCAAACTCGTAAAAAGAAAGGAAACAAAATACCATCCCGAAGATAAGCGAGAGATCACGCATCCAGCCTCTAGCTCCTGCAGCCGCTCCCTATGATCTCCCATGCTAATTTTAATCAACTTTAATCACTTTGCTTCAACACTGCCTTACATCATGAACTCGCCAAGTGTCTTTCAAGTCACCTTCCTTTAACTGAATACCATTTCAATACGTGAAGGTTCCGGATATACTTTCAACATCATACATGAATGTATCATGAATCCTTGATAACTCTGGGGGTAACTTCAACTTGTAAGCTACTGGCCCTACTTTGCTCATAATCTCATAAGGTCCTATATATCTCGGACTAAGCTTCCCTCGTTTCCCAAATCTCAACACACCTTTCCAAGGTGAAATCTTCAAAGACTGTCACCTGATTCACTAGTGTCCCATTACCACATCCTGATAAATTTTTCTCATGCCTATCTCTTGTTATCTAAGTTATCACGAACAACTTTCTTACTTCTCCGGGAAGTATCCTGTACTAGTTCCAGCCTACTAGTCTTCTCACGAACTCTATCCCAAAGACACCGAGTCCACATTTTCTCGCCATACGTTTAATATGGAGCCATATCAATATCACCGGCCCGATAGCTATTTATTATAAGAAAACTCCATTAAGTGCCAACGAGTATCCCAACTTCCTTGAATTCCATCACACAAGTTTTCGCATATCCTCTAACGCCCGAATAACTTCTCCCACTGGCCCATCCGTCTGAGACAAACGTTAAAATAAAATGTGCGAGTACTAACGCCAGCCAGAACTAGGGCCAAAACCTGATGTGGAACTCCGGGGTCCCAACTGAAACTATCGAAACCGGAAACCCCAGCGAAGTCTCACTATTTTATCTAAGCATACAACTTCAACTTTTCTAAAGAATCCTCAACATTAACCAAGAGTGGAAATGAGTACTTTCGTTAATCGATCTACTATCACCCATATCGCATCATGTCAGCTTCCGAGCACGTGCGGCGACCGCAGAACAAACCATACAACTTTTCCCATTTCCACACCGCTAGGATGTGGAGTAACTGTATCTCTCCCGCTGGCCTTCGATGCTCGGGCTTCACCTACACAAAGAATTTGTAGTAAAACTCGCTATTCCCTTTCTTATCCCATCTCACTGAAAATGTTCTTTCAAAGTTCCGCATCTTGGTACTCACCCCGGCTTACAGCATACGCATGTTCAAATTTTCAGATAATGTCTCTTTTTCGCCGCTGCACTCTCGTGACCACACTTTCCTGGGTCCTCACTATCATCATGCCATCATCTTTAATCTAAACTCGCTTTCCTTTTTCATCTTTCTTCCTGTTAATCATCCAGACTCACAACGCCCCGCTAATCTTAACCACTAAGACGCTTAACATGAAACGTGGGCTAAACAATATGCTCCCGAATTTCAACCCAATATCACCCCTAAAGCTCTCGTGATCCACCAATAGTGGAAGATAACCCGATCTCATGTGAGACAAAGACTGTCGCCATCAACATCCGCTACTTACATTAGCTTTTCCATGGTACCGATAGTACAACAGTAAATTCTTAATCAACTAGTCACCTTTCTTTGCCTCGTGTTTAACTTTTCGACAGAAAAGAGGCTAAAGACTTTATGATCCGTAGGTTGATCCCCAGCAAGAATGATAAATAATGTCTCCATATTTTTAGTGCAAACACGACTGCTGCTAGCTCTAAATCGTGTGTAGGGTAATTCTCCTCATGCTTTTAGTCACCGGAGGCATGCGCAATCACCCATTTTGCATCGGAACACAACCAGCGCCTGCCTCAAGCATCACTTATAAACCACAACCACCCTTCCATCGGGTGGGCTAACTAAAAATGTCACCCATCTTTCAACTCAAACTCAGCGATGGCACCACCTAATCTACTCACACTTCCTTTGCTGCCTGGGTCAAGCAATGCTATCTGGGAGTAACCCTCAACAAACTTCCCACACCTCACAACTACAAGCCAACCTCCTGACACATTCTTTGGTGGTTTCCAATTTACCATCAAGCCTTATTTTCTCTGGGATCCACACTTCACCCCCGCCTGAGATCACATTTACCTAGAATGCCACCTTATCAAGCCAAAACTAACACTTCAGCCAACTGCATAACCTGCCGCCTCCTTTAGGGTTTGCAAGAACCTCAGTGGCTCAATGTCTTTCTCAACCACTGAATACGCCCAGATATCACACAAAGACTATGACTTAACCTATCCAAACACACTGAATGCTCCCAGCTCATCAAATCCCATAATGTCAGTTTCGAGCATTAGTCAAGCCCACCCAAGATCACCAAAACTCATAATGTCCTCGTAGGTTCGAATGCCTTTAGGTACATCACTCTCCTCGCACTCTCATCCGATGATACCCCGACCAAGCCCATCTCTGAGTGGCACTGGGACTCCCGAGCCGATCAATAACTCATCGATCTCGAAGAGTGATACACCATCAAGGATGGTAACTCAAGCACTGCCTATAATCTATACACAACCCGCAACTCATCTTTCTTTTTCAATGGTTAGAAACCCAGGAGCTCCCCATCTGGAGATATGCTCTAATAATTAAAATCCTCATTTAACAATTCTTCTAACCGAGCCTTAAGCTCTCTCAACTTACAGATTTATCCTATGTTAAGGAGTTTGGAATGGGTCACCCCCGGATCAAATCAATGGTAAACTCCACTCTCTTTCTCGGAGGAAACTCAGAATATCATTCTGAACACATCTGCGAATCCTCTAACAACCTGAATCTCATCCAATATAGTCCCCTCCTTCCCTGTCTCCACCACATAAGCTAGATAACCCTGACAACCTTTACGTAGCATTCCTCAGGCCGCCATGGCGAGATCATACAGAAGATAACTCTACGTAATCCCCAAACTTTACCTCAAATTTCGGCCTATTCACTTACTTCCTTTTAATCAATCTAACGCGGGTTTCATGGCGACATGTTCAATCCCATACCGGCAGAACCACATCAAATCCTCATCTAAAGCTACAAGATCCGCCGAACTCCTGGTCTCCTCAATCGTAACTCTACTATCTCGATCACCGTCTCGCGAGTAACGGATCTCTAGCTGGAAGGGAAACTCTCATACGACCCTCTAATGGCTGGGTCTTTATCTGGAAATGCAGAACATACTTCGGCGCAACAATACCGAATGCGAGCTCGGTCCACTATATATGCATCATGATCAAGGATTATAGAAATAATACCAGCGGACTACATCTGTGAGTCGCATCCGTGATTCACGAGTCACGATATACTCGCCCGAGTGCGCTCGTTTATATCCTGGCAACGCCTTCTGCTTTACCACGGCCACCTCTACCGCGGCCGTGGTTAATCCTTCGCCAGAAACCCTCCGAAGACTAAGAGGCCACCTTCAGACGGGTATTAACGCCACCATGTCTCAGCACTAATCACCGAGGGCACTTCAATGTAATGGCTTCAAGCCATTGAAACACTGGTATCGACCTCCACACCCAAGTGGTGTCGCTTCCGATTAATATGTGATGATATGAGGAATACTGGTGCCACCAAGAAGAACCTGAGATCTCACCGATCCCAATGCAGACAGCCCTCGACCGTACCACCCTATAACCCTCGCCTGTTCCTCTTCTACTATGTACTCCGTCCTCGAAGCCATTGGACGTGCCTGTGCACTCCTCTTACTCTTACTTTCCGCTCTACTCGATACATAAATGCGGTAATTTTGCCAACTCTCGTAGCGGCCTCTACTTGTCCCCAAATCTACCTGAGGAACCACCGATAAATGCATTCTCGATTCGGTGTCGAAACCTGGGAGTGAAAACCTTTGCACTTCGTAGACTTCATCCGCTTGAACATGGGGAACCAATCTAACTAATTTCGAGAACTTTTCTTATTCGAAAAATGACATGCTCTTTTGTTCTAATTTGAAGAACCTCAATTTTTGAATCCTTACAGACTTTGAGGAAAGAACCTATCATGGAACTCAAGCGAAATTTGGGTCCCATGATATGCCATTAGGGATACCTCCTCTCCACGACGTCCCACTAATCCTTAGCCCCGTCTTCCATCGAAACTCGGAACAAGCACTTTGCTCATCCGTGCACCCCCATAACTCCATAAACCTTATTTACTCCGGTCTAGCCATAACTGTGCCAGCTTCGATCACCACGCTGGCCATACGCATGGCGCCCAGCCGTACTCTTTCTATCGACCTCGCTTCTTCCATAACCTCCTCTAGGTCATGTGGAGGTCAAGGAATCGGGCCGACGGCCAGTCGTTATTGCCACTATCCGAGCAATTTGTGCCACTCGCTCGCCGCAAATAACTCGCACTTGAGCTCCCTCCGCGGCCCAGATGGTCCAAATTCGACTGGCCGCCGAGGCTGATTCATAGAGGCTGAGTGGAACCAACTACGTGCTCATCTCTCGGGCAGTACCGCAGACGCTCTCTGAACCGCCGGAATAACTCTCCCAGACGCACTTCTACGCCCTTCACCCGACATGTTGTAATCCAAAATATCAATTATTTACTTTGAATCACTTGATATGTATGTACTTTAAGTTTGAATATGCATGGTTGCCAATACTTATGCTCTGATACCACCTTGACACACCCCACCCCTTCCTACATGAAGGTAGTCAATTCACTCAATGTGAATCCTCAAATTGCTACTCTAACGACTGGGAACTCCCGCGGTTTAAGCCGTATTGCTTGCTAAACCCCTATAAAAATTTTTCTTTCTAAACTTATGATTTTATAAAATTTGGCAAAGATAATTAATTGTATGATAGTGACATGTCCCAAATCCTCGTATACATCCAATTTAGTACTATATCCAAATACTAAGAATCCAAGATACCAACACATTCTCACAAACTACTCTATGTACATACATATGCTCCATTATACAAGTTCGCGATTTCACACAATATTCTTAATACATAAAGACTGATATAAACAAGTAGTCGTGAGAATCCTAATCGCTTCCACATCCGAGTGTCTCAGACCGAAAAATACTTTTAAATACAAAATAACGGAACAATGAGCTCGCTGAGTGTATGTTTTATAAAATGTTTTTCTTTTCTCCGAAAACATCTCAAACTCCGAAACTTTCTTATAATTATTTTCCGTAGTTTTTACTGTCCGCTGATTTCGTTTTTAAAGTTTCTAAAACTTTTCTTAGTCATTTGCTTTGCTTTTCTTTAAAAGTTCTTATAAAACTCTTTATTATTTGCTCGCTTAGAAGTTTATAAACTTCTCAAATTTCTTTTTGCTTCGCTTTATCTCGCTTTGAAAGTTTCTTAAAATCTTTCACAAACCGCTTTTAAAAGTTTCTCAAAACTTTTTCATAAAAACGGAGCCTGTAGCTCAACCGCATTCTTGAAAATGTAAAATCCAGAGCCTGGCTCAACCGCTTCGCTTAAAATCCCATAGAGCTTGCTCAACCGGCAGTCTAAACTGACTGGGCTCAATCACCGCTGCTTTTAAAACTCTCCGAAGCCTGGCGATCGGGAACCAATGGTTGATTTTTCAAACCGTATATTATGCTTATAAAACATCAACCACCTAGAGCCTATTTTGCTTATCAGATTCTGGGCGAATACTTAAGCCTGGCAACACTACGGCGGGGCGACTCCGTGTCCGCATCACCTTTTTTCCTATGAATATGTGGAATTGACCCGGTCGTCATCATAATTTAGTTGTAATTACAATCTTTATATACCGTACGTGCCACTCATTCCTTTAAATGCATGATGTATGTCCCACGCTTGTCGACCGTGCAAAACTATAACGCATTTATGAAATCCTAACACCACCGCAATTTACTTTTGATACCTTCGACCGGTTTGCTTCGCTAAAACTAGGGGAAGGCCTTGTTCAAACCTTCTTTGCTTGCTTTCGCTTCGCTGCTTTCAAAATGCTTACAATTTAAAACCATTCGCTTTATTACAAAATGCAAGCCAATTTTATTCAAAACCATTTACTTATTTGCTTGCTTGTTTAGAAAATGGCCTACAATTTAAAACCAATCGCTATTTCAATTAATGTTACAACTCAAACCATTTGCTTCGATTTCAAATTATCATTGCTTCAAAATTGGTTAACTCAAAACCATGAATACCAAGAAACACCTCTATAATAATAATAATAATACACTAAGATTTAAACGAAGCTAACACTCACCTTTGTCATAAACTTGAGCACGCTCAATAACTCTCCCGATTCATGCAAATTCTCCCACACACTCGATGTATTGGGGATCACACACGCCACTGATAATCAGTTAATTTCACACTTCACAAGCAATTAAAATTTTCGTAAATATGGGCCCCAAAACCATTCACAGCATAATAGATTCTAGACTAAATGACTCTTTCACATATACAAAAACAATTTAAAAACATTTCCGGGTAATTTCATTCGGACCGTTTAATAAAACTCGAAATTTTAACCAAAACAAATACAAAATAGCCCGAAATTCACTGATCGGGTCCGAAAAACATTCCAAAATTTCCTAAAATTTCCCAAAATTCCAAACTCAATCTTAAAATTCGTGATCGAATTTACGCCCAAGAATATTCCAAGCCATTATATAAATTTCAGCCGAAATGCTGTAAAAGAGAAAAAATTTCCCACCTCTTCAACCTCGACAAAAAGCCAAGATTTTAAGGCCCACGCCGTACTTCGTCGCAAAGAACTTAAACTTCGTGTCCAGTACTTCCAATTACCGTGACTATTAGACCGGTAAAAACTAAAAATTCAGGCTTTTCGCATATTTACCCGACTCTGCCGAATCCTCGCGTTTAACAGACTCACGCCAGAGCTCGTCAAGGTAGAAAGACTTTCCGTTGCTTATCCCGACGAACCGAGCCTGGCCGATTTCCTTAAATTTGAAGAAGAAGATTTGAAATAAAACTAAAAATCAAAAACTCTCTCTGCATCTCGACGCCTTCTCCGTCCGTCATTCGGCGCTTGATTTTTATCTTTGATTTTATTTTTTTTCTTTTCTTTAAGTGGGACCCACATGTCCCTTTTTCTCTTCCTTCTCGCCCATTTGCACCCTCGAAACACTTATTTATTCCTAGCTTTCAATTTTATTTATCCTAAACGAATATTCTTTATATAATGCAATTTCTTCTCGGCATTTTTCTGTAACTCCGCTTTCGCGCTTCATCATAAACTGGCCGCCTGTGAAATTGCAGAAATATTCCGAATTGTCTCTCGACCATTAAACGTAAACTTTTCTAAGTCACTAGATTACGAGACGAACTTAACGTGCCTCACCGCTTTCACATCCGAGATCTGTAGACTTTTCGGCACTTCCCGAATTATTTTGAGAATTTATTAATATTATTTTACTATTTAAACTTCCATTAATTATACTCACCCTCAACTTTCAATCAGAATTTGTCCTCAAATATTTAAATATCGCAGAACTAACCTTGAAATTCCTACTTGCGCCCATCTCTGTAACTTAATTATGCCTTATATATCCGTTCATTAAATGACATTCAGACTGCTTAAGTACCAAATTCGGTTCCAAAATTTATAATTTCCTACTCTCATCTCCAAAATACTACAACGTGACACTCCCACTCTTATACACCCCTACAAGATCGCGTACCGTACACTCTCTCTGACTGTGTTACAAGTGCGACACATCCGACGTTGAAAGTCCAAATAGTGTTGGAAGGCATGTGGAGTCCTATGGTGTGACCGAACTGCTACCCACAAAACAAATTTAGATTTTGATTATAACATCATCTATGTAATATATCCAATGAGTTTTGATTATAAAACAAAAACGAATTTTGTTTTAAAATGGTCATCGATGAAAACTCTCAATGACTTACTATCACACTCGCCTATGCATTATGTAGCGGAGACATGTATATTTATCGAAATGTGACTTCATTTCACAGACGTAGGATTTCATGATAGAAATTGCATATTTTTACTGAATGCGAAAGTGTTATAAAGGGATTACGCATCATCGTATGCGTATTCTTGCTGAGACAATTCCCATAGAGTTATTTATCGAAATAGCATTTCACCCTATATTGACAATATTTCGTACTGTGATACAATGTGTGATCTATGACACTTCCAGCCGCAACTATGAAGAAGCTCTGACAGCTTTAACATCATTTTTGTAAAGTTTTGGGACAATTTGGTCCAATTATGTACATGGGTTGTAATTAAACTCTTATGAATTGTTTTAATGAAATTTGGTATGTGTTTTCTGTTATCATGAACATTTGGACCCAGTATGGTCAGTGTATCTGGTGAGGTTCAGGTTTTGGTAAGGGTTTAGGCCAAGACAAAGGGCTAGGGGTGTCGAAGTAACCAGGAAGGCAATCGACAACAGTTTTGCTGATGTCGTGACATTGAAACCCTAATGTCGCAACATTGGCCTGATGTCGCGAAGACAGAAGTCTCCAATGTCGCACATGGGCCCTGATGTCGACATCAGCTTGATAGTCGCGCGACATTATTCCAATGTCGCTACACGCCGATGTAGCGACACCGGCCTTGACGTCTAGACATTGAGTCAAATGTCGCTATTAATTGGTCCGATGTAGTATTATCGCTGATGTTCAGACAGTTGAGGTTCCCAATGTCGCGACATTGGCCCGATGTAGTGACGCCGCTTGATGTCGCGACATTGAGTTCCAATGTCATGGATTGTCCGATGTCGCGACACGCCTTAGGGCAAAGGTCGCGACATTGCTAAATAAATATCATTGCCTACCGATGTCGACATTGAAACCTCAATGTCATATGACACTGGATTGATGTCGTGACATTGAGTTCCAATGTCGCGACACGCCCTATTTGAGTAATGTCGTGACACGCCTAAATCCGGTCACACATTGGTCGTTAGTGTCACTGTGCCTTACTGGAGGCCCACATTGTCGCCACACGTTTACAAACCCGCGAATAATACTGCGATATTGACCTGATGTAGCGACATTGTATGGCTACTTCCAGATAACTGTTCCTATTGGGTTTCTCCACCTGGAGAGTTCTCTTTTGCCTAGGAGGAACCGGAATGTGGAAGCTCCAGCACAGAGGAGGTTTTGTTTTATCTCGTAGAGTTGTGGGTTTCGGTAAATAAGACGCAACGACGTGGTATTGAGTCAAACGATGCTACGTATATCGCATACTGATGGTCATCACCAACCTTTGCCAAAAAAGCCAATGACATGGTATCAGAACTTAGGTATACGATTACCTAGGGCTCGAAGGTAATTGATACCGACGTCATAGCCTGGTATCAGAACGTAGGCATGTGAATTACCGCGGACTTGATGGGCATTGCTTAGACCATTGCATTTATTGTGCATTCATGTGTTGTGGTGTGTGATAATGTGTTACATATCGCGTGAATTATATACATGGTAGAATGTATATAGGAAAAGATGAACACTAGGGTTAGAGAACACAACCTTGGGAGTTCGGGAAATGAATGAACGAGCCAGTTTTGTAACGCCCCGAAATATACCCAGCGCTGGACATGTTTGTGGTATAATAAAAGTTAAATGGGAATTTTCGAAATAAAACGAGATAGAATCGTAAATTACACAGAGTTATGGTAAATATGTAATTTACCACTTGAGGACCTAGTGGTCATAAATGGAAAGATTAAGGGTAAATTGTCATTTACTAATTCAGGACCTAAGGGTAATAATCTCATAAGATTTTACGCCAAAGTAGATTGAGAATAATTATAAGTTAAAGGACCTAAATGGAAAAGGGGGAAAATAGGCAAAATGAGTTAAGCCAAACACGGCCTTAACTCTAAAAATAAAGATAAGATCAAAACAACTACTATCTCATTTTGTCTCAGCGGAGGAGGGAGTTCCAAATGTGAGAAGAGAAGGTTGGTGAGAAGGTTAAGAAAAAGATAAGGAGAAGAGGAGTTCAAAGAAGATCAAAGGTATGGAATCTAACATTTAGTATGAAATTCTAAAGTTTGTATGAATTTCCATGCTATTGGATGGTTAGTTTGTTCCCAAACCTAGGGTTTGCTAGGATTTCATCATAACCCTAAAATTATCAAGGTAAGGTCAGGTAAACCCTAAATGGTGCAAGAAAAATATGGAATCCTCCCTTCGAGTAATAATTTATGGTTTAATTGTAGTAATGGAGTTTGGGTTAGAATAAACCTCAACTAATCCTTTGTGTTTGGTTTGTGAAGGGTTATGACCCATATTAGAATTGTTTTAAATAATCAGAAAGGTTCTTTTTTGAAGAAAGATGTGTATTGAAAGATGATTTGAGTAGAATAGAGGTTGGCAAGAGATGGGCATGAAGTGGTTTTGCTGTATATTGATTATTGAGTTGATTTGGGTAGGCAAACAGGAAAAATGGGAGAAACCACATTTTTTGGAAATTCGAGGTGGTACCGGTACCAAACGGAGTGGTACCGGTACCATAAGTGTTCACCCACTCGGCATCGGTACCGGGCACGCACTCATTGCTCTATTTTGACCAAACGCTCGTATTTTCACATAACTTGGTCATTTCTTATTCGACGGAGGATTCCAAGTTGGCGGTTAAACTAGACTTCAAGGAGAATAAAACACCCTGAAATAGGGGCCACCTTCGAATTCCGACTGATGTGGCCCAAAATTCACTCAAAGAGGGGCTATAATTCAAGAAAATTTATGCTCAAGCTTTGATCATAGAGTAGTCCGGTTGTTAGGACATAACTGAGTTTTGGTGCTCCGATTTGGGTGTGATTCCAATGGAGAAGAACCCTTAGCACCTTAGCTTCAAATGAATACAAAGAACCAAAGGTCGTGTATGGAGTTAAGCACTGAAAAATGAGGAGTATTACAACCATCCCTAGTGTAATATCGGTAAATTGACTAGTTTGGCATGAAAATGCCATAACTTGAGTTTGGAAGATTCAATTGGAATGATTCCAATTTCTAAGTAAGGTAGATTCATAGAGGAACAAGAATACATGAATGATGTGTGAATACATAGGCGTCATACTGTACAAGGATATGAAATTCCATATGTAATAGGAAAAATATAGGAAATGAAATATGTATAGATGTGTTCATGAAACATGAATATGATGTGAAACATGAAAACGAACTGAAACCTGAACATGAACGTGAAAGGAAATATGTCATGAACGCAGAATGTGGCTAAGAATGCCTTAATTACCTTCACCAATAAAAATGTATTATATATGATTATTATCAAGATATGATTGTAAAACCGCCTAAGACCGCTTATCGAATGACATGACACCTTCGCATGCGGCGTGCACGATAGTACTTCTCGGTACTCTCGACAGTGTGACGGTACTCTCGACCGTGCTTGCACATTAATACTTCAGACTCGATTAGTGCGACGACTCTCTCAATGCTCAAAGACTCCCGCTTTGTGCTACTAAGACCTCAAGATCGCACTATGCCCTTCTCAAAATTTATCAGGTCAGGTCCTACTCATTCCGTGACATCGGGTCTAGGCAATCCAACGCTTATATGATAAGACTCGAACAAAGAACAAGAGAAAAATGAATATGGTAAAGATCTGAATGTACCTACGGGTACCTCTGTATATGTTATGTAGTACCTACGGGTACTTTCGTATCCGTAAGACAAGTACATGCTCTGTAATACAAGTATAAGATCCGTAAGACAAGTATATGCTCCATAATACAAGTATAAGATCCGAAATACAAGTATATGCTCTGTAATACAAGTATAAGATTTGTAAGACAAGTATATGCTCCGTAATACAAGTATAAGATCCGAAATACATGAATAAGCTCCGTAACACAAGTATAAGATCCGTAAGACAAGGATATGCTCCGTAGTACAAGTATAAGATACGAAGTACCTTTGTATAAGTATAAGTTCTCTAGTACCTACGGGTACTTCTGTATCTGATTAAATTATGTAGTACCTCCATGCGTACCTTCACAGATAAGTATAGGCTATGTGAAGTACCGGCTGCATCGCCGCATAAGCCCGGGATATGATAAACTCGCAGTACCCACGTACCTCCGTATGAGTATAAGTTAGTAGTAATTTCCACGGGTACTTTAAATAAATATAAGTTTGATATAAGCATAAGCATGTGTCTTTTTGGGACATTTGAACAAGTAGTAATTTACTTATATAGTACTCCGTATATGATAAGTTCCGCAATACCGCAGAGATACGCCCGTAATATCTCTATAGTACCTACGAGTACCTCCAAACAAGTGTAATCTCCGTAGTATAAGTATAAGCCCTATGGTATAAGTATAAGGCTTAGCAATCTATGGGCACCTCTCGTATGAGCATAAGCTCAAATCTACGGAGATCTGAACAAGTATAAGATAGATAGAAGTATGAGTATGTGGATAAGTACCTTCGTCTAAGTATATGTATAAGTTTAGTATCGTATACTAGGAATCTATATAAGTATGTGTCCTACGGGAGATCGGAATAAGAATAAGTCTGCCATAAGTGTAAGATCTGATGTATAAGCATAAGTTTGTTACAAGGACAATTATGTATGTAACGGTGTTATATGAATTCATGAAGATTCTGATATATGTTACTGTTATATGTTTATTATGATTCAAGATAAATGTATGTGTACCAAAGATAAGTTATAAGATACGTCCCACTAAGCCGGAAAGCTTAGCACACCCGGGGTTTTTAATTCGGTAGGCACAGACATTCGATCTTCCGTGACACCGCCAACACACTAGGAGGGGTTCATCACAGGTTCGCCGCCTCCGAATATGTAAACAAACAGCATAGCTTTCAGATATGTATATGTAATGACCTGTGGATCAGATGTATTAATATTGTAAACACCACTACGATGATAGTTTTATTTTGTATATAATCTTTTGATTATGTCATAAGACTTGGGCCCACCAATGTCTGAAAAAGTAAGTAAAGAGTCTTAGTATATAGTCTCGCGCCTCGAACTCGGTTCGATCACCTATCTCGATCAACTTGAATCGTGTGACAAGTCTGACATGTCGCCCATCTCTTCTTTTATATTACTGAGCACACTAAATAGATAAGAACGAATCCTCACTTTCCATCTGATACTGTGATGGAAAATCTGACAAAGAGTGCACCCCTGGCTGTGGACTGGAAAACAACCAACCACCACCGGCCTTTGACCAACAAGCCTTCATGGAGGCTATGGGTGCTGCAACCGCTACCATTGCATAGGCTAGTGCGATAGTGAGCTAAGGGGGGTCAAGTAACCTCTAAAGGTTTAAGGCACACCATCCTCTAACATTTATGGGAGGAGGGAATCCGATGGTAGCTGATCATTGGTTCTAGAAAGTTAACAAGATTTTGGAGGCTATGAAGATCACCTCCGATGCCACACAGATAAGACTAGCAACATTCAAGCTAGAGGGTGAATCCTAAGTGGGGTGGGATTGGGTCAGAGCCTCAAGGGACTTGGAGGCAATGACATGGGAAGGGTTATGTGAGCTCTTCATGGGCAAGTATTTCTCGGCATCTGCTCGACATGCAAAAGGTTGGGAGTTCCTAGAGTTGAAACAAGGGACAATGATAGTGCTCGAACACGTGGCTAAGTTCACCGAATTAGCACGTTTCACGGATGATTTTTTTGCCACAGACATGGCCAAAGTGAGAAAGTTTGAGGATAGTCTGAAATTATCCATTTGGGCTAAAATTATGAGACTTTTCCTACAAGACTTGGACTCGATGGTCAGGACAACTATGGCTATCGAGAGGGAAGTGGATGATGCAAGGAACATTTGGGATTCGGGTATTAAATATAAGAGGAAGGAGACCCAACCTTCTTCTTCGAGTTTGGGAAAGAAGCAGAGGACTTCTACTCTACGAGGATTTCAGGGATAGGGCCGCGACTATCAGGGCCAAGGCTGGGTCAAGGCTCTTAGCGAGTCAAAGTGGTATGACATAAGCCTACTACATCAACCTAGATACATGAAATGGAATTTCGCAGGTAGGGATCCTAGAGTTATGGGGCACCGTAGTCCCGGGCCATCATGGAAGGCTGCACATACACAGCTTTTTCCTCCCTATTCCGCATAGCTGTGGAACTATGATCGTCCCAAGGTGTTTACACCTACTACTTCACAGGCAAGTCGGAGAGGCCAGGGCATGGGTCGAGGTCGAGGTCAAGGACATGTCTCACAAGCCGGGACTTCAAGGACCGACGAGCTCTTAATGAGTGTGTAAAAGTTAAGTAAAATGCAAGCCCATACATGCAAGTATACGCTGCCGAAAGTTCACGTAGTATGGGCTCGCCAAGCGCCGTTCCCACAAAGAGTAGTTTTGCAGGCCGACACGGCTAGTGACCTAGGTAATATTTGGATCCAAACTAGTGAATTATAACTAATTTAACTAATTTAAGGAAAGCCTATTAAAATTTTGATTTAAATTAATGATGAGAAAAATTAGGTTTGGCCGCCACCACCACATCTCATGGATTTTAATCATAGCTTATTTATTTAATATTTCATATGATTTATGTTAGCTGCTGATCGTGTTTCACAAGAGATTCTCTCTCAGATATATCTCATTATCTCGTCAGTTGGGGTGCATTAGTACATTCACTCGACCCTTGACTCCGAGATGCATAAATGTGCAAACCCTAGTGCTATACTTGGAACGCGGGATATCTCTATTCTCTGATTGACCAAGTGTTGCATTACCCATGTCCCTATGAGTCATCTTCTCTCGATTTCAGACTCCTAGCAATAACATGCTAAAATTGGCCAAATAATAACATGTGCTCAAATTCAGGAGTAAAGCAATCATACGAATTCATACCAATATTAAATAAACCACAATTAATACATTAATCCATAATGGTGTGGTTAGGGTTGACAAAACCCTTGAGAGAAAAGTTAGTTCATAATGATAGGCATTACAGACTGAAAGATTTTTAACATAAACTCGAATCGTGGAAGAAACGCGTAAACTGCCTTCGATCTCTCTAATCCGTCTCTGGCTGATCTCCTTCGCATGTTCCTCTTCCGTCCGCCTCCGAATCCCCCTCTCCCCCTTGTCTAAAAAATGCTTTTCTTTTATATCTCGAGATGCGGACCCATCATTGGCCCAAAATTCCAGAGTTTTTAATGTTCTCATTCTCGAAGAAAACTTCACGCCGCATGCACTGAGAGGCCACCGACTCCTCCTCGTTCAGCCAGAGCTGCAGAACCTCCACGCCACAAGGCGGGCTACGCCACAACAGAACCCCATCGCCGCAGTGGCCACGCATCGTGGAGTCCTTCGCCGTTGCGTACTCGAGGCTCCTGCTTCACTTCTCATTTTATTCTCTACTTCGGGTCTTTTCTTCTATTATTTAGCTTCCTTTTTTATTATTATATCGTCGTGTCTTGTAAAACATTATAATATGGAGGATTAGCGCAATATTAGTGAATACGAATGTAAATCATGCAATTGAGTTATAAAAACACGTATAAATTTTACTGAAACGCATGCATAATTCACTCTGATCAACACCCCCAAACTTAGTTTCTTGCTTGTTCCTAAGCAAGAACAGACTCTAACCAGGGCACGCAAGAATAAAGCGTAACTAACACTGACTATATGGGTCCAGTACACATGATACCAATAAGAAGCGGGTCACGAACTAATTCATTGTGATCCGTGGACTACCTAGGTTTTTTCAACTTTCAAGAATCTGCACTGAGTTAGTCTCAGTTGACCAAGCAGGTCAACCCCCCTTTTTAGTGCTCAATAACCTTTCCCAAGGAGTCTATAGTGCGGTTGGAGTGTGATCTTCAATGTATAACTCGACTTCAGTACCCCCAAACTTGAATTTAACTTGCCTATTTAGAATAGCTTAACACAGAAGGATGAGAACACACCAATTTATTCACTTCAACTAATCCTAAGGGGATTAACTCTAAGATAAAATTGGAAGAGCACTGATTCGCGCATGCAGGCATCCAATCACACAGACTTATACTCCATTACCTCCTACTCACATACACATAACGCAGATAGTGGCTATAGGTAAAACATGTGGATAGGTTTTCTTCGCATAAATGACTTACAAAGGAGGGCCCAAAACGTGAATTTTTTTAGATTTTGGGGTTTGCTAAAAATAGTGAGGTGAAATATTTGGAAACTGAAAATAAAATAAGTTAAAATGTAAAATATAATTCCTTGAAGTGTTAGGTCACTGGGCTTAGGTTCCTAGGGCAACTGAGGGTTTCTAGGGTCATCAAGGTCGGGGAGGATGACCTATGTCATTTCCCAAATCGATCTTCATTTAACTATAAAACTACCCCCTCTTAAACATCTTTGTGGGCGGCATCCACGACCATTAGTGCTCTCAACAAGAAACACAAGTCACCTTGACTCACCTTCCAATGACTCATAAATGATAACTAATGAACATCAATGGATCTAACATTAAGCATCCAATGAGCCCAAAAGCTTACCAAGTAATAACCATTCAAGGTGACTTGAAGGGATCAAAACCTAAAGTTAAAAAGGGAGAACAATAATGGCAGTGAATACCTGCATGAAAAACATGGAGCCCCTCAGCCTGCCTCAGGATCCCTCACCTAGTGGCCTTCTACTTCCACAGAAAGGTTTCTAGTCGCTCATCCTCCGAGTTGTCATCCCCGAGGGTGTTTGGCTAGTGAGAAAGGGAGAGAAAGTAAGGGATAATGAGAGAAAATGAGAAAGAGCGGGAACTGTCAAAAGGTTGGCGCCCAAAAACTTTATTAGTGCCAAAAAAGTTTTCACAAAGTGAAGAAAAAGGTCTCCTGTTAAAATGATGCTTGGGACTTATATACTGCCTAAAGCCAAGAAAAATTACAAAAAAGTATGAATTGATCACTATTACATGAGGGGCAATTCAAGAAAATGAAAATTGTAAAAAAAAAAGTCAATAGGTCTACAATGTGCAGGAGCAAGTTTGTTGGACCAATGCTATGAGCTTCCGGAATACAATGGGATCTTCGTAAAGTCGATCGTTATGAGTGTCATGACGAATTTGATTGGGAAGTCCAATGGCAAAAAGAAGGAGATTAATGACCCCGTTATTTAGTACGACTGGTGAAATGGTGGAATCTATAAAAATTTATCCAATGTGCTCGAAGGAATTCGAGGGCCGTATGAGAATTTAGGAACCGATGCTTTGATGTAGTAAGGAATCCCGAGTTGAATGATTTTGACTATCGATTTATTAGTAAAAAGCCTTATCCTACTTTTGAATTGTCGAAACAAGAACTCTATGTGAGAGTTTGCGAGTCACAACTCATGCGAAATTTCCAGGTGCTCTAATTTATAATCGCTTCTTCTTCCGCTTTTTTATCCATAGCTCGAGTTGAACTGATTCTCCACAGTCGAGTTGATTCAAAACTTTGGCATGATTGGCTACAAAACTACAAATTTGCCACAAGTATGAGTAGTATTGCAAGGTCCTTAACATGCCAATTTGGTTAATTAGGTCATTTACTACGCAAAGTGCTCAAAACATGTATTAATAAGGGTGTAAAATATCACTTTTTGGGTAGTAATCACTCCCCCCAACCGACACATTGCTAGTCCCTTAGCAATGGAAGAGAGAAAGCAAACAAAAAAATAGAAAATATATGTACACAAAAATTGCTGTTTCTAAAAAAATTGGGGGAGTAATGCGCGACCAACAACAAGAGTTACCAAAAACAATGCCTAATAACTATCTTGAGAGACTGAACGCTATGCAAAGATAAGCATCAAAAGAGCCTCCTTTCCTAGAGCACCAACCTGCACCTTCCACAAAACCTAAGTGTTTGATTTGACTAGGCTTAAAAATAAACCGGTCAAACTCGTTTCGCCCCAACCTAGCTCATTCAAACTTAGCACTAACCAACCTCACTAAGATCAGACCTACTTTTATTCCATAACTCTTTTTTTGTTGCAGCAATGCTCAGGTATCAACTGCCAAGTGTCCATGTAACGGGGGTCCATCGATGACTCCTAACCAATTAAGGTTTAGGGCATCAAGTCATAAGGTCTCTCAACCACTAACTCTTCAGGTTTCACCCCGGACTTTCATTGAGTTCAAAACTCAAAGATCACACTCATAAACTCGCCTATTCACCCATGTAACGAGCACAAAGTCGTTGACTTAAACTAGTTGGTCTGTGGCACTGGTTTAAAAGACTTTCACATATTCCCTGACCGTGCTCGCTTCATGTTGTGCTACCATATTATTTTTCTTTTTCTTTTTCTTTTCTTTTTTGAAAGACTCATTGGTCTTTTTATTCAAGGGTCCCAACCTATTAAAGGTGGTCAGCATACTAGGCCTGACTTTGCATGAAGGCAAGAGATGCTTTTTAGCTCTATAAATGAAATCTAATGTGCATAAAGGTCACGCCCGATTCCCTATTCAACCCGATATGGATCCGAACCGGTTCGGGCGCAAGACTCGGATCGGGACTCTTACCCGATTTTTTTTTAAACGATTCCTGTACCTGGCATGGGCCCATCTTATACTTAATCCAAATATCATATACATATTAAAGAGTTACCACCGGAGTGGTGTCCATCAAATCTATACACATTTACCGAGTCCCATTGTATAAATAAAACTATATTTACATTGACAACTAGAAGACGAACCTGCACGAAGGACCCATATGTGTTATTCACGATGCGGATGTTTGTTGATGTCTTCTTCAGGCCTCATGACGATTAAAAACCCGTATGTTTTTTACGCGAGCGGAAGCATATCTTATACGTAAAACACAATTAACAACACAAGAATAGTATCGAATTCCTGTGAATTCATATCACATATCTACTCACATAATTGTTCATAACAACTTAAGCTTGTTTAGACTTCGCCTACATTATCAACTTATACATGTACTTATACTTATCTCACGCTTTTATACTTGTTTCGATCTCCGTAGAGTTGCTAACTTATGCTTATTCGAAACTTATACTTATACGTAATTATATGTATTCGGATCTCCCGTAGGAGTTAAAGAACTTATTCTTATTTAGAACTTATACTTATAATGTACTTATGTAAAGGTAATGATTCCGTAGGAGTTATTAAATTTATACTTATACAGAGGTGCTTATGCACGTACTGGTACTTATATCTATCTCCGATCTCCCGTAGGAGTTTACAGAGATATTTCGGAACGTATACTGGTATTGCAGAACTTATTCTTATACGGAGGTATTTGTAAGTATTATAAAACTTATACCGGTACTTCTTATCTTATACTTGTACTACGAAGTATATCCTGGTCTTACGGAACTTATACTAATACTACGAAGTATATTCTGGTCTTACGGAACTTATACTTGTATTACTGAACTTGGACATGTATTTCAGACCTTATACATGTCTTACAGAGCGTATACTTATCTTACGGACCTTATACTGGTATTATAGAACTTAGACATGTATCGTATCTTATACATGTCTTACAGAGCGACACTTATCTTAATGGATCATATAATCGGTATTACTTAACTTAGACATGTATTTTCGATCTTATACAGTCTTGCTGTAGCGTATACTTATCTTATGGATCTTATACTGCATAAGGTACCAGAGGTATGATAAGTCGAATGCACTGTGAATCATATCGCATGCAAGGTCCGATCGTATCTTGGCAGATATATTTCGTATATGGACATTAGTCCATAACAGACGGATCACAATGTATTAGCTATACTTATTTTATCGATGCGAGAGTACCCAGTAATTACAAAACTAAATCGAGACGTGAGTACCTATATTGCCTAAGCAAAACTTAATCGTATGTGACTTAATCAAACGGAACTTATTCAGATACAGAGTACCAGAGGTACTGGCTGCAACCTTAATCAGAGACGTAACTTAATCGTAGACAGTAATCCTATTCAGATATACAACTATTCGCATACGTATACCCGTGAGGTACTACAAAATCCGAATCGATACAAGAGTACCCATAAGTAACTATTCGGGGATGCGAGTACCCGCAGTACCACAAAACTTAATTAAATATATACATTCAGATCTTTACTCTATTCATTATTCAAAGGTTTTATCATATTGCCTCAATCACTACCTGCACTAATCAAGGCAAGAAATGAGAGTGACGCAGCATAACAAGCACCACATCGATACGATCGGGTGTCAGAAAGCACCATACGTGACGTGCCCGCCCACGCACAGAGTGCCATAGCACCGCCAGGAGAGTCGGAGCACGATCGACGTGCCTCGCCTCATGCAACAGGAGTGCCGTAGCACCCAGCGTGGAGGCCGAGCACCAATCAAAATGTACCGCCACGCAACAGAGGAGGTGCCGTAGCACCGCCAGTGATGCCGAGCACGCCAATCAAAACGTGGCTAACCACGCAGCCAGGAGTGCCGCAGCACCACCGTGAGTGCCGGCACCAAACGCGGAGTCAAGCACCATCAGAGTGCCTTGAGCACTGGGTCAGAGTGCGTAAGAATTCAACAGACGCCCACTCATTCATCTGTCCTAGGTAGTCATATTGTCATACGCCTTTTCTCGAAATTATAACCTTTCTTAATCACATTCTCGCGGATCATGTGACATTTTATCTTTCATATTCATGTTCATGTTTCGCCGCTTTCGTGTTTCATATCATATTCCGTGTTTCATGCCTATTCCATATGGCATTGCGTATACTTGTACGACAGATGCCTATCCACACATCATTCATGTATTCTAGTCCTCCTATGAATCTATTTTTCTTAGGAATCGAATCAATCCAATCGGATCATCCAAACCCGTTATGGTGATTCTCATGCCAACTAGTCAGTTTGCCGACACAGGAATATTCATTTCCAGTGCCTTGTCTCCATATTTGACACTGGTTCTTTGTACTCTTTTAAATCTAAGGTGCTAAGGGTTCTATTCCAACTGAAATCACCCAATTTGGAGCACTGAATTCAAGATAATGGGTCCTCGAAACAACTCGAAGACTACTCTATGATCAACTGATGCAGAAATGGGCTTGCACATAAACAATTTCCTGAAGGAATTTCAGCTATCTAGAGTCAGGAATTTGGAGGTACCTATTAGATTATGTTTGATATGCTCTTCCTTGAAGTTCATTTTAATTGGCCACTTGAATCACTCAAATTGGATAAGAAATGAGTGTTATGGCCAAAATACAAAAACTGGTCATCAGTGAAGCGCAACAGTGCACCTAAGATATCCCTAATGTACTCGCAAGGCCATCGCCAAAAATGACCAGAACACAAAGTGTACCGGTACATGTTCAAAGTGTACCGGTACACATCACCCTGAAATGCCCAAAATGTGTCTTTTCTCCCCTTTTTCATGCACTTTCATCCATGGATCACTCCTATACTTCCTACACACATCAAAATCATTCCATATTGCTCTTGTAACCTCTCTTTCTACTCAATTCATCTTTCAATACTTATCTTATTTCCAAAAACATATCATGAAATCCTTCCAAAACAATTCTAATATGGGTCACATCCCATACATGATCCAATTGTTCTAAACCCTAACTTCATTACACACTATTTAACCATGGATTCAACCTAACAAGGGGATTCCTTACTTATCTTGTTCCTTGTGGGTTTTACCAACCTTAATTTCAAGAAATCTAAGGTTAAGATGCAATTCAATCAAAACCCTAGATTTGGAGACAAGCATTTAATCATATAAAGCCTTACAATTCCATGTGATCCTTACAAAATCCAAAGTTCCATACCTTTTTGCTTGATCTCCCTCCTCCTCTTCTTCTCTTCTTTCTTCTTCTTTCTTCCTCTTCTTCTCCTTCCTTCACGCCAGCCTCTCCCAAACATGAGACCAATTTGGTCTTAAATCACGGATTTGTTAAGGTCGCTCGTCTCAACAAACTCCATTTTAAGTCAACTTTCTTTATTTGCTTTTTGGCCCATAACTCCTTCTATTTATAATTAAATTTTCCTTTATTTCATTTCGCCTCAAATCTTCTTAATCCACATTCGCTCCCTTGACAAATTACAATTTCTATTCTTAAGTTTTGTAACTTTCCTGGTCTCTGCTTTCCAGAGCCGCATTAACTCACGAAACAATCAAATTATGCTTACAAAATACCCTAAACATGTCGAAAACGACTAGGGTATATTTCGGGGTGTTACACACAGTGTGTGGTTAGTTCAATGTGGAAGAAATAAGGTTGAATACAATAAGAATTTCAATAGGTTATCAACTCAACTAAGCATAACACCATTCTAACATCAACAACATTGGAACAAAATTTCACTTCTCATAATCGTAAGTCAAGTATTACAAAAAGTTTTTTCCAAAACAGAAACTGGAAAAGCATGAATTATATTGTAAAGAAAACTAACTAGCAAGCCATTCAACTAAACAAAACAACTTGCTCAAAACATACCTCCTTCCCTTAACTCTCCCCAACCGACTCTACATTGTCCAATGTGGTTATGGAATGGAAATTTATGAGGAAGGCTAGAGAAATGTGTTTGCCAGTAGAGTAGGAGGAACCAATTCAAAATAAAAACAAAGAGAGGAAAAGTGTTAAACAAAAATATTAATAGTGCAAAATATGATCATGTTACAAGAATGGAAATAAAAAAGATAAAAATGTGTTTCCCAAAGAGGCCTTATTCACTCCATTTGGGCTTCAAATGATCAAGTTGGAAGAAGAAAAGAGAGGTTAAAAGGGACCAATTGGAGAATTTTGAAAATTATGCCCTTATCATAATCTTAAAAGTGTTCTTTCAGGCTATATTTAGATTCTACACTCTCTAAGCTTTCCAATGATACCAAAATTACCCAAAACGGAGTTTGGATGAAAATTTATGGCAAAAAGAAAAAGGAAATAAAGTACGTAAATTTGGGGGGCTTGAAAATTGCTAGAGGTTTTTTTTAAAGCACAAAACACACTTTTTTTTTTTAAGATATGTATCAAAGATTTTTTTTTGAAAAGTAAATATATATATATATATATATATATATATATATATATATATATATAAATTTCAATTTTATTTTATTTTATTTTTATATATAAAAGACAAAAATGCTACAATGCCTACTTTTTTTGTTTTATTCCCTCAAGGAAATGGCCCGCGAAATTTCGCAGGGGTTTGGTGGATTGCTTAAATTCTAGTTTTTGCCTGAACTCCCCTCACGTTGCACTTAAGCACAAACCTACAAAAATAAGCCAATAAAAATTAAAGAAAATATGCAGGAAAATGAAAAATAAGTTAAAAACAAGGATTAAATTAATATTAGAGGAAATCTAAAGAGAAAAATTAAATAAATCACAAAAAAAAAAAAAAATCAAAACAAAAAGTGGGGGAGGTTGAGTCCCCCCCCCACCCAAAACCGCTCAAGCCTTTGAGGCCGCTGGAAGTGGAGTCATGTACCATCGAGGTCCAAGTGCTTCAAATCTGAACCAAGATGGTTTCGGTGTGAGCCATCCGCTGTGCCATGCAATATAAGCAGCTGCCAATGTCTGTGATGTAGGCGAAAGTTTGAACAGAGGCCACTAACTTACCGGGTTTTGTGCAAAGGCAGATGGGCGGCTTCAACCGTAGGTGTTTCGTGTCAAATGTGCTACGTGTAGGCGTGGATGTGCACTTCGGGTCGATAGGGTGTCATTGGCAAATGGGTCAGTTGTGGTTTAGGTAGTGGCACTAGGATTCAATTTTGTTGGAAATGGTTTAAGAAAAAGCTGGCTCTTCCACCTGCTTTCCTTTCCATGCCTCCTCGCCAAGAATGGGGAGATTGTTTATCTCCATTGCACAATGCTCCACCCAGGTGTGCTCACTCAGGCACTCTTCCTCCTGATTCTCTCCTCCGACGAACGCAGTCGATCGCGAGCCTCAAATGGAGTACTACAGGATGTCAATTTTCTGATCAAGATCACTTTAAAGCCCATCTAATTTTTTGTTCGTAGAGCTTCCATCGAAATAATTTTGTTTCACTGTCAATTTTTTTGATCTACTGACATTCATCGTCAGCTTCTCTATAAAAGTATCCAATTAATTTTTTCTAGTTCGCATTGCTTGCTCAACTGAAGAAGTTAACTGTGGTGGTTGTGGTGGTTGAGGAGTTGAAGCATAATGTGGAGGAGCAGGAGGTGCATACTGTGGAGGTCTTTGTTTCCATGAGAAATTTGGGTGGTTTCCTTAACTAGGGGTTGTGTTCACCATATGGTGCATTAGGTTTGAGGCACCATGCAGAGGGTGCACTCACCCATGGAGGGTGCATGTAATCCTCGTGGGACCATATGCATTAGGTTTCTCTCCACTGGTAATTGACTGCTAGTTGCCGCCTGCAGCCTCCATTTGGTTAGTATTCAAATTCGGCCTGTAACTGCTTATGTTGGAAATTGACTTTTGAGTAGCTCATTTTGACTGAATTTAGAGATACAATTTCGCCATGCCAAAGGATAATGAAAATCACGTGCATACGAAAATTTGTCGCTTCCTATTTTTGTGTTTAAACGACCATGGTTTTTTCTCCTTTCTACCACTGTACTTTGTTGTTTGTTGTTTTTGTAATGTATTTTTTGAGCATATATAAGTCAAATACAACTCAATCAACATCATATTAAATTTTGGGAGAAGCTTTCTGCCTGCTTCCCGCTTCTTTCTCTAGCTTCATTTTCTTTCCCTTTCTTTTCCATTTTCTGGGCAACCAAACACCCTCCGAGGATGACAACTCGGAGGATGGTTGGGTAAAACCCTTCCCTCCTTGAAGTGGAAGGCTGCTGGGTGCAGGATCTAGGCAACTGAGGGTCCCGTGTTCTTCATGTGTAGCCACTCCGTCACGCGTCCCTTTCTAATCGAGGTTTTTATCTCTTCGAATCTCCTTGAATGGCTATTATTTGGTAAGCTTTTAGGGTTCAGTGGATGCTTAATGTTAGATCCACTGATATTCATTAGTTACCCTCTATGACCCATTGAAAGGGGAGTCCAGGAGACTTTTTCTTCACTCTCGGTGACCACTGATGGCCAATATATGCCATTTTTCAAAAGGATAAATACTTTGGGTTAGGTTTTATAGTTAAATGAAGATCCGGTTTGGGAGATGACTATATGCCATCCTCCCCAACGCGAGGAAATGACCCTGAGGACCCCTCAGTTGCCCTAGAATCCTAAGCCTAGTATCCGATACTATGAGACCTCTTTTTATTATTTTCTTATTTCACTTCGCTTTATTTCCAAGCCACCATCAAAACCCCTTAATGCTTTTAGAAAATCCCATAATCCAAATCAAATTAACCAATTTTGGCCTTCACAGTGAGTCATTTGTACAAAGAAAACCCATCCCTGTGTTCGACCCTAGAACCGCTATATTGCAAGAGAGTCAATTACGATGTAGGGAGGAAATTTAGATACAAATTTTGTTGATTTCGATCACCCTACCGTGGCACAAAAAATTTTGTCGCTAGCGAAATGCCATAGCGAATTTGCTATGTTTAAGTAAATTTTCGCTATGTTCAAATAGCAAAGCTTTGATTTTTTGATTTTTTTGAAAATTAAAATAAAATAAAATAATTAATAAATAAAAAATAATAATAAAATAATAAAAATAAAAACTTGTTTTTTTTGAAAGACAATTTTTTTTTATAAAAATAAAAATAAAAAAAAAATATTTTTTAAATAAAATAAATAATAAAAACGATTTTTAGAGTATAAAATAAAGTAATAATAATAAAATAAAAAACTTTAAAAAAAAATATAAAAAAATAAAAAAATAACATGAAAACATTTGTGCGGGGACGCCGTACGTAATTTCGCTTAATAGCTTAAAATTTCGCTTATATAGCAGGCTGCATAGCAAAAATTTCGCTAGTTTTGCGAAAATTTCGCTATGATTGCGAGACTCCCTTTTCAATGGGTCATGTATAGAATCATCGAATATCATGGACGACATTAAACATCCAATTCGAACCCTAAAAGCTTACCAAATAATAGCCATTCATGAGATTCAAGAGATAAAACCTACGCTTAGAAAGGGACACGCTACTTGCAGTTGGCTACCCGCGTGAAGAACAGGGACCTCGCTGCCTAGATCCCCATCTGCAGAAAATGCCCTTCCACTTGGCGAGGGAAGGGTTTAGTTCAACCTCTTCCTCCGAATTGTCATCCTGAGGGGTAAGCCTGCTGCCTAGAAAATGGAAAAGAAAGGGAAAGAAAATGAAGCAGAGAAGAAGCGGGAAACGGGAGAGCTGAAAGCTTCTCCCAAAATTTATTATGATGTTGATTGATGTCCATTTGTTACAGAATGAGGCTTATATATGCTCAGAAAAAGGGAAATTACAAAACAATGCGAAACAACAAAATTACAGTGAGGGTAGAAAGGAGAAAACCAAACTGAAATGCGCAACACAAAACAGAGTGCATAATTTTCGCTATAGTACGCTGATTTTCGCTATCATAGCGAAAATTCGCTATCATAGCTTAAAAATACGCATAGCGAAATTGAAATTTTCACTATATCAGATTCTTTCGCTATGATAGCGAAAATTCGCTTATGATAGCTAAATTTCGCGCATCATAGCGAAATGTCCAAAGATAGTAATTTCGCACCGCTCGCTACACTGCTCCATCGCTCCTCGGCTACTATTCCCACTCCACTGTTCCATTTCTTCAAGCTTTGATATTCTTCATTCTCGGCTTGCTGAAATTTAGGATACAAATTTTGTTGATTTTGGATAATGGGGTTTGCTAAAAACAGGGGGGTTTTGATGGCGAAAACTGAAAATGAAAATGAAGTAAAATAAGAAAAATAATAAAAGAGGTCTTCTTGAAGTATCAGGATACTGAGCTTAGGACTTTAGGGCAACTGAGGGGTCCTTGGGGTTATTTCCTCGCGTTGGGGAGGATGACATGTAGTCATCTCCCGAACCGGATCTTCATTTAACTATGAAACCTAACCCAAAAATATTTATCCTTTGAAAAATGGCGTCTCATCGCCCATCAAAGGGTCACCGACAAGAAGAATGAGTCCCGGACTCCCCTTTCAATGGGTCATAGAGGGTAAACTAATGAATATCAAGGGATTCAATAACAAGCATCCACTGAACCCTAAAAGCTTACCAAATAATAGCCATTAAAGGAGATTCGAAGGGATAAAAACCTACATTTAGAAAGGGAACACAAAGTGATGGCAAGTGATACTATGCATGAAGAGCAGGGATCTCCAAAGAGCCTAGGATCCCACCCAAAGAGTCTTCCACTCAAGGAGGGAGGGTTTTAGTCAACCAACCATCCCTCCAAGTTGTCAGTCCTGCGGTGTTTCGCTGCCCGTAAAGTGCCAAGAAACGCAGAGAGCAAGGAACAGAATAAACTGGAGCTGAGAGCTTCCCCCAAAATTTATTTTGATGTTGATTGATGTCCATTTGTTACAGACTGAGGCTTATATATGCTCAGAAAAAGGGAAATTACAAAACACTATGAAACAACAAAATTACAGTGAGGGTAGAAAGGAGAAAAACCAAAACGGAGTCGTTTAAACACAAAAACAGAATGCATAATTCGCTTATGCACAAAGGGAATTTCGCTATCATAGCGAAATATAGGCATGTTTAAAATTGAAATTTTTACTATGGCAATGCATTTTCGCTATGATAGCTGAATTTCATATGGAGAATGTAAAATTCGCTATGATAGTAAAAATTCGCTATCATAGCCAAATTATCCTTATAAATTTTCGCACCTGCTCGCATCGTTCCATTGCTTCCTACCACTGCTAATTCCCATTAATTATTCCATTTCTTCTAGCTTTGATGGTTCTTCATCTCCTACGGTCGGAATTGATAGAAACCATATTTAAATTGATGGAAATCAACCCGACTTTGGTTATGATTGGATTGGACACGATAATTTGGCTTCCACCCCGCAAAACTACAAAACAGCCTCTGAATGCAATCGAAGTGCAACAGTGGACCCGAACATGTCAATTAAGTTAATATAATTAGTACACAAAAGCGCTCAAAACCTATTAAAATAAGGTCTAAAATAGCACTCGGGGCACTAATCACAATTTCTTGAACCGACGACATTGCTAGTCCCATAGCAATGGGGCAAGAAAATAAAGAGATAGCATGCAAAACGATGACAAAATAATGTCTGGGCAAAAATTATATTTCAAAAGGTTGTGAATGAGTAATGCCTAACCCTAAGTAAAAATCATCAAAGCCTTGTCCACAATTATCGCGAGAGAATGAATGCCATGAAGAAATCGAGTATTGTGCTGGGCCTCCTTGCGGAATCAACTAGAAACTTCCACCAAAATCTAAGTGTTTGTTTGATCAGCTCTCAACACTAAACTGCTAAATTGCACTCTCCCCCCAACCTAGCTACTACCACTTACCTAGCATGCAGAACTCAACTAAATAGATCGGTGATCCACCTCTTATTCCACAATTCTTTTGTGTCAGTAGGTGCAATGGGCCGGTGAACCCACCTCTCACCAAAGTCCATGTAACGGATTCACCGCTGACCCTAACCAATTAAGGCTAGGCACCAAGTCATGAGGATCTTTCGACCACTAACTCTTCGTGTTTCAATCTCGACTCAATGATTTCGAAACCCAGCACCTACAACTCGCTTAAACTCCACCCATCCACCCGTGTAGCGAACACTTAAGTCGTGCGACTCCCAACCGTTGAAGGTTTAGGCGCTGGCTTCAGCGTTTTCTATATACCCCTGACCGTGTTTCTAAGTTTCAAGGCAAAGTGTTGCAATTTTTTCTTTTTTCTTTTTTCTTTCTTTCTTTTCTTTTTCTTTCTTTTTTATTTCTTTTTTTTCCGAAGACGCATCGCCTCTTTCCACAAAGGGTCCTTAACCTATTGTGCGTAGTCAACGAAACTAGGTAGTTGTAAAGTAAAGGAGGCTACGCAGCTTTTCAACCTATCATTGAAACCTAATGCCGGTGTGTGGTTAGCCAAAGGTGGAAGAAAGGTCGAAATCAATAAGAGTTCCAATTTATTATCCATCAAATGTGCATGGAACCAATCTAACATTAATAGAATTGGACAAAGTTTCAAATTTTTCAAACTACGTAGCTGTGTGCAAAACACACAAAAATTTTTGGTTGCAAATGGGTCCAAATTTGAAGTAAGTCAGGTGGTATAACAGCCTTATAGAAAGGGAACCCAAAGAAGCCACTAAACATCAACAAATGGGCTTGCTCAAAATAATAACAAAGATAAGACATGCAAGTCACTCTTCGCCACCTCCCAGAAACCCAAACATCTCTTGTCCCTAAATGGGGCTCGATTGGAAAGTTAGTGAAGGAAGTGTTACCTCCTTGATGATGTGGATCGCTTTTGATAGGATACTGCAAGCTTCCATCGACACCTTATTCACTCGCTTAGGGTCAAACAAACAAGTTAGGAGAAGAAAAGAGAGGAAAAAAGTGACCAGTTGGAGCATTTTAAAATTACACCTTCATAATAATTTCAAAAATGTTCTTTCTGGATATATTTGGATTCTACACTCTCTAAGCTTTCCAACGGTACCAAAACGCCTAAAACGGAGTTCTACTTAAAAGTTAGCGAGCGAAACAAAATCAAGAAAATAGTCAAAAGATAGTCGAAAATTTCGCCGCCATAATAAATTTCGCTTACTTTCAGAATAGGGCTCTGACATACGAAAATTTCGCTAAAATTGCGGTGAAAAATAAATAAATAAATAAATCAAGGAGGAAACCTAATCTTATGATTAGCCTCCTTAAGCTACATCCCCAAAAAAATATATAAAGCAAAATCTACCTACGGATTAAGGCCAAAACTAAATCATTCATTCATAATACAAAAATTATAAATAACATAAATAATAGAATCCTAGGTGCCATATATCTAATATACATCATATATACATGAGAAATAAAATTATGGGATTCAATCTATCACACACCGATTCAACCGCTCGATATCAATTTTTTTTTTTTTTTTATATTTCGCTATGTTCATTAGCGAATTTTTTTGATTTTTTTTTGAAAAATCAAAAAAAAATAAAATAATTTTAATAAATAAAAAATAATAATTTTTAGAGACAACAAATTAAAATTTTTTTATAACAAAAAAACAAAATATAACATTTTTATATATTTTAAACGATTTTTTTATAAAATAATTAAAAAAAACTTTTTTTTATATAAAATAAAGCAATAATAATAAAATAAAAATAAACAGCAAATATTTTTTTTTATAATAATAAAATAAAATAAAATAAATAAAAATAAAATAACATTAAAACATCAAGTGGGATGTCGTATGTGATTAGCATAGCGAAATTCTCGTTTTTATGAGAATAAAATTTTCGCTATGATAGCGAAAATTTCACGATATGTAAATTTCGCATAGCTAAAATTTTCAAGAAGCATAAAATTTCGCTATGATTGCAAACAATCGATCCGTATTGTTCGGACTTCATTCTGCCTAATATTTCACTTAAACTCCGCAAAATTAAATGCAAGAAAAAATTAAGAAAATTGCAGAAAAGTGAAAACAAGCTAGAACAAATATTAACTTAAAAATTATAGAAAATTCTAAGGAAGAAACTTATAGAAATCCAAATAAAATAATGTATTGAAATAAAATAAAATAGGTAATTAGTAAACAGTGCTGGGAGACCAGCCTCCCCAAACCACTTCCCAGCCTTTGAGGCTACCGAACCGGGCGGCTTAGAATGCTGTGTCTGGTGCTCCAACCGAACCCAAGACGAATCCAACCGCAAGGCGTAATGTAGGCACCTCGTCAGTCTTTGATGTAGTGGCAGAGGCTCCTAATAAAGGGCTACTAATTTCTTGAATTTTCAGAGGGACAAAGGCAATTGATGTGGCCTTCCAGCTGGGTGCCCAGGGGTTGGTTGTGCCGCGCAGTGGGCAGATGTACAATCGGCAAAGGCTATTTTGGGGTCATAAAGGGCACTTAGATTCAAATTCATGGGAATTGGTTGAAGGGTAAGCTTTTGTGGTTCTTTCCCTGCTTCTATTCCACTGCCCTCCTTAGTCAACAAGGCAATGATTTCTTCTTCTTTTTTCCATGGTCAAAATGCAACACTTGATTCCGCATCCTCGCAGCCTCGTGAGCTCGCTTAATTCCAAATTTCAATTCTCCTGAGGTCGCAGCTTTTAGTCTCTTCACCCAAAATTGTTTCAGTCAAGCACTCCTCCTCCATATTCTCCTCCTCTTGATGTGAAATGGATGGCCGCAGGATGTCAAATTCCTGATCAATTTTTCTCTGGAACACATCCAATTCCTTGTTCAGGGAGTTTTCTACTATCTCAATTTCTTGATTGGCCTGGACATTCACTACCCTTTGCTCCTCTTTGAAATTATCTACTAGTTTTCTCAAGTTCAGTATTGCTTGCTCAACTGGAGAAATTAACTGTGGTGGCTGTGGTGGCTGAGGAGTTGAGGTATACTGTGGAGGCACCATGTAGGAGGGTGCACTCATCCATTGGTCTCTATATTCTCATGGATCTAGGTGGGTTTGGATTTCTCTCTGTGGTTGCTGATTTTGCCATGCTAGGTTTCTATAGTCCCTCATTGTCATGTATGCTCTAGGGTTACTCTCCACAGGGTACTCACTATACTGTTCTTCCCTTAGGTGTTCCATTTGATTCTAGTTCAAGCCCACTGGAACATGCAATCCTGCAGCAAAAACAGGCAACACAAGATAACACAAAACAATCCTGCAACAACTTTTCTTTTTCTTTTTTTTTTAAATGAAACTAAAAGAAAATGATAGTAAAATATAAAAACTATTCACCAGTACTTGTGATGAGGATCACAAGTGTTCCACAGCTCGTCTAATGCACTTAGGCACCATCCCCGGCAACGACGCCATTTGATTACAGTAGGGTGATCCGAAATCAACAAAATTTTGTATCCGCCTCCCATCGCGTAGTAAAACTACTCAAAGATAATGTCTAGGGTCGTTATTGCGGATGGGTTTTCTGCATAAAATGATTTAAGTGAAGTCAAAACCGTGAATTAAATTTGGATTTTGGGCTCAAAAATGTGGATCGTTGTTCACAAAGGAAATAAAATAAGAAAAAATGTAAAATAGAACCCTCCTTGGAAGTTTCTCGACCACCTGGGTTTAGGTTTTAAGGCAACTAACATGTCCCTGGTCTTTTTCCTCGTGATTGGGAGCATGACATATAGTCATTTCCCGAACCGGATCTTCATTTAGCTTTAAAACCTAGACCCTATGATTTTCCCTTTTTGAAACATAGCATTTAACTAGGCAAAAATATTCCTAACAGTGATATCATATCTCAAAAACCTACCCTGTAGTAACTAATAGGAAACAACTAACTGGATAACAAGGGATCTAGTGATAAGCATCCACTGTAACCAAAAAGCTTTCTAAATACACGTTAGTGAGGGTGTGCCTAGAAGATTTTAACCTAAGGTGAGAAATAGAACATAACAATTCCATAAATGCGTAAGGTAAAATGCAGGACCGCGCCACCTCAAATCCAGCGCTGTACCCCTCCCTCTTCATGAGTGAAGAGGTCTAGCCAAGCATGCTCTGAGTTGTCATCCTCAAAGGAGTGTTTGGTAGCCGAGAAAATGGAAAAGAAAGGGAAAGAAAATGAAGCAGCGGGAAACGGGAGAGCTGAAAGCTTCTCCAAAAATTTATTATGAAGTGATTGATGTCTATTTGTTACAGACTGAGGGTTATATATGCTCAGAAAAAGGGAAATTACAAAACACTATGAAACAACAAAATTACAGTGAGGGTAGAAAGGAGAAAACCAAACGGAGTCGCGTTTAAACACAAAAATGTGAGCTGCATAATTTTTGCTATGCACAATGACGCTATCATAGTGAGGCTCGCTTATGATAGCACTTGCTATCATAGCGAAAATATACAGGCATAGCGAAATTGAAATTTTCGCTATGCACAGTACTTTTTGCTATGATAGCGAAATTTCGCTATCATAGCGAAATTATCCAAATGTAGCAAATTTTCGCACCACGTTCCTCGCATCGCCCATTGCTTCTCGCGGCTACTACTCCCACGGCAAAGATTCCATTTCTTCTTTAGCTGATATTCTCATTCTACTTGTTGGAATTGATGGAAAACCATATGAAATTGATGGAAATCAACCCGACTTTGGTTATGATTGGATTGACACGATAATTTGGCTTCCACTCTCGTAAAACTATAAAAAACACTTCTGAATGCAATCGGGCGCAATAGGACCTAAACATGTCAATTGTTACTATAACACTATTAGTACACAAAAGCGCCAAAAAACCCATTAAAAAATAGGCTCAAAAAGACAGCACTTTTGGGCACTAATCACTGCTCAACCAAGAAGTTAACCGTGGTGGCTGTGGTGGCCGAGAGGAGTCAGCTTGCACGGAGGAGCAGGAGGTGCATACTGTGGAGGCATTTGGCTTCATGAGAAAATGGGTGGTTTCCTTAACTAGGCTGGGCACTACCTCATATGGTATTAGGTTGGAGGAACCATGCAAGATAGCACTCACCCATGGAGGGTGCATGTAATCCCCATGGACCTATATGCATTAGGGTTTCTCTCCACCCGTGATCAGGTTGCTCTCCTCCGGGTGTTCCACTAGTATTCAAAATTCAAATTCGTAATCTAGTTTGTTGAAATTGACTTTGAGTAGCCTCGTTTGTGAGTTTCTAACCCACTGAACATGCACTCCTACAACAAGAACATGGTAAACACCAAAAAAGCAAAGAAACAATCTAGTTAAAGGTTTTAGTTTTTTTTAATTTTTTGCAACAAAGTGGAAATGAAACTCGAAAAAAAAACTGACTGTAACATACTAAAAAGAATGATAAAAAGAAATTCACCAGAACTTGTGATGAGGATCACAAGTGTTTAGCATGTTGTCAATTGCACTTAGCACCATCCCTGGCAACGACGCCATTTTATTTGCATGCAGTAGGGTATCCGGAATCAACATAATTTATACCTAATACCTCCTACTATCGTAGTCATACCGCAAAGATAAAGGGGTTTTGTGGCTCTAACACGCTGATGAGTTTTCTTTGCACAAATGACTTACAGTGAGGTTCAAAACGGTGATTTTTTTTTGGATTTTGGGGTTTGCTAAAAATAGTGAGGTGCAATTGATTAGTGCCCAAAAAGTGCTATTTTGAACCCTATTTATTATAGGTTTTGAGTGTTTTTTGTGTACTAATCATGCTAATTAACCCGATTTGCACATTAAGGTCCCTACTATTTTAATGATCGCATTTTGTGCAAATTTGCGCTTTTATAGCTAATTATGCCAAAATTGTTGAGTCGATCCAAGCACGAAGAATTCAAGTCAAACTCAACATTGCAGATCAAAGATCATAAGGAAAGAAGAGCAAAATGTGAAGAAAAACACCACTGCAGGAAAGCTTCTCCTGCGAGCACTGCTCCCAACAAAGACTGCCTCTCCCGTCGCCTGCTCTGCTTTTCACGCTTACACCCTGGGCTTGCTTTTGCTTTTGTTTTTTTTCCCATTTTACCCCTCAGACAACCTTCCGATTTTGGTTTTTTTTAGAACTTCCCTTTACACTGAGCATCTATATAAGTCTCGCCAGACAAATCAACGTACTTCGACTTCTATATACAAAAGTAGTTTCTGAGGCGTCTGAAATGCCTTCCTTTTCCTTTTCTTCCTTTCTTTCTTCCATTTTTTCTGGCCAGCCAAACACCTCCGAGGATGACAACTCGTAGGATGTTCGGCTGCACTCCTTCCCTCCTTGGAAGAGGACTACCGTTGGCTAGGTGTGGAGGTAACTCATGTCTCGCTTTAACGCACGTATTTGGCGTGTCGCTTGTGTTCCCGCTTCTCACTTAGGTTAAAATTCTTAAGCATGCTCTCTTTAATGTGTACTCAAGTAAGCTGGGTTCAATGGATACTTTCACTAGATCCATTGAGGCTCGCTAGTCGTCTCCCGCTAGTTATCGTGGATTAGGTTTTGAGATGTGTTTTCACTGTTAGACATTTATTCCCATTTAAATGCTATTTTCAAAAGGGAAAATCATAGGTTTAGTTTTCAAAGCTAAATGAAGATCCTGGGCTCTGAAAATGACTATATGTCATGCTCCCCTAACGCGAGGAAAATACCCGGACATGTGGTTACCTTGAAGTTTCCTTAAACTGGCCTAACACCCCGGGCTCCTATTTTTGCATTTTTTTTCTTGTTTTAGTTTCAGCCAGTGAACACCCAAAACCCCCCTGTTTTTACCAAACCTTAAAAATCCAAATTTAATTCACCAATTACTTTCATCATAGTCATTTGTACGAAGAAAACTCCATCCCCTCGTGTTCGACCGACCACTATACCGCAGCAGCTTGACTACTCGCAAAGAGGAGGAGATATAGGATATAAATTTTGTTGGATTCCTGATCACCCTTACTGCGGGTAATTTAATCAGCAATGTTTGGAAACTGAAAATAAAATAAGTTAAAATGTAAAATAGAATTCCTTGAAGTGTTAGGTCACTGGGCTTAGGTTCCTAGGGCAACTGAGGGTTTCTTAGGGTCATTTCCTCGTGTTGGGGAGGATGACCTATAGTCATCTCCCGAACCGGATCTTCATTTAGCTATAAAACCTAACCTCTTTAAACATCTTTAAAATGGCATCCACTTGCCATTAGTGCTTCAACAAGTTAAACACAAGTCACCTTGACTCACCTTCCAATGACTCATAAATGATAACTAATGAACATCAATGGATCTAACATTAAACATCCAATCAGCCCAAAAGCTTACTAAGTAATAACCATTCAAGGTGACTCGGCGGATTCAAACCTTAGTGAGAGTAATATGATACTTGGGAGTCATGAGCTTATTTATTTCTGACTCTCACCTATATTTTACTTATGAGGTGGAAAGTACAGTACTCAGTGAGTGCGGAGTGGATAGAGAAGGAGAAAGGAGGGAAAATGAGAAAGAGAGGGAACTGTCGAAAGGTTGGTGCCCATAAAACTTTATTATTGCCAAAAAAGTCTTCACAAAGTGAAGAAAAATGTCTCCCGTTTACAGTGATGCCTGGGACTTATATACTGCCCAAAGCCAATAAAAATTACAAAAAGTATGAATTGATCACTATTACATGAGGGGTAATTCAAGAAAACGAAAATTGTACAAAAAAAAGTCAACATGTCTACAGTGTGCAGGAGAAAGTTTGCAGGCTGCGAAATTTTGCAAGGGTTGCGAAATTTCACAACCCTTGCGAAATTTCTAAGGTGCTCTGATTCCATGTTGCTCTTCTTCCGCTTCATCTCGTATTCGAGTTGAACTTTGATTCTCCATGGTTGGAGCTTGGATTTAGTAACCAAACTTTGCATGATTTAATACAAAAACTACAAATTTGCTACAAATGCGATTGTAGCATCATAAGTCCTAACATGCCAATCCCGGTTAATTAGGTTATTTAATAATGAAAAAGTGCTCAAAACATGTATTATCATGGGTGTAAAATAGCACTTTTTGGGTGAAGTTATCACACTAGTGCCAAGAAGTTTTCTTGTGAGGGTTCCCGCAGCCGTGGGATCCATTGCGGCTCTCCATCGCTTGGTTAAGGGCACCGCATTCGCCTCAACCACCTCAACACTCCAACCAAACCTCGAGGCCCTAGAATGTGGAATCGGCCCACTCATCCGGTCACATGTAGTGGGCAAGGAAGTCACGGTTCCTACCGCCGCCCAGGTATTACTTAGACTTGAAAAGCCCTCGATCAGACGGATTCCGATTGGATGATCCACTTATTCCAAACCATAAACTTATTTTTGGAATTTTTATTTTTTATTTTTTATTTTTATTTTTTATTTAGGCTCAAAGGCGATTCTCTTTTTCTAAGGCGTCCCATCACTTAGGTGTTTAAACTTTCAAAGGTTCGTAGAGCTCTTGTATGTTGAATCTCGTGAGTCTGTGCATACCCGAGGATCAATTGCGCGGCACGATGTACCTTACTCGAAACGGTCCCTTGAAATCTAAAAGAGGTGGCGACATGGTCATTTCACCTTTACAATGCAGTCCCTCACAAACAACCTTGGAGTTCCCTATTTACACGAAACACAGTCATTCTGTGGTTAATATGACTCCCCTTTTTGCGATTATGGCCAAGACTAAAGTCGGTAACACTAATACCTGAAACTACTATATCATAATAGTAACAAACGCAAACATTCTAGTACATAATGAACAAAACTCGCTCTTTAAACATGCTGAAAAAAATAAACTAGCACAAACTAGACCTAAAACACTCCTAAAACATGGAGAACAAAATAAAACATGTAGAAAAAAAAAAGGAAAAAAAAAAAAACTAAGCCAACCCATACACCCACACCCATAACATACACCCCCAAACTTAAAACTGACAGTGTCCTCAATGAAAGAAAGGAAATAAGGGCATAGAGATACGTCCTAGAGAATCACTACGGTGGCAGTGGCGGAGTGTGAAAAGAGAGGAGCTGAGTCAACTGCTGCATGATGTGGTCCTGGTTGGAGCGAATGATGGCCATCTCGACCTTGATGGCGTCCATATCCTGACTCAGGGCAACACAATGCGTTTCGAGACCATCCCAATATGCGTTAAACCGCTGATGAATGCATGAATCCGTTTTCAGTGGACCGAGTCGAATCGCAGGACCTCAAGGTCTCCGTCCCTGGTCGCCTCACTAAGGGCAACCGTCGGCATCGTCGTCGACTTCCTCTTCCGAATCTCCAGGGCTCCTGAACTTCGCCTTGGGTAGTGGAATGGGTAGGCGCGCATCGCACCGCTTCCTCGAGTCCAACACATCGTGACCCCGCTACCGCATATCGCAGTAATCGCCGGCTGCGGATCAAGGCCCTTGTTCATCTCCCTTAGGTCGACTCAATCAACCTCCTCTCGCTGATGGACCCGATATCAAACTGGAAGCCCTGGGTCATGGCGTAGAGAAGGATCGTCTTGTCCTTCATGACTGTGCTAAGGTCCAGGGTAGGCTTGATTTTTACGGACAGAAAATTATACCAGACCTTAGCCACCGGCGTGAGGGAGTGCATCTAAAAATTGGTAAAGTCACCCATCGATGGCTGGCGTTTCCACACGCCCTGGACCTTGGTGAGCTCCTACATCAAGCGCTCATAATCTATGTATGCAAATAATGCTCTATATTTCGTACTGTCGTCATCCAAGAGCTGTGAACCGGCCGATGGCTCGCACCAACCGACCACTGGGCCTCTAGACGAAAAACAATGGTGCTGACTTTGAATGTAGATTGGAGTGGAATTCCCGCACAACCGGGGCTGCAACGAGGATAGGGGGTGCACAGATATTTCTGCCCGCGCTTGGATAAAGGACAAGTCAAGAACGATTGGAGGGTCAGAAACCTCATTTCGGGACCAACGAGCTCCCCGGAAATGAACCTGTGTGGATCCTCCGTAGGGGGTAGTGCCGCCTACGATGTGGAGCCGCACGCGTCTTTTTTACGATCGACTGCGGAGCCATTGTAGAGATCTGTGTTATGGTTTAAATAAGGAAAATCTGGAGAGAGGTTTTAAAGTGGGCAACCCAAAACTCGTGTAAGGGGGAAATGAAAAGCCAGTAGGGGTTTTAAAAGAAATGTGAATTTCGCCGCTACGCAACTGTGAAGACTCACGTCATGGCCAAGCATGGCTACGTAGCGGCCAGAGCCTCTGCGCGTCAAGGCATCCGAAAAGTTTGATTAAGAGCTACATGAAGCGGGCATAGTGGTGCCACACTACTGCAAATGCAAAGCTTAAAATGGTACTTTTCCTACACAAATAAGGTAGAGATCTACGCTGTGGCTGTACTAAAGAAGTATGGAACAAGTTTGTAAACACGAATTTGGTTTCTCTCAAACCTGTAATGAACATGTAAACCCCTTTAGTTATAGTGCTTCGCACTCCCTTCTAAGAACCCTGAAAAACTCAAAAACACATTAAAACAAACAAAAGTAGAGATTCCAAAAGCGAAAAATGTACCGAAGAGCAATTAAAACGACGAAAAATAATGCAAGTTCAAAGAAGAAGGGGATCTCACAATACTTGGGTTGCCTCCTAAGAAGCGCCATGTTTAATGTTGTTAGCTCGACATTTCTGCAACGTACAACACTTAGACCGGAAAAATAATTGAACTGCTGGTGACCTTCCATACCCTTACTGTCCTGCTCTAAGTGTGCTTAGAATGGTGTCCTGTCTTCTTATATGGAATTCTCTTCCAAAATACGGTTTCAATCTCTGGGCATTGACTTTGAACTGTCCCTTCTCTGGATGCATTATCTCAACTCCTCCAAAAGGAAATACTTGAACCACTCTAAACGGACCTAACCATTTTGACTTCAACTTGCCTGGGAAGAGTTTCAACCTAGAATTGAACAATAGAAATTGCTGACCTAACTCGAACTCTTTCCTTACAATATGTTTGTCATGCCAAGCTTTCATTTTTCCTTATAGATTTGAGGATTCTCATAAGCCTCATTGCGGAATTCATCTAATTCACTAAGTTGTAGTGTAAGACCCGAGAAATTCCAATTTATGGAAAAAGGGCAAAATCGTAATTTTGGTAAAAAAATTAGGAATTTATTCTCTAGATTCGACGACGAACCGGATTTCACTGCTGAAATCGCCTCGCCAATCTAGCTAGCACGTCGACTTCACAAATTTCGAGACACCTGACCACACATTTTTCAAGGCATCGCGGTTCGGGTGCCGTAAAACGATTTTCGATGCGACGAAAGTCACATATAACACGTACTCATGTGCCATAAGTAGCATGAGTAGAGAAACGATGAAAATGGACGGCCAAGATAATGCCGAATGTCAAAACTGGGAAAAGGAGGACATAATTGGTATTAATGGAAAAGTTTAAATGACACTAAAGGACAAAATGTCCAATAGTGTCGTCTCTTCAAAATTAAAAAGGGAGCAAAACGTGAAAAGAGGATTTCGGACAGTGGGCTTCCAGATTTTGAGTTTAGAGAGAGAATACCTGACTTCTCTCTAAAATATCTAGCGAATCTCGACCACGTAATTCTAACAAGAAGGAAAGCCGTTTCTACACGAGAGGTCACGCACGGGCTCCGGTTTTAGGAGTTTCACAAACTCTGAGAGGTAGGGAGCCCTTATTTGGGTTTTATTCTTTATTTAAGTACTTTGTTAATGCTCAGCCGATCGGTGTCGCGAGAAAGATACTGGATCGGTCCCAAAACTCGTGACCAATTATTGATTAATTTAGTTCATGACAAATTCACAGATTGTCCACTGATTTTCTTGGGTTATTTATGGTTAAATTGTGCATTAAATGATGCTTGATGTGTTTAAGGCCGGGAATGGCCGTGAAATTCGGGTTCACAAAGTGAATCGATGATTGGTGATTTGCCGAGAATAGTAACCGAGGGTTTCACTATTCCCGAGAATAGTGTCCACGAAATATATTTTTGTGTGAAAATGTGTTTGGTCGAGTGATTTAAGTTGAATTGCTCGTGTTTGATCATTAGCCTAAGTGAGTTAATTTTTGGTTTATGGAAATGTGAAATTACATAACATGATTGTGTGATTTAAATTATGTGAATATATGCATGATTATATATTTGCATGTGTTATAGAATTGAAATGGAATTGGCATCATGCATTCCATATGCACCGGGGCACCCTAGGACGATAGGAGTGAGTGCATGAGGTAATTTAGATAATGGTTCGAGGGTTGTCTAAAAAATACGAATATCGTAGGTAGTCCAAATAAAATATCAATCGCTTCCGAGACAATAATTGATATACATCGAGAGGGTAGTCCATATATAAAATATCAACGCCTGAGACGCTCCAATTGATATACATCGGAGGGTAGTCCAATTAAATATACATTGGAGATACCTGACTATTTATGACAAGACCCTTCCCTGCACCTTATCTAAACTCTTGTCCGAGGATCCATTGACACTTCAACGGACTCGAACCGACTCGTCTGATCGACAACCGAGAAGTGAACCCTAACTTTCTATAACCGGTTTACTCGTTTAAACTTAGAAATTAAATTTTCTTTTAAATTAGTTGGGAGTGATAAAATTTTTCGCAACTTTTGTTTCAAATATTTTATAAAATTCGAGTAAGATAACGGCTGCATTTTGATAAACCAAAATTTACCTGTCAAGAAATTTACACTTCTACTAAAACCTCAATTCCTCCCAACTTCTTTATTCCCAAACTTGCAATAGTCATTATCATATTTCCACCAACATGCCACATCAACACTCAATTCTCAATTTATAAATACAAACTTACAAACTTAAGTAGAAGATATCTAGATGCATCATATATATGAAATGCATGGATATTTACAAATATAAAATTTCAAAATCCAAATATATGTTGTTCAATTACATATCCATCTCATACATAAAGTTTTACATCATAGGTCATAAATCGCCCACCTATATAGACAACAAAATGATGACGTCCTGTCGTCCGCGATAGCACACAATGGAATATAAATAGCTAAAAATGAACAAAGCAAGTTAGTGCAACGAAGATATATATCACATACACTAACATGACAATTTATCATTTGTTTATGATTTCTTTCAAAACCCCTATGTATATCCTTTAACATTTTGGAACTATCACGCGATTAAAACTAACGCCAACGTGAAGCTTGCATTAAGTCATTCCCAACCACTACGCTACGGAATTTACCAGACGCACGCAGGGCGCCAAAAGCTTATCATTGAGCAACTACAATACGGAATTTACTGCATCGCAATTGTAGTGCTAAAAACTCTGGGCAACTATGAGCCGAATTTACTGCATCGCCACGTAGTGCCAAACTATACAAATAGCCAACTATGTGCGGAATTGTCTGTATCGCAATGTAGCGCTTATACTTTTTATGAAACTGAGCAACTACTTTGACTGAATTTTTCTGCGATCGCCGCGCAGTGCTAATCTTTTCTTTATTGTAGCCACTATGGACGGAATTTATCATATTGCCACATAACACTAAATCTCATTATATTTTTAAGGAATATACATGGGTTTAAAACTACATTTACTTAGTGTCAAAAGCAATAAATCTAACTCTGCTTGAAACTTTTAAAACCTCTTTAACATTTTCTTTTAGATTACTTGAACTACCATATTCATTACCAACATCAACCATTTACATGAAATCGAAAAGATCTAAGTGGCGAACCACTTCACCTTGAAGCCGTGTCACCCCCATTGCCGCCTCTACGAGGCTCGTGGACGTTGCTCCTGCCCGGCCACCTACACAATATTCCTCATCATTACAGACAAAATTTCAATTCTCAACTATAAGGTCAAGAATCTCACTAAGACCATTTTTCTCTATATATCCTCCAAACTTGTTTCACTAATCGAGACTCTATAATCCCTGACTTTATGTGTTTTAGTTTTTAATCTTTAGATCACCATCACGTCCTGGTTTAACTTTGAAGGTTTGAATGAAAATTATAATTTTACTCAAAAACGACATCCCATAACAGAAAGGTGTGGTAGCACGCCGTCGGGGTTCGCTTTTTCGTTTCTTCTTCCTACGGTTCACTTATATCACCTTTCTAGTCACAATAAAATTGCCTTTTGTTTCTTCACTCACTTAGTTATATTATAAGGCTTTCTCCAACTGGAATCACCCAATTTTGGATCACCAAAACCTGCTATTGTATTAATATTTTATATCTAGATTACTCAAATTGCTAAGAACAGAATTCGTAATATAGCTCCACTTGGAAATATTTCTGGGCACTCTGGGTTAAAATTTGTTGAACTTCCTTCAGATAATCATTCCCTAGAAGTCTATTTTACCTTAGAATTTTGAATCATCAATTTTGGATGAGTGAAACTCCACTTATGGTAACCAAACACTACAACCATACCCAAAACAGAGCAAAATCAGTGAGCTACATGGAGTTCACCTTCAGTCCGTATTTGGGAGCCTTAGAGATACAATTTGCTCTGGTTCCTTCTATACATTTGTATCCCTATCTCTTGTTCTTACCAATTGGAATCAATTCATTTGATGATTCTAACTTAATTTATAGTGTACCAAAAAAAAGGGGTTTTTACAAAAATTTTGACAGCAATTCTCAAACCCAACATTCTCCTTTGTTTTTTACAACCAATCCAAAACCGAAATACCTCAATAATCAACATGAAAGTCATTCAAAACCACTCCATAACACTTTGTATTGGTGGTTTGAACTCCATACACAAAAACCCTTGTGGTGAAAAATCTTAAGAATTCACCCAAAGGTCCACCAATTCTTCTAAACATCATATAATTTGATGATTCCATGTTTATTTTCCACCAATTGGGGTTTTACTCTCATAACCCCAACAAATTCAAAGGTTTATGTGATCTTTGCACAAAACCTAGACCAAAGGAGCAACTAATCTCCATACCAAACCTTAAGAATTCAATTACCCATGATTCCAAGGCAAACACATACCTGAATTTTTGTCTTCTCCTTCTTCTTCCTCCTCTTCCTCTTCCTTGCTCTTCTTTCCTCTATTCTCCTCCCTCCTACATTTTTTCCTAACTCAAATGAGACCAAAATATGATTTTGTTTGTCTCATGGCTATTTATAGCCTCAAAATTCCTCCAATTTGCAAGTTAGTCCTTAATTCTTTAATATTACAATTGTAATCCTTGTTTTATTTCTATTGGCCCATCTCTACTTGTTTTATGACTTCTATATGTCCTTATGGTCAATTTATAATTATACTCTCTTGCACTAGCACCAAAATTCGGTTCCATAATTTATCATTTCCTAATTTCATTCCAAAATATTACAATGGACACTTAGTGCTCTTATACGCCCTACAACATCATGTGTACCGTATACTCTCTCTGGGATCGGGCGTTACAACTAATTTAGTCAAGCCAACCTTAAATTGATAATTTCTAACGCCATGAGATTCACTAATCTACTATAGAGATTTATTTTACTTAATCCATCTTTAACACTAAGAGGTTATGATTGAAACTAGGGGCTTACAATTCTTCCCCTTAAAAAATTTCTCTGGCCTCTTGAAATTTAAACGTTGTATCTTATTCAAACAACCGAGGGCATCAACGCATCTCGTGCTTCTTCGGGCCCCATGTAGCCTCTTTCATTCCCATGATTTCTATAGCATCTTCTCACTAGCGGAATCACTTATTACGTTAACACTTGATCTCTACACCTAGATTTACTAGATGCCCCTCAGGTCAAGTTTTCCTTCAATCCTAATAGGTTGCTCCTTAAGAATATGTGAAGGGTCAGCTATATACTTACGTAGCATGGAGACGTGGAACATACCGCTGATGTTGGCTAACTCGACGGTAGCCCCAACCCATAAGCCACTTCATCGACCTTTATCTACTATCTCATAGGGCCTATATATCGGACTCAACTTTCCACGCCCTCGAACCTCAAAATACCCTTCCATGGCGACTCGTGAGGAATACTGATCACCCATTTCAAACTTCGATATCGCTCTTCGATTGTCCGCATAGCTTTTCTGCCCTCTGTCGCTTGCTATCTCAACCCGGTCAGATCATATTTACTTTCTGGCTGTATCTTGACAATCTATAGGCCACCAATCTTCTCCCCACTTCATCCCAATGTGATCGGGTTCAGCACTCGCCATACACGCCTCATGTGGTGCCATATCAATATTCGCATCGATAACTATTGTTGTAGGCAAACTCATCAATGCTAGGTAATTATCCCGCCTTCCTTTAAACTTCCATCAATGTGCTCAACATATCTTCGAGAGTCCGAATGGGTTCTCTGACACATCTGGTCTGTGGCGGAAAGCAAGATCGGGCGTAATCCTGGGTGCCCACAAGATTCAGATTTCCTACTTTAATCGAGAAGTGAAGCTGAGATCTCCGTCCGATACACTGGACACCGGTGCGCCATGTAGCTCTGCCACAATCTCATCTTACATACAACCGGCATCTTTCTAGGGAATAGTATTACATAGCAGCAATGAAGGGCAACTGGTCAATCTATCCAATAACCTAAATAGTATCATGTCCACGTCAGGTCCTCGGGAAGTCCTGGTCACTAACCATCGCGGATCCTTTCCCCCATTCACCTCGTGAATGGATAAAGGCGTAGGTAAACTCCGTGTGCTTCTGATGTTCAATCTTAATTTGTTGACAAGTTAGCACTTAGATACTAACTTTCATCTCTTCTTCATACCTTCCACCGAAATACTGGTCTCTCGTAGTCCCATACATCTTAGTACTCCTCGATGCATCAAGATATGCCGATGAGGGTGCCTCTTCCATGATTTCTTCTTCAACTCTATCACATCTCTGGGACATAATCTTCCGCCTAACACTGGGTGTCCATCACCGTAAGGTGAAGTTATCATTGGCCCACTCTATCTTTGCTTCTCTCAATTTCATCAACAATGTGGTCCCGAGTTTGCAAGTCTCTAACACCGCCCACCAACACCGGCCGAACATGAAAAGTCATAATAGAGTACCCGACTCGCTGTCTCTGGAATCGACCCTTACATAGATCTCGCGGGGCCTCTACTAGCATTGTCAAGTATTCTCGCTTTGCCGAGCTCAGGAACTGTAGGGCTTCCGGCTTAAATATGACTGCCACTACATTCATTTCGCTCGGTGGTATTCAATGGTGCGCTCATAGTCTTGATGAGTTCTATCCACCTCCTTTGTCTCATGTTCAAATTCCTTTGTGAGAATAGATACGTTGTGCTTTCAGGACGCAAAGATCCCGCAAGGTACCTTACGAGGTAGTGTCGCCATACTCTCAATGCGAATACTACAGCCGCTAACTCTAAATTGTGCGTTGGATAGTTTACTTCATGCTTCTGTAATTGCCTTGAAGCATAAGCTATCACTCTATCACGTTGCATCAACACACAACCTAAACCTTGCCTGGAGGCATCACAACAGGCATCAGAACCTCACTTCCCGAGAGGGGGAGGGCACGGGTGCAAGAATGTACCGCTTTAACTCATCGAAACTGCTTCGATGTGCTTCGACCAGATGAATCCTCTTCTTTCTTGTTAACTTGGTCGAGTAGCTATCTTTGAGAACCCTTCTCACTCTAACTTTCTATAGTAATCCACCAAACCCAAGAAACTTCGACTTCGCTTACGTCATGGTGGTTTCCAATCTACAATGATTCTCTACTTTCCGAGGGTCTACCTAAATACCCTCGCCGGATACCACATGTCCCAAGAATGCTACTCGATCGAACCAAAATTGGCAAATTGATGAACTTGCAAGGGGAGTCAGATTTCTAGTTTGTTATACTATCCTCGTGTGCTTGCGATGCTCTTTCTTTACTACTTGGAATATACCAGATATCATCGGCGAAGACTGGCATTTAACTTGTTCTTAAATAAGGTCCGAAGACACGATTCATCAATCCATAAAGGTTACCGAGCGCTGGTTAGGCCGAATGGCAACACCAAAAAAATTCATAATGCTCATATAGCTCTCAAGGTCAGCCTTGGGAACATCTTCCACGCACTCGTACCGACGATACCCCCGATCAGAGATCTATCTTCGAAGACCTTAGCTCGTAGCTAATCAAATAGATCATCGATTCTGGTACGGATACTGATTTCGATGGTTACTGTCGAGCCGTTTATAATCGATGCATAAACGAAGGCTCCCATCTTTCTTCTTAACAAACAACACCGGAGCTCCCCACGGTGATGTACTCGCCTTAACGAAGCCTTTACTCAACAATTCTTCCATTTGCACCTTCAATTCTTTTGGGCCGTCGTGCCATCCGCACGCGCTAGAGATGGTCGCCGCGCTAGCTCAATCTGGAATTCAATCTCTCTGTCCGGTGGTAACCCTGGTAGATCCTCGGGAAATACATCAAAGAACTCGTTCACCACAGGAACTTCTGCCAACTGCATCTCACTGTTGCCAGATTTTATTGTATACACCAAGTACCCCTGACATGCTTTACGAAGCATCTTGTTTGCTTGTATTACACTGACAAACTTGTGGTATGTATCTTCTCTCCATAAAAAAGATCACTGGGTTCCCTCAGTCGACTAAACTCGGACCTCTTCCTCGTAGCAATCGACTAGTAGCCGATGCTTACCTTTACCAATCCATACCCGCACGATGTCAAAGTCATGAATATCGAGTACTATTAGATCAGCCTTGAACTCATGACTTGCTATAGTCACTTTACTTCCCCTGTAGACTATCCGCAATAAGTGAATCACCCGTGGGAAGTGACACTACCATACTACACTCGGTCGGTCTCATCTCTATCCCGACTCTATCTATGAACTCCCGAGAAATAAGAGAATGGGTGGCTCCTGAGTCCACCAATACATGAGCATCAGTATCAAATAAAAGAATGGCACCAGACCACATCTGTGGTAGCATCGTCTCGGTCATTGGTCAAATTATATACTTTGGAGGCCTAACTGCGAGGTCTACTTATCTAAGTGGTCCGGACGACTACTAGGGTCGTCTCTCTGGTGGGGTATGCTCTACCTCGCCTCCGCCACTAGGTCGCCATGCACTAGTAGCTCCTCCAGCCCGGGGGCTCCCCATCGGGTCCACGACTCCCACCGGGTTTGCCCTTGCCGTAGATATGGCCTCGCATCTGACTCACGCCACCGCACCGACGCTCCTCATGAAATGGCCCTCTGGCCGCATCCAAACACCCAAATCTACCCCTCGAAGGCACTCACCGAATGCGATCGCCACACCGGCCGCAGACACCGGGTCGCCTCCAACTCACTGCCCCGACCCCATCACGACCGAACGAACTCGATCGGCCTAGGTCTTTGACTGGCCGGGCCGACTCAGACTACGCTTCGCGTCACCACTCTTAGGCATCTTACTGGACTCTCCCTGATGGCTACCGGTCCAACTCCTCCGACCGACTTTGACTTTGACTGTGGCACCCATGCAGACTCTACCTTACCTCGGGTGGTCGCTTCCAACCGCCCATATCCGGTACTTTCGTGACGCAGATGTCACCATTGGCCCTAACCCGCGGTTAGCACTCACTATAACCGTTTGGATCTTCTTGTTCATCTCTCGGCGAAGAAAGGAACTAGGCGAATCAACTCTGAAAACTTTTCGTACTCGGGACTCGAGGAGCCCCCGGCCCAATCTATAAAACCTTCAACTTTGGCATCTTTATAGCTTCTTTAGAAAAAATCTCTGTAAATTCTCTCTCGAACTCCGCCCATGTGACTCCCAGGTGTGTGCTCTCCGACGCGCCTTCCACCCGCCCTTGGCACATCTTAAGTAGGAAGGCGTATCAGGAGACCCTCCCGCTCCTCCACACCCCATCATCCGAAAAATCTCTTGCTTGCCTCTATCTACAACGCTCTCTCTCGGATTCGCACCATCATTCGGCCGCCCAATTTACGGGTGCGCTCAATCGATATCCGCATCGCTGGTCGAAGGCCGCCGCGAAGATCCGTGCCATATGTTCCATCTCGCCCCGACGGTCCCGCGTGCCTGCTCATACGGACCGTGATGGCCAGGGGTGTGACCGGCACGCGACGACTCGTCAACCCGCTTCTATTTAGTGTGGGTGCCTACGGCCGCCTCGTCGCGCCCCTGACGATCTTGACGTCAAGAAAATGAGTGAAAATAAATTTTTATAAATTTATTTGGTGTATCGGGAGAATTTAAAAAAAAAAAGGATAAGTATTCTTTTCGTGTGTTTTTCCAAGGGCATGTATGAAGAAAAGTAATGAAAAACAAAAATTTGTTTTAAATTTAATTGGATGTGGCTGATATGAGTGTACACATTTTTTTTTAGGTGTCTCCAATAGTATAAATGAAAAAAAAAATAGGGAAAAAAAATGAAAAAAAATGTCATGCAGTAAACCGCGGGCTAATGCCAATTGTATTGCAAAAGGAAAGGATTTTGTATTGCAACACAATCAATGTATTGCAAGTTGGAAGGGCTTGATAGGTTGAGTTATTGTATTGCAACACGTTTAGGTGTATTGTACCGGTTAAATGGTGTCAAGCCGGAGGTGCTGCACACCGGAAGTATTAATTCAAGAGGCTGCATCAGGACGGCAGAGGTCGCCGTGCGTGTTGCAATACAAATATTGTATTGCGTGCCGGGCTATTAGTTGGCTAGGAGGCAGTCAGACGCAATACGCTTCACCGACGCGGTGCGCTCGCGGGTCGAAGCTAGACAATACACTACCATTGCAAGAGACTCGTTTGGGAGAGGTCGGTCATACAAACATTGTATCATGACCGCATCATTGAAAGGCAAGGGCAAAGGTCGAGGTATCGCGGAGATACATGATGCACCCGGGCCAGCACACAAGACGGCACCGGCCATGATGGTCACGGGCCGCGGCCGCGACACGGTCAAGCGTCAAAGCACGACACAACCGGGCCGAAGTCACTGACACGCTGTATGGCGCACTAGGCGAGCCTACGCTTCCCGCGGGTTGGAGCCAAGCCAGCCAGGCCGTGCACTTGGTGCACCCACTGCTGATCTAGCCACTCGCATCGCTTCTCAGTCAATTTTTCAAGTACGCTTCATGAACATTGTTCATCACAAAATTTTTCGAAATTTTTTTTTTTTTATTAAATAAAATAAACAAAAATCAAATAAAATAGGACAAAATTCTTGGAAAATGAAATTCAAAAAATAAAATTTTGCTGATAAATTTGATAATATATTGATAAATGGTCTTCGTATTGTTTATGAATGCAGACTTGAAATATACAATCGCTTCTCATGGTAATAGTGAAGATCTGTGGCTGCATGTACACCCTTGGAGATACATAGTTGATGTTGCATGTTTTATTTGGGCGCGACGATATTTCAAATCACAGAGAAAGACATGCTGGCGGCATGGTATGATACACTGAATCGATCGCATGCTTGTTGCGTAGGAAATTATATGCATGGTGTAATGCGTATAGGAAAAAGGGTAAATGCTAAGGTTAGAACTATGACCTTAGTGATTTGGATATCGAATGAACAAGAAGAGTTTTTATCAAATAAATGAATTGAGCGGTCGGGAATTTAGCCCCACTTAGGAAACGAATGGTCACCATGGTCAGATGTCTATTAGTAATTACGCACGGCGTGACTCCAAAATGAAAAATCGGGAATGACTTACTGGTATGGGTAGATTGGCTACGAGGACGATGACATAGAGGGCGTCCAAGAGGTACCGGTCGCACCACCGCATTCGATCAGCGTGCCTTTGCTATAGCCATGTATCAAGTGAAGCAGGGCCATTCTACAAAGGCCGTATAGAAGGTAGACATGAAGATCCTAGTAACCTCCAGAGGTTTAAGGCGTGATTAGTACCTAAAAAGTTCTATTTTGAGTCCTATTTAAGATAGGCTTTGAGTGCTTTTTGCGCACTAATCATATTAATTAAGCCGATTGATACGCGGCAAACTGACAAGATTACCATTTTGTTTGAGGTTGTTTTTGGTATTTTTGTGTTTCGAACCTTCGCCATCATATCATCAAGCTTTCTGCATCGTAATTGCAATGTTTTACGTTGAGTTCGTATGAATTTCTACGATTTACCGCCGTGACGTAAGAAATGTCAAGCCGAAAGAACCAAAATACAAGAAATACGGGTGCGTATATAGTAGAGGCGTGAATTTCCTGGCGATGGCATAGCTAAAATTTAGCAAGGATTAAGTAAAATTTTGCAATCCTCGTTAAATTTCGCTTATGCATTAGCTTTTTCGCTATGATAGCAAAATTCCTCGCTATCATAGCAAAATTATCGCAGGCACAAATAAAATTTGAATTTTCATATGTACTTCGATTTTCGCTATGATAGCTTAAATTCACTCAGGCATAGCGAAAAGTCATTCCTGCTTTTGATCCAAACGACCGTTTTGTGTAATTCGATTAGTACCAAAAATGCTATTCGAGCCCTATATCGATAGGTTTTGAGTGCTTTCTGCGCACTAACTATGCCAATTATGCCAATTGAAGTGTTCAAGTTTCTTTAGTATCACTTATGTCGTTTAGAGGTTATTTTTGGTTGTTTTGCAGGTTTTTGCGTACTTTGAGAGTTCAATATCGAGACATATGCTAAACTATGAAGATTGAACCCATTCATCAGCCATCAAACATACCAAAAATCAAATAAAGAATGGGTATGCAAAGCGATAAAAGTCAAAAGTAAAGATAGATAAGAGGGCCATGCTGAAGATCAGCAATTCCAGGGAATTTCGCTAGATTGCGCAGGGTTTCGGGGATTGCAAAATTTCGCAATCATAGCGGGTACTCTTTCAGCAATCATAGCGAAATTTTCATGCAGAATCCCAAAGCGAAATTGTGAAATTTCACAGACCACCCAAAAAATTTCGCTAACCACTGCTCCAGCTTGTGGGACGCGCTCGCTATCACCTGTACTCACTGGTTGGGCGACTCGCTAGCTAGAGAAATTGCCACATCCCAATGAATTCCTCCGATTCTATCTCCTCGTGCACTGGGCTATCTAGGCGAAATTTTCGCTAGTTAGCTAAATTTACGCTCAAATAAATCGTCTGCTCTTAGCTTAAATCGTCTCGCCTCACATCCTTTTGTAATTAATGCAAACTGACTTCATTTTGGTGTATTACCTTGTCCCTTATTTTAGCCAAAATGTTAGGCTTTATTGTGTTTCACATAATGGGCGGCCTATATAAACCCCCATAGTTTTGTAACCAAAAGAAAGAATGCAGGGGGCAAGTAATCTTTTGGCAATAATTTTTCATTTTATGTAAATATCTCCAGCCTCGCTTAGGGTTTTGCTTTTCTCTCTTCTCTCCTCTTTTCTCTCATTTTCTAGGCTACCAACAACCTCTCGAGGATGACAACTCAAGAGATGTTCAAGGCTCTTTATTTGAAGAAAGGATAATAATTGTCGCGGGCGTTATTGTCCTCATGTTGAATGCTACTGTGCATCAGATTTATGGCTCCCATCTTCAAACTAGGTTGAATATCATTTAATGTCATTAATTTGGCCAATACTACCATGCTTTAGGATACAAAGGTATACTTATTGCTAGATGCACTAAGTGGTTTTTTAGATGGTCTTTACGAGCCACCGAAATGATGTCAATGTTGTGGTTTTAAACCGAAAGGGGTCAGATGCATGTTACCCGTGTTGACTCAAATAGGAGTGATTCTAGGTTAGGGCTTGCTAGTTAAACAAAGATCCGCTACATGGCTTGACCATGTGCCGTTTGTCATAATTCGAGGATAAAACCCGAGGACAATTGTCGCTCTATGTTATCAAGTTAAGGACCTAATTCAAAGTTACCTTTTCACACATCACTTTCGCCTTTACGCTATTCAGTTTTCAAACTATCACACTGCTTTTTGGAAACAACCAAAAATCCAAATAGAAGCCTTACCTTTTCACACTTATACAAATCCTCATTCCTAGATGAAAACCCATCCCGCACTGACCCTCAGATCGCTATACAAAGAGCTTGACTACTATAAAGAGGGAGGAACTTAGGATATAAATTTTGATTCCGCTCAACCTACCGGGCACTTAATCAAATGGCGCCGCTGTCGGATGGTGCCAAACCACGCTTGATAAGTTGGAGGTGTACTTGCATCAACATTACAAGTGAAGGTGACCTTTTAACCTCAATCTCGCGAGTCAGAATCGCAAGTGTTCATCAATTTGCAACATCGACTGCTTTTTGTTTTTTCATACAAATAATTTTATTTTAGTTAACCCTAACCTTTTGCAAGTTGGTTTGTGCTTCGTTGCGTTCCCGCCTGTGTACATGGTATGCGTGACTGGACAAGAGGAATACTGTAGATTACAAAGGATCAAGACACCGCCAAGATACATAGTGAAAACATGGATCCTCTGCCTGAAGAACAACAGAGTCAGCAAGGTCCCCCAATGAATCCAACTCGCCTATAGAACTGATGAGAGGGATCACATCCACCTCCCAGGGTTAAGGCCCCCTCCCGCATCATACCTCCCGCTGAAGATGTAGCATGAGGCTTTACTGCAATTTACTCCCATATCATGGTATGGAAAATGAAAATCCATACACTCATATTAGGGATTGAGGAAGTGAGCACTACCTTTTAAGGAAGGAATGATGGACATGGATTTGCTTAAGTCGAAAGCATTTCCACCGACCCTAAAGCGACAAGGCCAAGATTCAAGCAACCCACCGAGGCCTGTAACCATTAGAAATCGGGCCGAAATAAGCAGCACTTCACAGTTCTTCGCTCATAAGACCAACAATTTGAAAGACAAATTTATACCTTTGCAACTTCAAGATGGTGAGAGAGGTCTATCGCGTTGGGAGAGATTTTATGGAGACCATCGCTACGCCCACACCACGCGTTTGACACGGACGCCAGAACCATTTCTATGGTGGTATGTCTCCGCCATGAGGCTGGGAAACTATGGAGGAGACTTTTCTAAGTAAGCATCCCGACTAAGCCATGGATTTTTAAATTATGTGGGCTGGAAACTTAAGGGTTGGGATGGACAAACCTTGTGGAAATGGAAACAATGAGGCCTCACCCAACCCTGGGGGAGGGATTTATACACGCCAAAGGACATAGAAAGCTGAATTTCAACCTTAGCTAGAAGGAGGAGCTTAGCGAAAAGGCTCCATGAAGTGTGCAAGGATCGAAAATCCCGCACAAGCCAATCCCCGCACTAATTTCCAATCCTCCGTACATCCAAGAGAACAAGAACTCTGCGGCCCCTTCAATGAAGGATTTGATGTCGAATGTGCAACATCAGAGAACAATACAAGCCACCACAACCCAATAATGCCCCATATGGAAATACCCACAATTCCAATTGAGGAATCACCCTAACTCGAAGCCCACTCCCTCGCCAGTACTCCAGCTAAACCACGCTTGTTCCCAATATCATTCACAACCACCACCATCCTCATTCTCAGGAACAAGCCATTTTAAATTTGAGTAAGGTGGTAGGCAACTTTGTGGAAGAGCAAAAAGGAATTAATGTGCAACTGGCACAAAGGATTGATACTGTAGAAAGTACACTGAACAAGAGAATAGATGGGCTAGAGAGCAACCTGAACTAGAAAATTGATAACCTACAGTATTCAATCACCAAGATCAACAAGTTGCTGGAGGTACAAGAAAGAGGAAGGTTCCCTTCCCAAACAGTGCCAAACCCAAAGGGAATCCATGAGGTAGGATCATCCAACAATTCAGAATGGATGAGGAAGGCTATAATCACCCCGGGAGGATGGAAAAGAGGTTGATCCGCCCATGCCCAACTGCTGAAGAACCAGAACTGAGAAGAATTGAGCAAGAACATATTTTCCGGGTTGAGTGATTCCACGAAGCACCGCATGCCACCTCCATTTCCACAGTACCCTTAGAAGCAAGAAGAAGGCATCCAAAGAGTGTGTATCTTAGAAGTCCTAAGACAGGTGAAGGTCAACATACCTCTTTTGGACATAATCAAACAAGTGCCTGCCTATGCAAAATTTTTGAAAGATCTTTGCACAATTAAGAAGGGATTAGGTATTGAGAAAAAGGCATTTCTCACTGAACAAGTCAGTGCCATAATCCAAAGCAAGAACCTCATTAAATACAAGGATCCGTGATTCCCACAATTTCGCCAATATCATGGAATCAGATAGACAAGTCATTGCTTGGATTTAGGAGCTGCAGGAACTCATCACGTGATTCTCAGGTACAAGCGCTAGGGTTCGGGGTGAACTAAACTCTACTAACATCACACTATCATCGTCGATAGATCGCAAAAATCCAAAGGGGATAGTTGAGATGTCTTAGTGAAAATAGACAAATTCTTACTACCCGGATTTTTTGTAGTGCTCGGACCGAGCCAATTGCAAATGAACCCAATCATGTGCCAATCATCTAGAAGACAATTTCAAGATAATGCACACGCAATCATCAATCGGCCGGAATGGAGTCACGCAACTTACCTTTGGTAACATGACCTAGAAGTTGAACATGTTCATCCGAACAACAAACACAAACTGCTAGCAAATGAAAATCAAATTTCGATGAAGTTGCTTTCAAATGGTCGCATGCGTGAAAGCTTTCTAAAGGTCCAGAATCAGTAAGGAATAATAACCAAGGTGAAGAAGAGATTTCGTCCCGCGCATCAACATCCACCGCAAGGCAATTGACCAAGTCGAATCCATCAGCCGGTACCAAATCAACAATTGGGAACCCAACACTACGGAGTCGCCCCAGTTATCAAGTAGGGGCTGAGGAGATCATTCCTCCGACCTCCTTGAGTAAATTCTTGAAATCGAGTTGATTTCCGTGTTCTCACAAACCAAATCGGCAGTCAATAAATTTTGGTTTTTATTTTTAATTTAAATAATTTCAATAATTTTAGTTATTTTTTAGAAAGTTTCCTAAATTAGCAGTTTTCCCTTTTTAGTAACTTTGTCTATATATTATAGTACTTTGTATTAAATTTTTAATTATAGTATCATATAATAAATTTTATTATAATAATTTTTATTTAATATATTACTAATATTTAATCTAAATTTTTAATTGGTATGAGATGGGAGGTCGTAGTGAGCCCAAATTCGCTATTATAGCTAAAAAACGTGGAATTAGACTCTTCTACTGCTCATTAGTCCTGAAAGACTCCGGGAGGGGTTAGTCATTTAGTCACTCTCTATAGCCTCCCATACCGGCTCCGGAGCCACCCGAGCCTCCACACCCCCGCCGCCGTGGCTCGCAGCCGCAGCCACGCCCCGTGCCCACCGCAGCCGGCCCGAGCCCCCGCTGCACCATAGCCGCTACCTCCGACCACATCCGCAGCTCCACCGAGCCGCCCCCGTCGCCTCGCTTCACCGCCAGAGCCCACGGCCGAAAGCCTCTCACCGTAGCCTCTCACACTCCATCTGCCTGCCTAGCCTTGCCCCGCTCCCAAAGAGCCTGCCGCCCACCGAGCCTTGTTTGGCTATTACAGAGCTGGTGTGAGCTATAGCGAGCGAGCCCTGAGTTGTCAGTGTTCTATTTGGGAGGACTCGCCATGCCGCAGTAGTTTCAGATCGAAATTCATACAAGGTCTTAGTTACATTTTCATCGCAGAGTTCTCTTCCAAAGGTTTTATTAGGATTCCGCTATGGTTCAGACTAGGTGGGTCCCGCCACCACGGTCGATGACACACTGAGCGAGAGGCCCCAGCCCGGCCTTCCTGGCTCCGGGGCACCATCACCGGTCCCCGAGGCAAGACTGAGGAGCCTCGGGTTTCACGATATCGACACCTGATGGAACCCCCGGCCCCGTCACCGTACTCACAAACAAGGTAGCCAGGGAGGGCCCGCCTCCTGCCGGCCCGCACATCGACCGTGAGTCATCCTCATCCCGCCTCCGCCATCTCCAAAACACGGCCGTACCGCAGACGACATCATCGCCTTAGTTGTCGCCTGCTTCCAGGATCAGGAGGCCGTTGTTCGTAGGGCACCCCATTCCGGGGAATATTGCACTACATTCGAGGGATTTGCATCAGGAGTCATTCTATGACGCCCCAAATACGAGGGCCGATCCTGTGTTCGTGGATTCTATGAGGTCGATTGGAGTGACTATTCCTACCGGCCTTCACGACCCCGAGAGACAGATATTACTCCGGTGGTGCCGCAGCTTATCACTGATGACATCTCGTTGACAAATTGGTCCGCGCGGAGCTTCGCTCTATAGATGATCGCCCCGAGTCCCCGTGAGCGGCAGATATTTCGCCAGTTTTAGGCCTGCTGTGAGATACCGCCGCTAATTCAGAGGGTTATCGAGCTTGAGCCCACCCACCTCAGCGGGAGATGGTTCACATACTGGCCCGAGACATCACAGCCAAGCCAAGATTTTCAGGAGGCAAATCCGCCTCGTATGCCGCGATTGACCACCCATTGAGGACTGTTTGTTCCCGCCGGCAAAGATTATGTACGGCCGGAGGAGCCATCTTCGAGGTTCCCACCGGGATCTCGTAGGGGATACCGGGTCTCGGGGCCCCGATCGGGTGATGACCTCTTTGATGCATTTCGAGGAGAAGGTCCATCCAGTGGGCCTGTCTGAGCCGAGTCTTCCACACATGCCGAGACTACCGCTAGGTTCTCGAAAGCATTTCGGGATTCCGAGCAGCCTGTGATCGAGGCGAGGATCCGATGTCTCTGGGATCCCACACTGAGCGAGTGGACACCATGCTCGTATCTTTCCCCCTCCTCCTCCGCGCCAGACCGGGAGGAGGTACCGGATCAGGTGGCCGAGGACTCCCACAGATACGATATGCATGCCTCTGAGCCCGAGATACAGAGGAATCGGCCTCCGCGATCTGTCCCTCCATCTCCTCCCTCCACACTACATCCAAGGGTCAGCAGCTCGGATACTACCGCCCATCTTACCGCAGACACCATTCACCGAAGTATGTTCACGCCAAATAGAGAGATAGTCAAGTGATGGATGCTATTTGCCATTGGCAAATTTACTCGTGCAAATTTCAGATCGAGGTTGACCTGTCACCATGTCATAGCCAGACATGACTCACCCGGGTCTTCCCCGTGTTCCCGATCGTAGGGAGAGCCTACAAAGCAGCTAAAGATTCGCATCATTGATGTGCTACAGCAAAGAAGACATTAGACCCACCACCACCACAATGTGCTGAGTGGTTAGGTTTCTTTTTTATGATTTTGTATAGTTGCTTCAGCTTTATCAACCCGCCTACTAATTTTGGATTAGATTCAAGGTATTAATGATAGGCAAGTGATATTTTTGTATGTTAGCTACTAATGTAATAGCCATTTTGGCTATATTTCAAAGCTATTCAAGATATAAACACTTTTGCATATACTTTTGTGCCTCCATCTATGTAATCGTTGTTTTCAATTCGACAATTGGAATCGCTTTCAATTGAACAATTGAATTGCTTCACCGAACAATTGAATTGCCTAATCGACAATTGAATTGCTCTCAAATGGAAAATTTGAAACCCCGTTTGTCACCTTTATGTTAGAACAAATTCTATGTTTGAAACAGTTTTTGGTCAGTTGAAGTTCAAGCATGCTCAACTTGAAAATTTCTCCCTTATGCTAATTCACACACTCCGCACACCGATTGTTTCAATAGTCGTGAATCACTTACTTTTCATTTTGCATAGCCGGCTTTAGGCATGTTGGCAACCCATGATAGGTTTGTGTTACCCACATTTGAAGACCAATGTAGTCTTCCAAAAAGGAAAAAAAAAAGAAAAAGCAAAAAGAAAAATAAAAAGAAGAAAATAAAATAAAGTCGTGAAGCCTCGCTTTGAAACCCGAGCACGGTCCGTAAGGGCATAAAGCCTCAAGCCCAATGCCCTAAGCCTTAATTGGTTGGGAGTCATCGATTTAGTGTTCGTTACATGGGTGGATAGGCAGCTTAACGATTTGTAGGTGCTGATTTTCGTCATTCTGAGTCCGGGCGAAGCCTGTGAGAGTTCAGGGTCGCGATCCTCTCGGGCTTCGATGCCCTGTAAACCTTAATCGTCGGGAGTCATCTATGGGACCTCGGCTACACCCGAAGGGACTCTGGGTGAAGTTGAATTTTTAAGCATTGCACTTTCTACAATGTAGCTGAATAAAGAAAGAAAAGCGAACTATCCTTATCTAGGTTGTTCAACGCCTTAAGGCTACGCCAAAGGTTAAATAGAGGGACAATTTACAATTTATTGGCTCGGGACTAAGCATTACAACAACCATTAGACTTATGGAATTCAGCTGAGAATCATGAACCAATATTGACTGAAATTGTTCTTGTATGGTTTTGGCTCTTCATGACTCGCCAAACTCGTGTCAATTTTCGCTTTTTAAAGGTAATCGTTATATGTACATAAACCTTAATCATAAACTTTTGGAGAATCATTGCATGCATCTCCTTTGTTTTTGCATTGCAAGGACTAGCAACGTTTCGGTTGGGGGTTTCAAGTGATAAAAAGTTAAAAGTGATGTATGCGTAGCCATGCAAGGAAGATTAGCAATTCCAGTGAATTCTAAGATTGCGTAATTTCACTGGGATTGCTAAAATACAACATAGCGAAAATTTCGCAATCCTAGCGAAATTGTGAAATTTTGCTAGGCCTAAAAATTTCGCTAACCACTGTTCTCAGTTTAAAAAACGTAGTTTCACACACCAAAATTTCTCATTAAGCTAGCGAAATTTCGCAGCCTAGAGAAATTGCTGCCTAAATGAAATTCTCTTATTTCAATTATCTTCGTACTCACATTCCATGAATTTCGCTTGTGGCAGCGAGAATTGTCGTTTCAGCGAAATTTCTCTCGGATTACATCTCTGCAGTACTCACATCTAGTTTGAATTTTCGCTAGTTACGAAATTTTCGCCGCTAAATAAATCTCCCAATGGCCCTAAATAAATTGTCTCATTTTGTCATCCTTTGTAATTAATGCAAACCGACTTCATTTTGGTGTATTACTTCCTTGTCCCTTATTTTAGCCAAAATGTTAGGCTTTATTGTAGTTTCACATAATGGGTGGCCTATATAAACCCCCATAGTTTTTGTAACCAAAAGAAAGAATGAGGGGGGCAAGCAATCTTAGCACAATTCTCATTTTATGTAACACTCCCGCAGCTCCTCGCTAGGGTTTTGCTTTTCTCTTCTCTCTCCTCTCTTCTCTCATTTTCTAGGCTACCAAACAACCCTCTTGGAGGATGACAACTCAAGAGATGCTTGGCTGCTTCTTATTTGAAGAGAAGGTAGCTAAATTTTTGTCAAGCATAAAGGTCATTCTCATGTGTCAATGCTGTGTGTAATCGTGATTATGGCTCCCATCTTCTCAAACTAGGGTTGAATATCATTTAATGTCATTAATTTGGCAATACTTACCATGCTTTAGGATACAAGGTATACTTATTGCTAGATGCACTGGTTTTGGGACGGTCTTTACGAAACACCGAAATGATGTCAATGTTGTGGTTTAAACTGAAAGGGTCAGAGATGCATGTTACCTGCATTGACTCAAATAGGAGTGATTCTTAGGTTAGGCTTCATAGTTAAACAAAGATCCTAAGTATGGCTTGACCATAGGTTGCTTGTCATAATGCGAGGATAAAACCCGAGGACACTTGCTTCTTGCCCTATGTTATCAAGTTAGTGACCTAAATCTTCAAAGTTACCTTTTCACACACATCACTTTCGCCTTACGCTTATTCAGCTAAACTACTCAACGCTTTTTGAAACAAATCCAAAATCCAAATAGAAAGCCTTAATTTTTCACACTTATGCAAATCATTCCTAGGATGAAAAAACCCATCCTCGTGTTCGACCCTAGACCGCTATGATCGCAAGAGCTCACTACGCGCAGGAGGGAACCAGATATAAATTTTGTTGATTCCGCTCAACCTACTGTGGCACGAATCAAATTCCCATTTTTCCCTCAATGTAATCATATTATTTTGGTTATTTTGGTATTTCACATCTCTTGTAAGGCTATAAGCTTCACTGATAACATTTGTAACTCCCTAACTTACAATCGCTCAATCCACGCAGCCTTTCATTTAGGTTTACGCTTTTTCTCTTCTCTTCTTTCTCATTTTTCACTGCCAAACACACCCTTAAGGATGACACCAAAGGATGTTTGGCCAAGCCTCAAAGCCTTGCAAGAGGAGGGTTGCTAGGTTGGTTAATGGTGGTCAAGGTGTGTTCCTACTTTCAACATAGCACGATTATAGTGTGTTCCAAACCCTTCCAAACTAGGGTTTAATGCTATTTAATGTATTTTGGTCAATACTTGTCATGTTTTCAGTGGTTCAGTGTATTCTAATGGTAGATACACCGGAAGTAGGTTAAATGCTTGGTTTTTCAAACCGCCGAACATTAAACGCCTAATAAAGCCGCTCAAATAGGAGTGTTTTTAAGGGTTGGTTTTTAAAGCTAAACAAAGATCCTGTTTCGCAATGACTATATGTCATTTGCCGTAATGCGAGGAAATAACCCGAGGAAACCTTTATAACCCAATCTACCAAGATAAGGACTCAAGCCTTCAAGGTCTCCATTCCACACTTTAGCTCAAACTGTTTACCTAACCTATGACAACACGGCATCTTTCACGTAAATCCAAAGTCCAAATGAAAGCCTCACCATTTTGAATCATGATACAAATCATTCTGTGGGATGAAACCCATCCCCGTGTTCGACCCCAGACCGCCATATCACGCAAAGAATACCACGACAAATGAGGAAAATAGGAAATGAAATTTTGTTGATTCCGATCACTTATCGCGGGCACGAATCAAAATGGCGCCGCTGTCGATGCAGCCGCACTACGATGATTAGTTGATATGAACTCTGTAACTACATTACAAGTGTCGTGATCTTTACCCTTTGGATTTCCTCATGGCTAGAATTTCGTTTTTTTTTTTTATTCAAATACCACTGCTTACCATTGCCAGCCATTTTATATTTAGCTAACATCGATCCTTTTGGCAAGCCTTGTTTGTGTTCTTTGCTTTGTTTCATTTTGTGTTTCTGTGTGTTTGGCGCATCATCGGGATGGGAGGATATCGTGCACTGCAAAGAGTTAGTGCACCAATTGAGCAAAGTTGTGAAGTCAAGTAGCATAGCAGCAAAATGTGATCCTCTTCACTTGGAGGAACAGAAAGTCAGCAAGCAGCTCCAATGAATCCAACAACATATAGGTCAATGAGGGACCACATACACCCTCCTAGGAGTTAATATCTTTCCCGCATCATACCACCGCCGAGGATGTGGCGCAAGACCTCATTCGTGCCCCTACTTCCAACTCTTCACTTGCAGATGGAAAATGAAAACTATACTCACATTCGGGATTTTGGAGGAAGTATGCATAACTTTTAAGGAGGGTATAACCGAGCATGGATTTGTTGAAGCTGAAGGCAATCTCGTTAACCTCAAGGACAAAGCCAAAATATGGCTCAATTCACCGAGGGCAGAGAACAATTAGAATCAAGGATCTTCGTTGACTCTTGAAGAAATTCTTCAAAGACAACCAAGACCAACAGCTTGAAGAGGCAAGATCTACACTCACTGCCTATGATAATGAGAAGTTTTATCGTTGTCGAGGTTCATGGAGACCATTAATGCATGCCCACACCATGGGTTTGATACATGGATGCGGTGAATCATTTTATGATGGTATGCCTCGCCTTGAAGCAATTGCTAGAAACCATGTGTGTGGAGGTGACTTTCGATAAAACCCAGATGAAGCCATGGACTTCTTTGAATTATGTGGCTGAACTGCGCATGGGATGAACCGAATCCAAGGGAAGCTGAAAGAATGAAGCCTTCGACCCACCAAAGGGGAGGCATTTATGCACTTTCCGAAGAGACGGAGATGAAAGCAAAGATATCGACCTTAGCAAGGAAGGTGGAAGAGCTGGAAGGAAAAAGGCTACATAAGGTACAGGCAGTGACTGGAAATCCTGCACAAGCCAACCCATGCATCAATTGCCAATCCATCATTCACCCGTAAGAACACTGGCCCAAATGCTCTCGCGAGAGATTTGATGTCAGAGCATGCCAATGCCGTGTGCTAATACAAGCCACAACCTAATGCCCCATATGGTAATACATATAATCCCAATTGGAGGAACCACCCTAAACTCTCTTGGAAACCTAACCCTCTCGCATATGTGCTCTCTTGCCAAACAACAGCTTTGGTTCTCACCTCAACCACAGCCATCTTCATCCCCGTTGAATAAGCTATTTTAAATTGGAGCAAGGTGGTAGTACTGGTGGAAGAGCAAAAGGAATCAATGTACAATTAGCTCAAAGAATAGATAACGTGGGAAAGCACTCAACAAGAGAGCTGATGGGCTTGAAAGCAACCTTAATCAGAAGATTGATAACCTACAGTACTCCATCACCAGGATTAATAATTTACTGGAGATACAGGAGAAAGGAAGATTCCCTTCCCAAACACTGCCAAATCCAAAGGGAGTCCATTAAATAGGTTCTTCTAGTAACTCAAGGATGGATGAAGTAAAGGCTATCATCACTCTGAGGAGTGGAAAAGAAATTGAGCAACCAATGCCAATGATTGCTGAAGAAACAGGAAAGGAAAAGGAAGTTGAGCCCGAGAGAATAATAATAAGAGAAGATTCAATGAAGAAGAACATACCCCCTCCATTTCCTTAAGCACTTAGAGGCAAGAAAAAAATCACAAACCAAGCCGAATTGGGAGGTGCTATATGTTTAAGGTAAATATCCCAATGGTTGACATGATTAAGCAGGTCCCAACATATGCAAAATTCCGAAAGACATACGCATTACCAAGAGAGGCTGGCATAGAAAGAAAGCCCCAGCGCAACGTCACTGCCATCATTCAGAGCAAGACCCTAGTGAAATACAAGGATCCAGGATCCCCCACAATATTAGTCAACATTGGAGGGACTTGCATAGACAAGGCACTGTTAGACCTGGGGGCCAGTGTAAACTTACTGCCATATTCAGTATATAAGCAGTTGGGTTTAGGGGAGCTTAAGCCTACCAACATCACTCTATCATTAGCTGATCGATCGGTAAAAGTTCCTAAGGGAATAATGGAGGATGTTTTGGTAAAGGTAGACAAATTCTACTACCCAGTGGATTTTGCAGTGCTTGATACCGAACCGATCGCAAGTGGGCCTAATCATGTGCCAATTATCCTGGGAAGACCATTTTTGGCCACGTCGAATGCGATAATCAATTGCCGGAATGGAGTCATGCAGCTTACATTTGGCAACATGACATTGAAGCTCAATATTTTTCACCTGAGCAACAAGCACAAGCTAGCGGAAGATGACATGCAAGGACCTGATAAAGTCTGTTCAAGTGATCTAAGTGCAGGGAAACCAAAAGCTCACTTATCGCAGCGGAATCGTGCGTAAAAACGGCTAATTCGATGAGAATGGATCCGCACCGCCTCACTCCTGCAGAGTCAATGATCTGCCCAACATCACCAAGTGAAAAGAAGCTTAACACAAAGGAGCCGAGCATGGAGGCGTATGCAGCACACATCACTGCAGGGGTGAAGGAGCTCCTTCTCCCCGGATCCTCCGGGCGAACGAAATCAGCGTAATTGAGCTTTGGTTCGTTTTCACCGAGACTAAATCAAATTAAAAAAAATTTTGATTTTTGCTTAAATTGGTCGATTTTTGCTTAAATTTGTCAATTTTCAGTTTATTCTATTTTTAGTAATTTTTCTTAACTTAATTTTAACTAAATATGTGTACTTTAATTTTTAAGTATTTTTTATTTTATTTTATTTTTATTTTTTTATTTTTTATTTTTTATTATCTTTATTTTTATTTTTACTTTTATTTTATTTTATTTTAATTCACCTAAATCAAAATTTTGTTGTTATTCTGCAGGTTGGAGATTGGAGTAGGCATGAATTCCGCAATAATGGCGAAATTCATACCTGTGGCTCTTCGGCTTCCCTGGACCTTTCAGTTGCCCAACTGTTTTATGTGCGGTGGTGGGGTGGGGGGTATCTATTTTCATTCCATTCCGATCGTACATTCCCCCGAGCGCCCGTCGGTGGAGCCTCCCTCCGGGCCCTCGCAGACCGCGGGCTTCGCGCTCGAGCCAGACACGAGCCACCGGGCCCCCGCACCGCCCCGGCGCCCGCAGGTCCGCCGCCGCCCGAGCCCCGCCGCCGAGCCCCGCTAGCTAGCCGGGAAGGCCAGGCGACTCGTGCTCGAGCCCCGCCGCCGATTGAGCGCCTGCTTCGCTTCAGCCTCGGTCCGCCGCATTTCCGTCGCAGCCGCCACGCCGGGGCCGGCTCCACGGGCCCGAAACGCCGAGCCCCGTCCACCGCGCCCCCGCACACGGCAACCATTACCGGCCGTCGCACTTCACCGAGCGCCCTACTTCCGCCACCGCCGCACGACCGGGACCACAACCATGGTTCAGACCATGGGGGGCCATCATGTTTTCCGTGGTCCCCGCACTTTTTTGCCAGAGACGATGCAGCATCCAGGGTCGGCAGAGGCTCACTCCGACCAGCCGCAGGACACCACCATTGTCCCCTCGGCCGGCTATATCGAGGAGGTTCAGCTTCGAGCCTCCCCATCCTGATATCGCACCGGTAGGACCTCGGGCCCCTTCTCCAAAGGCATCCGGCACCATCGCCTGAGGGCCCATCCTTCCGCGGCCCGCACCGCCAGTCCGGTGAGTCTTCGAGATCTAGGCCCGGGCGCTCCTCCAGCCAGACGGCAGTTCGTCGCCCCCAAATATCCCCGAATTCTGGCGATCAAAGCGGCCCATGTTCACCGCACTAATCCGGGAATGCTTGATCCGCGCATGTGGGTACTTCCATGGGGAGACATACTATGACATACCTGGCAGGCCGACCGTGACCAAATAGCTTAGATCTCACGCGGCCGACTGGCTATATTTGTTGCTACCGCTCATGACGCCGAGGCAGTTCCATCCCCGGTCAGGCTTCGAGTTCTACCACACTATGACATCCCGGGAGTGCCTAGTCACCGGAGATCCGGGTTCATCATCGATGGCCACCCTGTATACCCGAGCAACTGACATTACAAATGGGCCTTTAGGTTCACAAGAGCGCCGGGCGACCAATCGACACGGCAAAGGGCCCTCACCCATCACAAATGGTGAGATGGCTCGCCCGCCGAGACACCAATACCGGGCCTATACTCTTCCTCGCAGCAAATTTTCCCTCGGGATGTCTTAGTGGACCACGCATCAGCACCCGCCCATTCCCACTACGAAGACTACGTACACAGGGAGCTATACTGAGGTCTTATACCGGACTCGAGGATTCTGGTTTAGTCCCTCCGAGCTTGTCATGACTTCTTTGCTGCACTTTGAGGAGAAGGTCCACCGCAAGGGCCTGGCTCGAGCTGAGACTTTACCTTTATTGATGCCGAGGTTGCTGAGCCAGGTCCTAGAGCATCTGGGGTTCCCTGAGGAGCCACATTTAGAGCGGCGGATCAGTTGTACTCAGGTCCTATCCACGGAGCGATCTCTTTACATGCCGATCTCCATTATTCTCCAACAGCAGGAGAGGCAAACAGATGATGGTAGAGGACCCACCGAGGGAGAGCCTCCCACCAGAGGTGAGGAGGTGTGAGAGGGACCCCAGCCTGCATTCATCTCCTCCATCTCCACCTCCTACTCCGCCTGGCCTCTTATCGACACTCGTCGGTCCTTCCTATACAAAGGCAAGAATGAGCATATCCACAAGCCGCCTAGTGGAGCTACCGGGCCTATGGATGTCGCCTCAGACACTTGCTACTACACGTGCATCGCTTGACGAGCCGGGATGGCCCAGCCGAGGTCACTATAGCTGCCAGAATCACGCCCATGCTTCTTCGGATCATGAGCCACTCGGTCTCCCGCAAATACGAGACACGAGCCCGCACAAACACCCGAGATCACCCACGCAGGGCAACTCCTCGATATGTCGGCAAACAAGAGCTGAAGAAATTCCTTCAGATCCACCCGCATCTACAACCACCAAGGAGAGGTCTTACCTCTTCTTTAGCTTCCATCTCACCAAATGACACATGTTCATACTTTGGTTGGGGGGAAAAGTTAGAGTTGGGAGTGTCTTCTATCATATTTTGTCTTGTTTTTAGCTTTATCAACTGCCTACTTATTTTGTATAGGATTGTATAGGATGCATGTATTAGCCGATAGTAGGCAGTGATACTTTTGTTGTGTTTAGCTATGTTAAGCTTGTATTAGCCACTTCGATTATATCAAAAGCTTTATATCATTATTTACTACTTTCTACACTTTGCAAATCATTTTTCAGGCCTATATTTTTCGAAGTTTTTACTTTGCCTTTAAGTGAGGAATTGAAGCCCTCATGCCACCATAATGTTAGAACGCTTTCATGCATGATTGCTTGGTCAATTGAAGTTCTAGCATATTCAACCTTTGTATATCCAATTCCTTTAACTAATCATACACAAGGCACACCAGCTTTTTATCAATAGGTCATGGCAACTATATAAATTCTTTTCACTTTGCAAACCTACTTTTAGATCTCTCGACGACTCCATATTAGGGTTTGTGTTACCCACAAAAGAAGACCAATGAAGTCTTCCAAATGAAAAGAAAAGAAAAAAGTAAAACGAAAGAAAAAAAAAGAGAATTGGAGTCGCGACGCTTGCCTTGAAACCCTAACACCTACCCGAGGGTATATGGCAAAAGCCTTTAAAGCCCGGTGCCCTAAACCTTCACTGGTTGGGAGTCATTGACTTTGTGTTCGTTACACGGGCGGATGGGTAGAGTTTAGCGAGTTGTAGGTGCTGGATTCTTGAAGTCATGCGGTCAGGTGAAGCCCGTAGAGCTCTTCGCGGGCTCAGATCCTTTCGCTTGATGCCCCAAACCTTAATCGTCGGGAGTCATCGTGGACCTCGTTACATAGACTGCGAAGTCGAAGCCAAAGATTGCATCCTGGGCGTACATTCAAGTATGAAATAAGAGTGTAACCTAATCATTTAGGTTGGTCATCACAAGGTCATGGCGTAGCTTGTCGGGGGAGGAATAGCTTTGCAACTTATTGGTTCAAACTGGTTACCTTAAAAACACTTAGATTTAGGTGGAAGTTTAAGTTGACTTCCCTGGAATTGATGTTGCCCTCAAACTTGGTCCTATATGGCATTTGTTCTCTCATGATGGTATTTGTACAGAGTCTAAGTTTTTCATACTAAAGGTAAGCCTCACTTGTACACACTTTTTGGACAGCATACACCTGCAGTGCACAACATGCATAAATTTCTGATTGTTTTTAGCATTGCTAAGGGACTAGCAACGGCCCTGGGGTGTGATTAGTACCCAAAAAGTGCTATTTTTGAGTCCTATTTAAGATAGGTTTCGAGTACTTTTGCGTACTAATCATATTAATTGCCGATTGACACAAGTATGTCCGATTAGTACCATTGATTTTGTTTCGACGGGTTGTTTTGGTAGTTTTGTTGTTTCTCGAACCTCCGCCATCATATCAAGCTTGGCATCGTAATTGCAATGTTTTATGTTGAGTTCGTATGAATTTCTGCGATTTCATCGCTTCTGGATGAAGAAATACAAAGATGAAAGGAACCAAACACTAGTAATAAATCGTGCAAGGCAAACGTAGAGGCAGAATTTGCACGGTACAGCGCTAAAATTCTCAAGAAGGATTGCAAATTTCAGAATGGTAGCGAAATTTCGCAATCCTCGCGAAACTCGCTATGCACAAGCCGCTATGATACAGAAATTTCGCTATCATAGCTTAAAAATTATCGCGCATAGCGAAATTTGAATTCTCGGTATGTTCAAATTTCGCCATGATACCGAAATCTCACCGTGCATACGAAAATGTCGCTCTCTCGCTGGATCCAAACGACCCCGCTTGTGCAATTCCCATTTCGCCCTCAATGTAATCATCATTATTTTCGCTATTTTGGTATTTCACATCTCTTGTAAGGCTATAAGCTACCATAACATTTTAACCCTAACTTTGGCTAACTGTTCAATCCACGCAGCTTTTCATTTAGGTTTACAGTTCTTCTTTCTCTCATTTTCTTGGCTGCCAAACACACCCTTTGAGGATGACAACTCAAAGGATGTTTGGCTAAGCCTCAAAGCCTTGAAGAGGAGGGTTGCTAGGTTGGTTAATGGTGGTTGGCAGGTGTTCCTCAGTTTTAAATGAAGCAGGTACTGCATTTATGTGTTCCAAACTTTCCAAACTATATTTAATGATATTTAATGTATTTCCTTATCAATACTTGTCATAAGCTCAGGTTCACAAGGTATTCTAATGGTAGATTAATCGACATCCACAATGGTAGATACACTGAAAGTAGGTTAAATGCTTGGTTTTTCAAACTCGTCGGAACATTAAAATGCTCAAGAAAAGCTGCTCAAATATGAGTGATGCAAGGGTTGGTTTTTAAAGCAAACAAAGATCTCAAGCTACAATGACTATATGTCATTTGCCCTAATGCGAGGAAATTGTCACGCCCCCGATCCCGGTCCGACCCGATTGGCGAATCCGAACCGGTTTCGGGGTGCGAAACCATATACTGGGACTTCTTACTTTTTTTTTTTTTTTTTTTAACCAACAATCATTTACATTTACAAATGAACTACCATCGGAGTGGTATATATTAAAATTTATACACATATACTAAGTCCCATTCTATACAAATACACATACATATACATATCTAATACAACATCAGAGATCGCGGAACAATGCTGGTGAGCACCTCGGTTCTCCGAGATGGCCTCGCATGTACCGTGTGGAATGTCCCGTCCTCTTTATCTCCTTTCGCACTACACGGACACACCGTATAAGCTTTACGCTTAGTGGGAACATATAGACAAGAATCGACCAATAACATTAATCGCTTACTATCTTTTACATTTACTTATGCATATAACGTAAGTTTATTCTTATGTGACTTAACTCATCTCATATTATACATGTAGATTTTATTCTTCTTTTCGCATTCCTTATCATCATTATATTACTTTCCCGTGTCATGTATTTTAAGGTGTTGTAACTCATATCTACTACATGTATGATAGATCAAATCATATTCTAAGTAAACTTATACGTATACAATGGCACTGCATTAAATTCAAATCATATCAATTTCATACAGGTTCAAATCAGACTAATACCAATACATATTAGACTCCTTATCACTATCACGATCGAAGCCATTAATCAACTCCCTTTAGAAATGACATTTCATGATCCGATGCCCGCAAACTTCTTTTAGTTTTCGCTTTTATAAATTCTCATTTTCGTGCTGCCGCGACCGAACTCCCTACTAATTCGATCATGGATCCAAGCCGGAGCCTCGGGTTTACTCCGACGCTTCAATCAAAACATTTATTTTGTCTTATTAAAATTTTCTTTCAAAGTGTCAGAGTCTAATCCTCGACTCAATTCGGGCCGGGCGAACCAAGCCGGGAGCCCGGCTTACTTCGACATTCAATTATCTTTCCAAACATTTGTTTATGTTATTCCATTTGCAGAGACTTTTTAATTACACGTAAAGCACTTCTTTCGGGCAATCCCATAAACACTTATAATTTCAAAAAGACCCTTAACATTTGCATTCAACAAAATTGCATTTACAAAATGATGCCTTTTACTATGTCCGTGTAATGTAAAAGATACTTAAACAATACAATTTTTAATGTCATTTTTCGCTTATCAGTTTGTGATTTCACATATAGCTATAGAAGTCGACATTCACGACAGATTCACTTGGGGAATCCTGCCCTGTTTGTCATTCAGTAGCAAGGTGATTTCACACTCGATTATTACCGTCTCACATATGGCTATAGAAGTCGACATTCACGACAGATTCACTTGGGGAATCCTGCCCTGTTTGTCATTCAGTAGCAATGTGATTGATTCAATTATTACACTGCCTCACATATGTATTATAGAAGCCGACATTCACGACATTCACTTGGGGAATCCCGCCTCGTTTGTCATTCAAGAGCAATGTGATTTCAAGATTCAATTATTACCGTCTCACATATGGCTATAGTTTACATTCACGATGTAGACTTCACTGGGGGAATCCTGCCCATGTCATCTCAAGAGCAAATGGTGATTTCCTCGCATTTAACAATATGATCTACTCTTTAACTATAGAATTGACATTCATGATTGCATTCGCTGCCGAACTCGTCTCGTTTGTCATTCAAGAGCAATGTGATTTCGCATTATCAATATGATTCACTTTAACTATAGAATTGACATTCATGACATTCGCCTTGTCGAACTCCGTCTCGCTTGTCATTCAGTAGCAATGTGATCTCACATTCAATATCACCTTTCAAATCAGTTTACTTTTATGCAGCAATTTCACTTCTGTGGTAAATACACGCATACTACGAGTATGTATGACAAACACCAATAATCATTCAAATCAATATATATGTTTATATATATATATTTCACAATTAGCATTCATAACTGATCATAATCATATTTCAATTCCAATATCACTTTCGTATTATCTTTCAAAGATATTCCACCCATGTACACATTTCATATACTCATTTACGTATACTCGTTTATGTACTCGTTCACGTATACTCATTTATGTGTACTCATTCATGTATTCACATTTACATATGCATTCATGTAAACTCATTCATACACTCATTCATGTATTCATTCATGTATACTCATTCATAAATTCATTTACATATACTCATTCACGTATACTCCTATCATTTGTTATCATTTTCTGGTTATATGTGATAATAATCATATATCACTTAACCACATTATGTGTTCATGACATATTGCCTCGCATGTTCACAATCATGTTTCAATTGCTTACTTTCATTTTCCATAATCATTTTCTATGTTTCATGAACACATCTTTACATTTTTCATTTTCTACATTTTCCGTAAACATGCCTATTACATATGGCACTTCATATTCTTGTGAAGTATGATGTATGTGGAATCACACATAATTTATATATTCTATTCTCTACAGAATCTACTTTACTTAGAAGTGGAATCAATCCAATCGATCATCCAAATTAAAGTTATGGCATTTTCATGCCAACTAGCTTTACCCATTTTTTTCTAGTGACAGTTTGTACGCTACTAATTTTTCTGGGGTCTTAACTTCATATTTGACTCTAGGTCATTGTACTCTTTTAAATCTAAGGTGCTAAGGGTTCTATCTCCAACTGAATCACCCACCCGAGCACCGGGAAACTCAAGTTGGCCGTCCAAACAACCCGGACTACTCTATGTCCAAAGCTGATGCAGGAATTTTTCTTGCACATGGCCCCACTTTGAGCGAATTTTTAGGCCACTTAGGATCATAATTTGACGATTCCTTCTCTTTAAGTTTGGTTCTCCTTGAAGTCTATTTTAATTGGCCACTTGAATCACTCAAATCGGATAAGAAATGAGCAAGTTATGGCCAAAATACAAAAACTGGTCAGAACAGGAAAACCAGAACAGGTTGTACCGGTACAAGCTCAAGTTGTACCGGTACAACTTGGCCAAAAATGACCAACCGAAATTGTACTGGTACAAGCTCAAGTTGTACCTATACTAACTCGAAATGCCCGTAATGGCATTTTCTCCCATTTTTCCATACTTTTGAACCCCAATCAACTCTATACCTAATAAACACTTCAAGATCACTTCACCCATCTTATGATCTCTTTCTTTCTACTCAATTTATCATTCAATACACCTCTTATGAACTCTATTAAACTCAAACATGCTTTTTATTCATCTCTTATACAAGGCCTAAGTTTTACTCAACCCTACATTCAAGAAACTTTGGTTAGGATGACATCCTAACAAACCCTAGATTTCTTGTGTAGACAAGATATTAACCATATCAAGCCTTAAATTCCATGATCCATACAAAATCCATACTCAAAGTAGTTTCCATACCTTTTTTGGCTCCTCCATCTTCTTCCTCTCTTCTCTTTCTTCTTCTTCCTCTTCCTCTTCTTTCTCTCTCCCTTCTTTCTTCTCTACTGGTTCTCCCCAATTTGAGACCAAATTTGGTCTTTTAATCCATGTTTTCTAAGGCCATGTTTCAGTCTCTCTAAAACCCATTTTTGGGTTAAGTTTCATTATTTGTAAAAGGTCCCTCCATCTCTTGGCTATTTGAATTTCAACCTTCCAATATTTTATTCAGCCTCTATTCTCACATCAACTATGACTTTTAAGTTCCCTTTGGACAAATTACACTTTGTCCTTAAGTTTTGTAATGTCTCTTCCCGGTTTCAGATTTAACTCACGAAACAAGCCAATTATGCTTAAAAATACCCTAAACATGTCGAAACGACTAGGGTATATTTCAAGTGTTAATGTAAATAACCCGAGGAAACCTTTATAACCTGGTTCTACTGCTTATGACCCAAGCCTTCATGCGCCCCATTCCACACTTTAGTTCAAACTGCTTTCGCTAACCTAGTGACAACAACTCCCACACTTTTCAATGCAAACTAAAGTCCAAATGAAAGCTCCACCATTTTGAATCATGATACAAATCATTTGTGGGATGAAACCCATCCCCGTGTTCGACCCTAGACCGCTATACTGCAATAGCTTGACTACGGCAGTAGGAGGAAAATAGGAAACAAATTTTGTTGATTCCGGATCACCCTACCGTGGCACGAATCAGGGCGCATCATCCTCCGACATTCATAGGGGGAGGAGGTCCGATGGTGGCAGACCATTGGTTCATACAGATCGAGAAGGTGTTAGAGGCTATGGAGATTACCTCTGACACTACCAGGATTAGACTAACTGTGTTCTAACTAGAGAGTGAGGCCCAAATAGGGTGGAAATGGGCAAGGACCTCTAGAGACCTTAGAGGAGCCTTTGTATGTGAGTTCTCCCCTAGGGATTTGGGCGAGAATAGGGATGATATGTCAAGGTTGCGAGTTGGAGATCTTGGGGACTCTACTCACAATGGACCTGAGGATCACGGATGTCGAGTTCGATGTCATCCCTGGGATGGATCAATGGACAACTTACAGTGGTCGTATTGATTGCAGAGCGAGGAGGGTTACCGCCCCATACGCAGCCGCAAGACTGCAGTAGTAATTCAGGGGACAAGCATGATATTTTTCCCAGACAAGATATGAGTCCGTGTGTCGTGGATGTTAGCGGGTTGGCTAACAGCCTCATTCCTGCAGGACGATGGCAGACTGCACTTGGATTTGACCTCGAGTAGTGTGCGATTTTGTGGATGTTTTTCAGATGAGCTACTTCGACTACCTACGTAGGTAGTAGACTTCGTATCGAGTTACGCCTGGTGTTTCACTCCATCTCTATGACTCCGCATAGAATGGCACCGCCGAGTTGCAGAAACCTCGTGAGTCCATCTACGCGAGCTATCGGGACAAAGGGTTCATTAGACTCCGAAAGCACTTCACCATGGGGCACTCCTGTTCTATTTTTATGAAGAAGAAGGGCAAGACCCTTCGACCGTGCATTGACTTCCGTGCGCTTAAAGGAGCAAACGTGAAAGAGGATTTCTGACAAGGTCATTTGAGTTTAGAGAGAATACCTGACTTCTCTCTAAAATATCAAGCGATCCGACCGTCAGAATTCTTCGGGACAAGAAGGAAAGCTGCTCTACGCAGAGAGGCCTACGCGTGGGCTCCGATTTTAGGGAGTTTCATCAAACTCCGAGAGGTAGGGGTTTCTCCCTACTTGGGTTTTATTCTTTATTTAAGTACTTTGTTAATGTTTGAGTTGATTGAGGCCGTGAGGGGCCGTTTGATAGGTCCCAAAACTTGGGACCGAATTATTGAACACGAGCTAAAGTGGGATGTCTCATGACTGTCCACTCCATTTTCGGTTATTTATGGTTAAATTGTGCATTAAATGATGCTTGATGTGTATAAGGCCGGGAATGGCCGTGAAATTCGGGTTCACAAAGTGAATCAATGATTGGTGATTTGCCAGGAATAGTAGCGAGGGTTTCACTATTCCCAAGAATAGTGTCCACAAAATATATTTTTGTGTGAAAATGTGTTTGGTCGAGTGATTTAAGTTGAATTGCTCGTGTTTATCATTAGCCCAAGTGAGCTAATTTTTGGTCTATGGAAATGTGAAATTACATAACATGATTGTGTGATTTAAATTATGTGAATATATGCATGATTATATATTTGCATGTGTTATAGAATTGAAATGGAATTGGCATCATGCATTCCATATGCACTGGGGCACCCTAGACGATAGAGGAGTGCAATGAGGTAATTCGAGAGAATGGTTCGATGGTCATTTCCAAAAATACAATAGACTGAGGGTAGTCCAAATAAAATATCAATCGCTTGAGATCGCCCAATTGATATATGATTCGCCACAAAGAGCCGAGCTAAAATCAACAAAATTTATATACACCTGTTCTCTTACTACCGCCGTAGTCAAGCTACCGCAAAGATAGTGGCCTGAATAACACGGGGATGGGTTTTCATCCTAGAAATGGCTCAGATTAGGCATGAAGGTAAGGCTTTTCTATTTGGACTTTTGGATTTGTGTCATGTCGTAAATGGTTTAAACTGAAATCGTAAAACCGGAAATGAAATCGAAATTTAAAGTGAAGAAATTAAACTTTGAAGATTTAGGTCACTAACTTCTGACAAGCTGGGGCAAACACATGTCCTGAAGTTTTATCCTCCTATGGAGTCAACACAGATGCGCTTTATGGCCCCTTTTGTTTAAACCCCAATATCCCTTTATCATTTTTCTAAGGCTAGTAAAGACTATCTAGAAAGAATCATCAGCAGCATCTCACCCGAGCACCGAACCCTAAAGTATGAGGTATCACAAAACAAATGTCACGTTATTTAACCCTACTTTGAAGAACCCTAACATGTAGATGTTACCTCAGAGGCAAGTAAGGACCATCTAAAGAGCCACAGTGCCTGTCACTGAGCACTGGGTCCAAAGCATGGAGAGTATTGGCCAAGACAATAACATCCCATGTTATGCAATTGAGTGTTGAGAATAAGGGCCATAAATACACTACCCATGACTTTTAGTACAAGAGGACAATATGCTTAACCCCACCACCAAGCTAGCCTTCCTTCCTCTTCAGTCAAGGAGGCTTACCTAAGCATCTCTTGAGTTGTCATCCTCAAGAGGCGTTGCTGCACCCGGAAAGCCGGAGAGTTAAGAGAGAGAAGAGAGAAAAGAAAACAAAAGCAAGACCTAAAAAAAACTTTATTTACAAAAGCAGTAAATGAAAAACTTACAAATCACCTAAAACTTGTCTTCCCTTCTATCCTCCTCCTCCCTTATTACAAAACATGAGGGGTATTTATAAGCCTCCTCAAGGTATGAAATTACTAAAAACCCTAATAACTAGGCTAAGTTATCTATCAATCAAGTAATAAAACCAAGTTTGGAAGGTTGGTTAGATTAATTACAAGAGGATGAGCTGCTGCCTCGCAAATTTCGCTTATTAGGAGAATTTCGCTTAATTAGCGACCGGCAATGGTATTTAGCGAATTGGCAATGGCTTAGCGACCTATAAGGTTGAAATTTCGCTAGCTAGCGAAATTTCGCTAAGCTAGAGAAATTGTCAGTGAGAAGCGAATTTCGCAAATGCACAAAGTGTGTTGGCTAGCGACTTCGCACGTGCCGAGATTGCGAATAATATAACGCTTGCGAAATTCGCTAGATTGCGAATCGTTTATGTAAATTCGCTGTGGTTGCGACCGTTGCGAACAAAGTTGCAAAAATTCCCGTTTTGGTTGCTCTCGCATGCCTCTCGCCCCGTTTCAATCTGCATCTCATTTCCACTTTTCCTTTGTTTTTCCATTGATTTTGGGCTTGCCGGCTATCGAGATCAACCTCCAACCTCATGATCGATCATTTGCATTGTGGTTGAAGTTCAAATGTGTACAAAAGTCTACAAAACAACCAAAAACACCTCAAATTGACATAAGTGTTACTAAGATGACTCAACACTTCAATTGGGATATATGACATGATTAATGATCAAAAAGTACTCAAAACCTATCTAAAATAGGGTTCAAAATTGCACTTTTTGAGCACTAATCACACCCCCCAACCGAAACGTTGCTAGTCCCTTAGCAATGCAAAAGAAAAAGGAGATGCATGTGGTGATTTTCAAAAAGATTATGAATCAAAAAGGTTGATGTACTTATACACAATACTTTAAACTGAACATTTGACATCCAAATTTGAAAACTGATATGAAAGAACCAAATCCATATGAGAACAATTTTAGGTCAAAACTAGCTCCATGATTCTCAACTTAGATTTCCACCTAAGTCTAATCGTCTTTTCGGAATCCGCACTAAGCCAATAAATTGCAAAATTGTTACTCCCCCAACCTAGCAATCGACATACGGCCTTAAGTTGTTGAACAACCTAGATAGGGCTAGCTACACTTTTCTTTCTTTATTCATCTACATCGTAGGGAGCAATGCTTAAAATCCAACTTCACCAAAGTCCGTGTAACGGGGGTCCACCGATGACTCCCAACCAATTAAGGTTTAGGGCATCAAGCCAAAAGGATCACTTGACCACTAACTCTAAAGGCTTCACTCAACTCCGAATGACTTTGAAAATTACTAACCCACAAGTCATTAAATTCACCTATCCACCCATGTAACGAGAATACAAAATCGATGACTTACCAATTAAGGCTTAGGCATTCGTTTCAAAGGTTTTCACATACACCCCTGACCGTGCCCCTAGTTTCAAGACAAAACTCATGACTTTTATTTTCTTTCTTTTTTCTTTTGCTTTTTCTTTCTTTCTTTTCCTTTTGAAGACAACATTGGTCTTCAATTGTAGTAACATAAACCTATCCTAGGTCGTCAACATGCTTAAGGCTTCCGCTTGCAAAGTGGAAGGAGGCATACAAATTTACAACCTATTGAAGCAATCTAGAGGTGTGAAATAGCATAAAGGGGAAATTCTAAGTTGAGCATCGGAACCGTAAATGACCAAAATTGTTTCAGCATGGAATTTGGCTCTAGCATATAGGTGACAAAGTGATTCAATTTTTCCAACATGAAGCAATTCACCGTCTAATTTGTGAGCAACTAATTGTCCAATTGAAGCAAAACGACATATATGGAAAAGGCACAAACCCGATATGCAAAAGCCGTATATATATATAGATCGAATAACTTTTGATAGCCAAAGTGGCTAGTACATGAATATCAAGCTAAACACAAAAATATCACTGCCTACTATAAAATGAAACCGCTTAAGTTAAAATTTTCGAAACTAACTAAAACTAACAAAATTAATTAATCAAAATCGTAAATAAATGTGTGGTTCCAATTCGGTTTTTTGAAAACCAACCGGCCTACTCGAATTACTCAAGGGGGTCAAGGAGAATGATCTCCTCAACCCATGCATTTGCTTCGGGCCGGCTCCATGGTTTCCTGGGTGACCAATCATGATGTGGTCCTTGCCGATGGCTTCGAATTGGATCAATCGACTCAGATTGTGCTTGTCGGGCAAGACCAAAATCCTTCATCCTCGACCGATCACTTCGCAATTCCTGCACTTTGTTTTCAGACACCGACTAATTGAAACACTTTCACGAAATTTGATTTTCGCTTTCTAACAAATTTTGCTTGTTGTTCATATGAAAGATGTTTAACTCCAAGGTCATGTTACCAAATGCAATGTTGCATGACTCCATTTCGGCAATTTATTATTGCATCAAGCCGTGGGCCGTAAAATGGTCTTCCCAAGATGATCGGGTACATGATTGGGTTCATTTGGTACCGCTCGTTGTCAAGCACTACAAAATCTAACGGGTAGTAGAATTTGTCTATTTTCACCAAGACATCCCTAACTATCCCCTTTGGGATCTTCACTGGGATCTATCGGCCAAATGATAGTGATGTCAGAGGTTTAAGTTCACCTAAACCTAGATGCTTGTATATCGAATACCAGATTAGGTTCACAATCGCTCCTAAATCAAGCAAGGACTTTTCTATGCAATTCCCACCAATATTGGATCAAATTGTGGAGAACTAAGGATTCAGATTTGACAGCAGTATTTGCTTTGGAATTATGGCAATCGACATGTCTAAAGGAGAAATGCTTCTTCTCAATGCCTAATCCCTTCTTGATTGTGCAAAGATCTTTCAAAATTTTTGCATAAGCAGGCACTTGTTTGATTATGTCCAATAAAGGTATGTTAACCTTCACTTGCCTTAAGACTTCTAAAATGCCTGCTTGCTGAGATGCCTTCTTCTTACCTCTAAGTGCTTGTGGAAATGGAGGTGGTATGCGGTATTTCATTGAATCCTCCTTCAAGAAAATGTGTTATGGCTCCAATTCTTCCCTTTTTCCTGTTTCAATGTGCCTGGGGTACTGGGCCGATCAACCTCTTTCCACTTCTTAAGGTGTAATGACAAATTTGACTTCATCCATTTTGGGGAGGTTCACTGAATAGCTCAGTTCGTGGACTCCCTTGATTTGGCACGAGAAGTGGAACCCCCGCCTCGCCGATGATTTTCCATTCTCTATGGATGTCATAGTCACACTCTTCTGCTAAGGCTACTTTCCAACCCATCTATTCTCTTGTTCAAGGAGCTTTCTACATTTTCAATTTTTTTGTTCAACTCCGAGCATTGATGCCTTTTGCTCCTCCATTAAAATTCCCCCACCACCTCGCTTCGCATTCACAATGGCTCGCTTCAAACAGAGAGGAGGTGTGGGTGCTTGGCCGGGCCGTGAAGTGGTGGTAGAACATCGCCGTGCTCCCGGGGTACATACGGAGGTTGAGGTTTCAAAGACAAGGTTGGACAATATCTCCAATTGTATACAAGGTTACCATATGGAGCATCTACGGGTGGTCGATTTTGACTTATGGCATGGGCATTCTCTAGGCAAAGGCTCCTCGTGGTACTATTTGACCGAAAAATTGAAGCAAGAAAATTGGGATGAAGATAACCATTTATCGTTTGTATTTCATGCTGGTTTTTCATTTCCGTGATCATCCAATCTGAGTTAAACCTAATCAATTTTTTCTTTCATCTCCGTGTCTCGTGAAATTACTAACTCGCCGCCCTCAGGTTCAATGGCCCCAATCTTTCAACTTCCCTAGACTAGGTTCATCCTAAGCTTTGGAGGTTTCAATACATAGTTCAAAAATCCATAGCTTCATCAGATGTTTACTCAAAAAAGTTACCCCACACATAGTTTCCAGCAATTGTTTCACGGGAGGAGACATACCACCATGTAAGTGGTTCACCAACATCCATGTGTCAAAAACTCCATGGTGGACATGCACCGATGGTTTTATAACCCTCCCAATACTGATAAAATCTCTCACCATCCTGAGCTGCAAAGGTATAAATTTGCCTTTTCAAATTATTAGTCTTATAAGTAATCGAAAACTTCTTCAGAATTCAAATTACAGCTCAAACCCACTTCTTATGGTCTCAGCCCTCAAATGAGTCGGGAGCCATTCGCCTTTGTCCTTTAGAGCCAATGGAAAATGCCTTTAGCTTCCAGCAAATCCATGTCCATCATACTTCCTTGAAGGTAGTACAAACCTCCTCAAAATCCCTAAATATGAGTGTATGGATTTTCATTTTCCATACCATGATACGTGGGGAGTAGAGGTATTCAAATAAGGCCTCACCGCTATATCTTCAGGAGGAATGATACACAGGATGGGGCACTAACTCTAGAGGGTGATGTGATCCTCATGGTTCTATATGCATTTGGATTCAGGGTTCCTAGTTGGCCTTTGTTCCTCGTATGGATCCATGGTATCGCCGTACACTAACTTCACTAGCTGGTTCAATTTGTGTACCTATCCTATTCAATCTACCTGAAGTGTCTCTATCCCACAGTTGCATACACAGTTGTTACACAATTGTAGAGACAGCAAATAGAACCAACAAAGAGTGCTAAAAGAAAAATTAAAACTAATCTAACAAAATAAAATGACTGAATGAAAACTCCAAGCCGAATCACAAGCATCACAAGTGCTAGAAACCTGGCGCTCCCCGCAGAACCGAGTTGCAAAAGAGGTAAAGAGCTACCCCTCACTTGTGATGTGGATCACAAGTACTCTTCAACTTACCATAAGTAGTTTGGCACCATCCCAAGAACGGCGCCATTTGATTCGTACTGCCAAAGAGGTCGAAAGCTAAAATCAACAAAATTTATATACACTGTTCTTACCACGTCAGAGTCGCCATCGCAAAGATAGTGGTCTGTGTGGTCGCAATTAATGGGATGGGTTTTCATCCTAGAAATGGTTTGCATTAGGCATGAAGGTAAGGCTTTGGGACTTTTTGATTTGTGTCAAAAGTCGTAAATGGTTTAAATCGAAATCGCAAACTGGAATGGTAAAATCAAATCAAAGGAAGAAATTAAACTTTGAAGATTTAGGTCACCAACTTGACAAGCTAAAGTAAACACATGTCCTCGTGTTTTATCCTCTATGGAGCCAGCAACACATGATGCGCTTATGACCCTTTTTGTTTAAACCTCAACATTCCTTATCATTTTTCTAATACTAGTAAAGACCATCTAAAGAATCACAAGGCATCTCTCACCCGAGCACCGAACCCTAAAGTATGGAGAGTATCGCCAAAACAATAAAGTCAATGTTATTTAACCAATTAAAGAACCCAATACAAATGTCTCAGAGGTGTATGATCCATCCAAAGAGCTGCCACACCACTACTAAGCATCGATCTTACGGAGAGTATTGGGCTAAGACAATAACATCCTACAAGTTATGCAACCGACTTTGAAAATAAGGGCCATAAATACACTACCCGTGACTTTTAGTACAAGAGGACAACATGCTTAACCCCACCACTGCTAGCCTTCCCTCAGTGAGGCTGAGGCTTAGCCAAGCATCTCTCGAAGGTCATCCAAGAGGTCACTGAAAGGGAGAGAAAGAAGAGAGAGAAGAGAGAAAAGAAAACAAAAGCAAGACCTAAAAAAAACTTTATTTACAAAAGCAGTAAATGAAAAACTTACAAATCACCTAAAACTTGTCTTCCCTTCTATCCTCCTCCTCCCTTATTACAAAACATGAGTAGGTACTTATGTTCCCTCAAGGCATGAAATTACCTAAAAACCCCAATAACTAGGCTAAGCTATCGGACAATCGGGTAATAAAACCAAGCTCGGGAATGCTGCATTTACCACAGACATGTTGGCCCCGCAAATTTCGCATTGTGAGAATCACACCAGCGACCTGGCAAGGTAGCGACCTAAGTAAATGGCTTAGCGAATTGGCAATGGCTTAGCGATTCCATAAGGTTGAAATTCGCAATAGCGAAATTTCGCCGAGCCAGCGAAATTGTCGTGAGAAGCGACTTCAGAAATGCACAAAGGCAAGTTGGCTAAATAATTCTCGCAATTTAGCCGAGATTGGCAATGGGGCCATAAATTACGATTGCGAATCAAGCGGCAAATTCGCTAGGGCTGCGAACGGGTTATGTAACAAAGCTACGGTAAAATTCGTGGTCGTTCCTCGCATGCCTCTCGCCCCGTCTTCAACTCGTATCTCATTTCCTCCACTTTCCTTTGTTTTTCCATTGATTGGGCTGAGCCGATGGTATTGAGACTAAACTTCCAACCTCATGATCGATCATTTGCATTGTGGTTGAAGTTCAAATGTGTACAAAAGTCTACAAAACAACCAAAAACACCCTCAAATTGACATAAGTATTACTAAGATGACTTGAACACTTCAATCGGGATATACGACATGTGATTAATGATCAAAAGTACCATAAAACCTATCTAAAATAGGGTTCAAAATTGCACTTTTTGAGCACTAATCAATATACATCGGAGGGTAGTCCACTAAATATACACTGAGACAAATTCCAATTATTTATATCTGAGGGTAGTCCACAACAATAACAAATAGCTTTGTTAAAAATAATGTTTCTCATACGAGGCTTAGGCAAGTGTGAGGGAGCCTGAGGCCCTGTGGTACTAGTTGGGTACAATGAGACATTCAAGTAGGATCAGCGCGTTTGCTTGAATGTGTGTTTACTTTGGAGATTGCATATGCACTTAGGTGGAGAGTAGCCCACTTAGGGTGATTCCACTACTGAGCATTAAATTTCACCCCCATTTAGACAATTATTTACGTACAGGAGTGTAATATGAGAGACTATCATCCTGTAGAATGAAGTTTTGTAAGAGAGCCGAATGTGGCTGATGGTTCTACATGTATTAGAATTATTTTAATTTTAATATATTGTATAAGAGTAAAAACAATCGAACTCCGGAAACTATCGATATATTGATATATATATATATATATATATATATATATATATATATATATATATATATATATATATATATATATATATATTGACAGTAGTGTTGTATGAAATTTAAGGGTCGTTTGTACTCACATATTGATGTTCGGGGATGTGTTATATATTGTGTTTTATTGCAGCCTCGCATAAAGAGACTTCCGCCATTGGTGGAAAATGCCGTTACATCTACATTCATGAGTGTTTCAAATGCAAGTTGATCTAGTAGTCAACGGACCCCTGATCAAGGCCACATGTAGCATCCACTTTTCTCCCACTTTACTTATCCATGTCCAAATAATAGTTTCCTGCGGTATAGTTTTAGATATCTCATCTCACCGCAAGAAGTGGGCATGCTTTGCCATAAACTAGTCGGAATGGAGACATACCCAATGGGGTTTTGAATGCTGTCCTATATGCCCAGAGTGCATCATCAATCTTCTTCCACCCGCCTTTCCTCAATCATTGACGGTTTCTGGGAATTCGACTTTATCTCCCGCCGACACCTCGGCTTCCCATTCCTCCCCGTGGGTGGTATCCGAAAGGATGGCGTCGCACACCATATTTTTTGCAAGACCTTATCAACTAGCCTTGTCATGTAAAATGAGTACTTCCATCCGCAATGAACGCTCGTGGGTCTGACCTGGTAAATATATACGTCGCGAAGGAACTGAACACATTTGATCATTAGTGCATGCCTGTATTGCTTCTAAATTTACGTGGGTGGGACATAATATACTACAAGGAGAATATATGTGTTATCGAATGAATAGGGAATGGACCTTACAAAGTCCATCCTACAAATCAAATGTGATCAACTTCTGTAATCATACAGACAGTGGTTCATCCCGTTCGAAATGCTTCCTCATGTTTGGCATTTATCATTGTAGATACAAATCGGTGATATCCTTGAACAAGGTAGTTAATAGAAACCCGACAAGTACTTTTCCGTCGTCCTTTCGCCTCCAAAGTTCCCCCACATGATAGCAGGCGTGCTGATTCGTAATACTCGCCCATTTCGCTCTCCTTCCCACACTCATCTAATCACTTGATCCACACAATGCCAGTATAAACAGCCCTTCCTAAAGAACAGTGCCATGTGCCAAACTCTTCTTTGTCGGGGTAGCTAAAATCCCAGGATCACTCTTACACCGAGTAATTCACATAGCTCCAAACCATGGCCTGGTGCCTTACGCCTTCAATTACTAAGAGCCGCTCATCCGGGAAATCATCATCGATACAGACACCGCCTCCTAGGCCCCTTCCAACCTTGGAGCGTAGATATCCGCGGACTAGGTTCTGTGTTCCTCTTTTTGTCTTATCTCTAGCCAATCTCGCAATGTGGCTAATCCACCGTATTAATCTCGCTTCACGTCCTTAGTCAGTTAGGTACTTGTCACGAGTGGTCATGTGCACCATTACTCTGGTTTCCAATCAAGTAGGCCTAAATTTTTCAAAGGCAAAACAATGGCCACAAATTCTTTTAGTGGTGGCATAGTTCATTGGCATCATTCAAAGTCCACTAACATGGATAACCTCGAAATATCCTTTTCCTTTACATAAAGATCGCCTCCGATCGCATAGTCACTGGCATCACATATTAGCTCAAACGGGAGGTCCCAATCTAGTGCTACAACTGTAGGGGCCGATACCAATCTATCATTCAGGACTGAAAAAGCTTGCACACACTTCTCATCAAAATCAAATGGTGTCCCTTGAACTAGCAAACTGAACAAGGGCTTTGCAATTTAAGAAAAATCTTTTATGAACCGCCTATAGAACCCTACGTGTCCTATATGTTGGGCATGGTGCCCTAAAAGCATGTAATTTGTATTGCTTCATGAAAACAATTTTCTATATTTGATTCTTTATACATGTGTTGTGTAATTTAGTAAATATCAGAAAATCCTAAGTTTATTAATGTAACTATAATCTTAGTATATACGCTTATATATGAGATGATCAAGATTATAGATATTAAACTAAACTGCTCGTAGTAAATCAAAGTAGGGCTATTTGATCTATAATACTACTAGTAACGGCCCACCGAACATTAAGAATGCAAGAATCTTGATTCGATTACTCGATGTAGTTGACATTCAACAGAGGTGTTTTATGTAATTCGATTACATACAAGATTAAGACTGTGATACGGATTAAACTCTAAATAATATACCTTACAATTAAGAGTTTAAACTGTCACTAGATGATCATATGTAGACATTGATCTTAATCGACTCATTTTATTTCAATAGGCCTTTGATTCATAAAGTTACTTGGATCATTCTAAGACAGCCCAATTCTTAAGGTCTCGAGGCCCACTGAAAGATGTGGTCAGAACATCCCACAGGATATGGAATCCAAACCCTTCTCAGGGAAGCCTGATAATCGGGTTCCTCTTAAGTGTTAATTGAACTCAAAAGTTCGGAGCGCCTAATTTATAACAAAGTTTACAAATTAACTGTGCTCACTAGTGAATTAATGGAACTTAAGATAAAGATATCACTAGAGGGGTAAACTAGTGAATGTCACATACTCTAATGATGGACCAATTTGAGGATTGAATCACATGTAATGATCATATCAATGGATCAAGCTGAGTATCACTACGTAAATTATTCCAGAATTACAAGAGTTAAGTTTCAAATTTTTATGGAATAATATTAGAACTAATAAATTAGATTAATCAATAAGGAGTTTAATTAATTATCAAATTTATCGAGCTTGGAATTACAGTCCATAGTCCCCTGCCGCCTCAAAACACTGCACAAGATTAAATTAACAAAGAAATCCCTGAGGGCATATAGTTGTAAAAGAAATTGTTTCATAAATAACCATGTAGTAATTATCGATAATTAAATGTTAATTAATTAATTAATAGTGAATTAATATTACTATATGGATGAAACTAAGTAATTTGATAAATTAATCCTATTTATTTCAATACCAATTTGAATTAATTTTAATCAAATATTTAGTCATGCCACTTATCCAATGGTCGAGACTCAATTCAAGGCATATTATAAATGTAGGCAAAACCCCAAAGGCCAAAGCAAGTGATAAAAATTAGAGAAAAAAAAAAAGAGAAAGAGTTTCACTTTTTTGCCCATCTAACCCCGATTAGTACTCAAAAGTGCTATTTCAGTCCTATTTAAGATAGGTTTTTGAAGCCTTTTTTTGCGTACTAATCATATGAATTAAGCCGATTGACATGTGCAGGTCCGTTTAGTACTACTGATTTTGTTTCGAGGTCATTTGATAGTTTTGTAGAGCCTGAACCTCAAATTCTCTATTTCAAGCTTTCAAGCCTCAGATTGCAGGCCGATGATGCGAAGCCTCTGCTGATTGGCCAAGCCGGATGAAGAAATGTCAAGTGGAACTGAAGAAATGGAGGTTGAACTGACGCAGAGGTAACGCAGTGTAGGGACCCTACCCGATCCACTGACCGGCGCCGACTCGCTTAAAATGGAAGGAAAATGTGAAAAGAAAATGGGTTGATTTTCAAGTTTTGGAAAATCCGTCCTGCGAGGAACTGGCTTTTGCTTTGAGTCGCCACTACTTTTATTTTATTTTTGCTAGAAAACTGGGCAAGAACAAAACCCCAATGACTCCAAGATGGAAAGAAATGGCTCGAAAACTAGATTTCGGTCCGGATCGTATTACCTATCTAGGAAGGTACCTCATATGAGGTAGCACTCCTCTAAGCCCTAACCTGATCTCTACTAGTGAATCGGGTATGTAGGAGCATACTGGTCAAAAATCGATAGTCTCACAAAGCAAACATACAATCCTGGATCGTAATTCAACCTAATCGTATCTAAAGATGCTTAAAAACACCTCAACCAAAGCGAAAATGGTGCGTACCTCTGGTCCATGGCCACACGCTACATCAAAGGTTATCCAACAAACATAGCAAGCATGCATGGCACTCAAACACAAAGCATCCATGTGAAATTCATTACCCAACACTAAAGCACATACCTGTGGTCCCTAGCCAAGCGCTATATAAGAGGTCAGTCAACGTTTCGGGCATACTGTTCTCAAAATTAAATATAAAAAGAAAAGCAAGCTAGAGAAACCATACATCGTGATTCAAATACTATCGATGCTACAACACCGCCCAGCCTATACAAACACGCTCTATTCATCCTCAAGAATTCCAGCCTCGACAAACACTAGATTATCAGCTTAACTAATCACCCGACCAAGATAGACCCCGATTCTCAAGAATCCAAAATGGAACCACATTAACCCGAATAAACCCAATTTCTCACCCTAAATATAGCCCTACATTGATTTAGTATTTAACGGGCCTGACTCCACACAAAGATCATGGGCTTCAATTAAACTGAAATCGAAGGACCCTTACGAAACCCAACAAACTGACCGATCTAGTTCCCCAACCGGTTCATCCGGTTGAGAGAGGGCTCCAAAATTTTGTAAGAACCTTCCTCAAAGATTCATGAATCCAACAAGACAAATGGAGTTCAATTCGAATTCGGTGCAACCAAGAACCAACACAACAAATCAAACCACCTAAACCGGCCGTTCCAAAGAACCAACTAAATGAGCCTGGCCGGCTTGGTTTCAACCGGCCCGACCTGACAAAAATATTTCAAAATTTAACCTTCCTTACAAAGTCGAATCCAACAAGACAACTGAAAGTTCAATTCGACCGGCAACCAAGAACCAACACAAACAAATCAAACCACCCAAATCGCTGCTCCAAAGAACTGAACCAAATGAGTCATTGTTCGTCTCCCAACCTAGTCTGGACGCCTGCTGAGAAAATATTTGAAAAATTGTCAGAATCTTCTTTAAGGAGTCAGAATCCAAAACAACGGTGATTGATTCTCACTGAATGAGTGAGAACCAACCAAACAAATCAAACCACCTAAACCGTCAGAACAGCCGCTCCGAAGAAACCAAAACCAAATCGGACCGGTCGGTTCGCTTTCCAACGGCCTGGACTCGCTGAGAAAATATTTGAAAATTGTCGACCTTCTATAAGGAGTCAGAATCCAAAAACAAATCTAAGGATTGATTCCTCAGCCCTGGATGAGTGAGAACCAACTTTCAAACAAATAAAACTAATCTAAATCGCCAGAATAAATTGCTCCAAAGAAACCAAACCAAACGGACCTATTGGTCTTAGGCTTTTCCAACCTGGGCTCGATCTGCTGAGAAAATATTTGAAAATTTTAATCTTCTTAAGGAGTCAGAATCCAAAACAACGGCGGATTGATTCTCACGATGAGGAGAACCAACCAAAATGAAATAACCGCTAAACCGCTGCTCCAAAGAGAAACCGTTGAACTCCATTCCTCACGATGAGCGTGAAACCGGCTCAAAATGGTCGAGGTAAAACCTAAAATTTGGTCAATATCCCCGTATAGAACATAAGGAGCCAGTTCCATTTTCTTACCGATTAGTACCCAAAAAGTGCTATTTTGAACCCTATATTAGATGTTTTGAAAGTGCTTTACAAGCACCAATCATGTCATTTATGCCAATTGAAGTGTTCGTTCTTAGTATCACTATGCCGTTGTAGGTTATTTTGGTTGTTTTGCGGTGTTTTCGTGTACTTGGAGTTCAATATCGAGACATATGATGAATCATGAAGATTGAACTCAATTGTCGCCCATCAAACGTAATTCTCAAAATCAAAGAAAGAATGAAGGCAAGATGGAAATCGATGCGCAGACGTGTAGTGCTAATGCGTTGATGAATCAAGAAATCCCGTGAATTTCGCTTAAGATTGCGAAAATTCATTGATCATTTAAAATTTCAACTCAGCTTAAAATTTCGCATCTTAGCGAATTACTAATTTTCTCATGTGATTAATCGTGAATTTTGCTAGGCAATCGTTTCAATGAATTTGCATTCGCTTAACATAAATTATTAAGCTACCGAATTTCTAGCCAGCGAAATCACCACCTTCAGCGAAATTTTGCATTGCTATCTGGTGATTTTCACATAGCGTAAATTTTCATTCGCTTAGCTTAAAATTCGAGCCTTAAATAAATTCACTCGCTCGTCATGCTTTGTAATTAATGCAACTTAATTTCACTTTGGTGTGTATTACTTCTTGTCCCTAAAATTAAGCCAAATTGTTAGCTAGGTATTACACATTGGGTGGCCTATATAAGCCCCCTCCCATTTTGTAACCAAAAGGAAGAAATTGAGGAAGCAATTTTTGGTAAGTTTTTATTTTTGTCTCAGAGTTTAGTTAGAGTTTTGCTTTTCTCTTCTCTCTCCTCTTTCCTTATTTTCGTCAACACCCCTTTGAGGATGAGACAACTCTCAAGAGATGTCATGTTTCCTTTCTTGGAAGAGAAAGGAAGCTAGCTTGTGCGGCATATGCAGTCGGCCCTCTTGTGTTGTGCCATCAGGTTTATGGCCCTATCTTCAAATAGGTCAATAGCATCAATGCTATTGATTCGCCAATACTTACCATGCTAGATACGGTACTTACTGCTGGGATGCACTCGTGGTTTTTAGATGGTCTTTACGAGCCACCGAAATGATGTTTAATGTTAGTATTTAACCGGAAGGGGCCATAGATTCATGTTATCCGTGTTGACTCAAATAGGTCGATTTTAGCGAGGCTCGCTAGTTAAACATAGATCTGGGCCGTGGCTCGACTATAGGTTGCTTGTCATAACGCCGAGGATAAACCCAGGACACTTGTTCGCCTCTAAGTTACTCGTTAGTGACCTAAATCTTCAAAGTTAACTTTTCACACTTCATTTTCAGTTTCTAGCGCTTAATCGCCAAACTCATCACTAATCGCTTTTGAAACAAAAATCCAAAAAAGTCCAAATAGAAAGTCTTACCTTCGTGCACTTATGCAAATCATTTTTAGGATGAAAACCCATCCCCGTGTTCGACCCTAGACCACTATACTGCAGTAGCTTGACTACGGCAGTAGTAGGAACTTAGGTGTATATAAATTTTGTTGATTTTAGCTCAAATTTCATCGTGGCACCTAATCACTTCTACCTCTTCACATAAAACGCCGAACGTAAACTAAGCTACACATCCCTAAAAATCCAAGAACGTGTGTCCGAGCCCTAAGTGTGCTCCTCCAAAGGTTTTTTTCCAATATGATCTCTATGTCCTTTATGCTAATTCCACCCTCCGCCATCAAAGCCTCTTCGCTTTTCCTTCAAGCTGAAAGGGTCTTAATCGCCTCGAGAAATAATTTTCCCATTCCCCTCCCATTTCCCATGCAAGCCGAATCACTTGCTTTCAAATTTCGCTTCACCACCAAGTATCCACATGGGTTCATGGTGGCTGTAACCTAAGACAAGGCCCAAAATAGACCCGGCACAATACTTCCCAAGGTCGAGTCGGAGCGATGGGCCTGAACCATTAGGATTTGGGTCTAAAATCACAAAAAACAAGCCCACACAAGCCGTCCCAACCAACCTATTAATCGATGCCAACCAGTCGAGCCTATTGAGGAAAATTATGAAATTTGATAGAATAAGCCTCAAGAATAAGGAGACCAACAAAAATCTGCACCATTCTAAGTTTGGATTTAGGGAGATATGATCAAAACAAGGAGTGAGTGTTTACAAAATCAATTCAAAAACAAAGTATTGTATACATACTACATCGACGAACCAGTCAAGAACCGGACAGTCAAACGGTTGACCAAAATTATGAATTTTTAACATAAACCTCCTTGGCGAATAAGTGAATTCAACAAAACAAACAAAGGAACAATTCGAGCTCTGACAGCGAGATACAATCGAAACAAGCCTGCGCTCCAAATATGACATACCCATAAACTCCGATTGAGCTAAACCTTTGGGGCGCCACTTGCTTCCTATGGCACGAGATGCCAATAACCGACACTCACGACACTCGAAGTGAAATACACGCACTCAATGGACCATACAAGCCCACCCGAGGCTCTGAGAGCACTGTGCCTAAAAGGGCCTAAATGGTGTTATATGAGAACAATGGGTGAGTACGACACCCATGTGGATAAATGCAAGTGCTTAGGACAAATTGAGATCTACAATATGCCTCTTCAAGAGTGAATGAACGAGCTTAATCAAGCGGCTAAGCCGATGCAAAAGTGAAATGAACTTCTGAGCGAAGAACCCAAGATGACCAACGCTTTGTCCCCTTACCTAGTATCAAGGATAACTGAATGCAGTCGTCTGGACAAGGACTTAAAGAAAAACAAGTCAATGGCGTTCGGGAAGATGTGAGAGTGATCCGACATAATGCCGAAAAGATACGACACCCGAGGCTAAGGCCGAGAAGACGAGGATGCCGGCAAACTCTGAAAGGTCCCGCAAGCACTAAAATGTCAGATCCAGAGTACCGAAAAAGGTGGAATCTCAAATGAGTGCCGTAAAGGTAGAACTGGCGGCACTGTAAATGGGATCCGGCGAAAATGAAGGTACATCCGTGAGTACGGAAAAGCGTAGGATCCGTGCGAAACCGAAATGTGGATCCGGGCGAAAATTAAATGTGAGATTCGGGCGAGTACTGTAAATGCGGATCCGGCCAGTACCGTAAATGGGATTCGCAAGTACTAAAAACGCGGATTCGCAAGTACTGCAATGTGGATTCGTACCGTAGCGTCGATCTCGGGCGAGTACCGTAAAATGTGGGATCCGCGAGTACCGGAAGGCAAAACCCGGCGAGTACCGAAGCGGTGAAATCGTGAGTACCAAACGGTGGATTCGGGCGTAGTTCCGAAGGTGGGATTCGGCAGTACTGTAAATGTGAGATTCGCGAGTACCGTAAAATGTGGATCTCGAAAGCAAGTACTGTAGCCGCAGATCCAAAAGTACCGGTCGTGGGATCCGGCGAGTACCAAATGCAGGATCCGCGAAGTTCCGAAGCGGATCCGCCACAGCACCGTAACGGGATCCAAGAAAATTTAAATGCGATCCGGGCAAGTACTAGAAATGCGGATCCGGGCGAGTACCAAATGGGACCCAAGCAGCACTTTAAACGCCGTGGATCCGGGCGCAGTACTAGAAAGGTAGGATCCAGCAGTACCGGAAATAGTGGATCCGGGCGAGTAGCGGAAATGTGGGATCCGGGCGAGTACTGGAAATGCCTGATCCGCGAGTAACGGAAGGTAACATCCGTGAGTACGGAAAAGGTAATGATCCGGTGCAAGCATCTGAGATGTAAATCCGGTGAGTACCCGAATGTGGGATCCGGCTAGCACTGAAAGGTAGAATCCGGCGAAGCAATCAAATGATAGGGATCCCAAGAGTACCTAAGAATGTAGAAATCCTCACAGTACCGGAAGGTAGAAACCGGCGAGATGCCAGAGAACCCGAAACAAGCTAAACGAAGTAAACAAACTGTGGAAAAGCAGGCCCTAAGACGATGATCTAGGTCTAACAATTTTCAACAAATGACTCGAATAAGCCAGGAATCAAACACAATCATGACAAAAGAAAGGGGGATGCCCCAGTATGACAACAGAAAATGCCACAAATGATAAGCAAGAAACCAAGAACTTCATAACAAGATGGAAATAGGTACGCCGTAGACAATCGCACAAATGTGACCAAGGGGTGAAAGAAAAGGGCTATGCCTCCAGCTCAGTGGTATCAATGCCATGTCAAAATCCCATAACTACACATGTGGTCGTGCCGCAGAGTCGGGGAAATATCACAATCATTCATTCATGAAAATCATCCATTTCACCCATAAACCGACATGGTACGCCTGCCAGCACATCTGATATGCAAGTGCCTCGATGAAAAAAAAAAAAACTCTAAAATAAATTTCTAAAGACCCAATCATCTGAGCAAGAGAACAAGACAACATATGGGCGCAGCCAAATGCACCCCTATCAGTTGACAACATCCATGAATCCGACTCCAGCCCTTAGAAGCACTCACGTATGAAGAAACCCGGGGTCGCATGCAGAGCATACTCAAAACTTTGATGCCAAACATCTCTAGGAAAATGGTCTGCCAAAGGTACATGCGCGCACGGAGTCAATGCCAACATGAAAGGATGTGGTATGCCCTGGGCAGAGTGTGGCCAAAGCATAAAGCTAACGGCTATCCATGGTCCCGACTCGTATCGCCTCGCACCGATCATGGCCCGATGCAAGCAAACTGAATGGAGAAGCACATGCGACCGATACTTCAGAACGTAGACCAAGCCGACATCCCGTACTAATCAAGCAGATGTAACCTCGCCCATGTAAAATGCTTCAAGCAAAACACGAGATCTCATGGTCTCGTGGTGGTCTTACGACTCCTGGACCGTAATGTGTGCCAGGGTGAAAGTGAATGACATGATGGGAAACAAAGGCCCAACACCCAATAACACCGCTAAACCTCAGACACGCAATGTCAAATATTAAAGGATCATGTGAGGCAGATCTAACCAACATCCACGAACAATGAAATGACAAGTGAAGTGCACCAAAGGACACGTCGCTAAGAAGTGAGACGATGATCAGCCAAGAGTAGAAGAAGATCGGAAAGTGATAAGAAAATGATGAATGGATAAAGCGTAAAAAGGAAGAAACAAGTCGATACAAATGTGGTAATGTATGACAATGACGAACAACTCGTCCCAAGAACGCCAAGTCAAAAGCAAGTCACTATAAGACGGGAGCCAAGACGGTAATGATCCGTGGGACCTACATGGCTAAACCAAACCTAATACCCAATGTAAGCTACTCCAACCATGGAGAAAGATCGCACAATGCTTTCACTCAACCCTCAGAGGAATAATAAATGTCTCAAACCTAAATGAGTAACGAATATTAAACAAACACACATTTTTTTTTTTTTGCTTTTGTTTTTTTTTTTGTTTTGTTTTGTTTTGTTTTGTTTTGTTTTTTTTTTTTGCGTCGAACCTTCAAAGTAGGTCGAATGCCATACTAACACAATCCAACCGAAAGAACCTCAAACCTCTAAGCCCAAATGGTCCCCTCAACCTAAGAATCCCGGATCAAAACCTATAGGCGGAATGAAGGGTGACAAACCCGACCGGTAAATTGACGAGCATGTCACAATTATACAAAAGGAGATAAAAGTGAAACAAATGAGATGATGTAAACTAGACTAAAGATAGATGGTAGTTAAGATGCAAAATGGAGAAGAAAAGAAACAAGCAATGATGCGAGAAAGAACAAACAAAGAATGTCACAATGCTCATAATGCTCACATATCCAAATAATAAATGAAAAGCGCACAGGGGTAGCCCCCAACCTAGGTCAGAAAAAGTATGCAAGGCTTAATGAAAGAATAGGCCATAATAAAACCGCGCGTGGAGGCCCAAAGTGCTGGGCTAGCAATAGGATATATCATCACGGTGTGTACGTGGGAATGGCTACCTGAAGCATGGCCACCCATCCTTAACCATGATCTCGGGCAGAAACCCTTCTCGCACCGATCCACATCGATCGCTCAGAATCGATTCGCCTAAGTTTGTCAACCAGTCATTCCCTCTGAGTCGATCTCTGATGACATAAGGCCTCGCCTCCACTCCTTGGCCTAACTTTCCCTTCTAGGTTTGATCAATCCCCTGAGACCTTTCAAGACTGGGTCGCCTTCTCAAACTTCCCGGGCTCGACCCTTCTAAATGCACGGGTCATTTTCCTCTGATAGGCCTGAACATGATCTGCTGCCCTCAATCTCCTCTCATCCAAAAGGCTGAGTCTGCATACAAACAGATTGGTTGAGGAGCCTCTCCATCCCATCCCATCATGAATATCTCATCTCCCAAAAACTCAATCGAATGTATATCGGTGGAGGTGCGCCTAGTGTCATGAGTGGGGAGTGATCTAGTCACTGTATGCCCTAAATCAACCAAACCTTGATCAATCAAGTTCACAAGATGCCTCAAGCAGTAAAGATAATTGTTCAGATTATGACCAAATTTTTGATGATAAGTATAGTGAAGATCCGCCCTGAATCCGTGGGTAGTCGTAGTGGTGGTCCGGTGGCGCGGAATAATCAAACCCCTTCAACCACCTTTGAAATGGTTTCCGGCCACGCATCCCGGAAGCTGTGGTAAATTGCCTAACCGGCCTCTGAGGTGGTGTCTCTATACTACCGATGGCAATTGCATAAGTGGCCTCCCCGAGGCGCCTCGTGGAAGTATATCGGGCTGTGTGTCTCGATGTAGGGAAAGTAGCCCAACCAACAAAGGAGTAGCGCTGGTCCAGATCGACCTCGCCCTATCATCTCGGTAAGGGAGTGTCCGAAACCGGGCTCGAAACGGCAGGGTGACGTGGGATCTTTTTGTCTCCGTCATGCCAATGGCACCAACATTCGATGGTCTCGGGTCCCGACCGGCTTCTTCCCCGCTAGTCCGGTTGAGAAGAGTCTCCGCCATAATCCCTCTAGATATGCCCTCCTCAATGCCATAGAGGGCCTGAACCAATGATCCAAAGTCTGTCTATGGGAAGCCCATGAGATGCCTAACAAAGCGAGGTTGAAGACTACGCATAATCATGCCGATCTGATTGCGCTCTGAGGGTCTATCTATAACTGCGGGCAATCTTCTCTCCAACTGAGATGAATGAAGTGATCCGACTATCCAAAATTTCGCCCCGAGGCCTCTAACTCTCTCGATACATCCACTACAGTATTAAAAGAATACTGCCTGATAAACTCTTGTCCCAAATCAGCCCATGTCCTACGCCTCAAGGGTCCAATGATGCAAAACCAACTCGAGCGCCGCACCACTACCGACGTAGAAAAAGCATAATCATCTCGTGACTCATCCACCTGCCCGCATACCTGGTATAACCTAGCGAATACGGCACCCTATCCCGGCAGTAAATTTCAATGTCCGCACGCGTGAACTCAACCGCGCGCCGCCACCGGAAGGTCATCATATCCGCCCCAAACTATAACTCCATCGGGAACATGCGTAGACCCGATCCTCTCGTCAATCCTATCGATACGGCCCGAGTGTTATCACACCTGCAAGGGTGGGTCACAAATGTAATGTGGCATGGTCTCGCCTCGCTTACGAGAACAAAGTCCAGTCCTGGCGGGTCGATCAACTGGTGTGGTGGAGGAACTCGTATAGTCCCTGTTGTACAAGGTCCAGATAATGGTGGGGGCGGCGGAGGTGGAATCGTATAGTCCCGTCAGACAGTGGGTCCGCATGATTATGGTGGTGGTGGAGGTGCAAGAGAGTCATGCCGGTGCTCCTCGAATTGGCAAATGGTCAGCCCGATGCCCATCAATCCTCCGTCCTGGGCTCCCAAAATAAAGATCCCGAGAGATGTCATGGTATCTGGTGAATCTCACCCAACTGGTCGACAAGAATTTACCGAGGGTCCATATCTCTATGATTCATGCCCGTCGACCGGGACTGTGTGGATCTCGAATCTCTAAATAAGTCTATCCGATCCGAATCCAAGCTCGGAACCTGTGTCGCTCTTAGTTAACAATCCTACAAAGGAAAGGGGCACGCCGGGCCCCCGTGTCTATCAATCCGAAAAATCAATCCAAAGAATGCAATCCCACAATGAAATCCTCAAGGAATGAACGGACACGTGACATCAACAAATTAACTGACATGAGGGCCCCACACGCTAGAGCGGTAGATTCGGCGGTAATACCTTAGGGGTAAGGCGGCTCAAAAGCTAACAAAGGGAAAAGGCAAGTCCTAAAAGGTTAGATGACCGTACCCACAAGGATACGCAACCGGAGATCCTAATCAATAATCAATCAACAATCACAATGACACACTGGCCACGCATGTATCCATGAAATCTAGCTCAGTATTACATAGTCTTCATTGCTCTGACATCCGTCGTCTCCATAAGGCTCCCATGAATCGACATAGCCCTTATGCTAGACCTCATTCCAAAACCCCTAGCTCGTCGAAGGCAAACAATGGGAATGACTCTGCCAACCTAAGCAATCAATGAGGAATAATCCACCAAGACTAGCGATTCAAGTATGGGATACAACCGTGTCTCACAAACACAAGCTATAGGGCACATATATAGGAAGGAGCAAAATTTCATGCAACAAACAATCATGCACAAAGAGCAAGCCTATCACAAAATCTACATACAAACTAAATCCATCTATGCCAATCAAAAACATATAGCTAGGTACCAAATCAACCATGAACAAACATGCTAGAATCAATCCAACAGAACACACACAAGCATAAACAAACCATAAGTGTATGCCAAATACCAACCAAGCTTTGATCATCGCCATCTATAGCCTAAGAGCCTATTGATCGAGAACCATGCGCTCCAATATACCCAACTCAAGTTTTGACTTGATCCTCTTGTAAACAAGAAAGTGCAGGTTCGATCCCAGTGGAGTAGCCAATTTGGCGGACCCTACCGATCCACACGGACGTGATCACCTTTTAAAATGTGGAAGAAAAACAGCGAAAAGAATGTGTGGGTTGATTTTCAAAGTTTGGGCTCAGTCCCCGAGGAGAGCGGGTTTGCTTTATGGAGTCGCCACTTACTTTTTATTTTTATTTTAAGTGGGGAAAACCTAAGTAGACAAAACCCAATGAAGCTCAGAAGGAAGTACTTGGAAAAAAGCGATTAATTACTGCAAAACTAGATTTAAGATTAGGATGGATTACCCTATCGGGAAGTCACCTCATATGGTAGCACCCCTCTAAACCGAGGAACTTCGGTCTCTACTAGTGGTGGGTCATGTAGGGCATATGCTAGGTCAAAATCAGATGGTCTCGCCCAGGCTAAACATACAACTTGGATCAAACCTAGCCTAACATTGGTATCTAGCATGCCCAAAACACTCAGCAGAAAAGCAAAAATGGTGCGTACCTGCAGGGTCGCCAGCCCCTGTACTTTATCAAAATTGGCAAACAAACACTTGGCAGCCATGGCGCTCAAACACAACATCCATGTGAAATTCATTACCGAAACACTAAAGCACATACACTGTGGTCCCTAGCCGCTATAAGAGGTATTCGATCAGCGTTTCGGGCATCGCATTATAGTCTGAAATATAAAAAGAAAAGCAAGCTGGGAGAAGCCATACGATTTGGCATCTCAGTCACTCATTGATGATGCTACAACACGTCCCGGCTATGAGCCGTCACATTGTCTGAAGAATGGTCACCGGCGAAAACACTAGATTATTTGGTGTAACTAATCACCCGCATGGACCATATAGACCTGGTCTCAGAATCAAAAATGGAACCACATTAACCGCAAATAAACCCCATTTCAGACCCTAAATATACCTTCTACATTGATTTTGGGCGAGAATGGGCTGGACTCTGAAGATCATGGGCTTCAATTAAAGCGAAATGAAGGACTAACATATGGGAAACCTTGACAAAGCCGGCCGATCTGGTTCCCGGCCGGTTCACAGGCCGGTTGAAGAGGGCTCCAAAATTTTGTAAGAACCTTCCTCAAAGATTCCGCAGATCCAACAAAAGAACAAGCGGAGTTCAATTCCGACTCCGAGGTAACCAAGAACAACACCAAACAAATAAAAACCACCCAAAGCGGCGTTCCATGGCCAGACCCAAAATGAGCCGGCTGGTTTGGTTTTAGCCCGGTCTGGGCAGGTTGACCAAATATTTCAGAAACTCTTCAGAACCTTCTTACAAAGTCCAGAATTCCAACAAAAAGAACAAACGGAGTTCAATTGGAAAGGCTTTCAGTAGCAGAACCACTGACAAATCAAACTACCCAAACTGCCGTTTCGAGCCCAGACAAATGAGCAGAGCTGGTTTGGTTTCCCAACATAGAGTCTGGACGGTTGAAAAAATATTTCAAAAATCTTCAAAATCGCTTTATGCTGAGAGTCAGGAATCCAAAAACAAAGCGGTGATTGATTTCTCAGCTCGAATGAGTGAGAACCAACCAAAAAAACAAATCAAACCACCCAAACTGCACGTGCATAACCGTTCAGCAAACCAAACCAAAATGGACAGGTTGGTTCAGTTTTCCAACCGTTTGCGATCTGGACGGTTGGTGCTGAAGGCCTCTTGAAAAATTTTTCAGAATCTTCTTTTAGGGGTCAGGGAATCCAAGCTCCGCGATTAAATTTTGCCTACGGCTTGGTTATTACGGGGAGGCGGAGGGCGCCAGGCTTCCAGCAGTCAAACACCCAGAAGCTTTGCATAACTGGCGCTGTTCAGCAAACCAAACAAATGGACCGATTGGTTTTTTTCCGGAAGTTTAACTCTGCCACACCTTTCAGTCTGGGCAGTTGAAAATATTGAAAAATTTTCAGAATCTTCTTTAAGGAGTCAGAGTCCAAAAAACAACGGTGATTGTTGATTCTTAAGTCGGATGTTTGAATAACCTAAAACATTCGTCAAACCACTTTGAGCTTTAAAGAAAAAAAGAAAGAAAGAAAGTAACTTTACAACGTTTTCCTTGACAGGCAAAATGGGTTTGGGTTACAGTTTTTCAACTGGAGACCTGGACGGGTTGCAGTATGTTTTGGAGGGTGCTGAGGTTGTGCTTTGTTTGGGGTCAAGATAAAACAAACGGTGGATTAGTTTATAAGCTGGGTTGGGTGAGCCAACTTAGCTACAAATGGGCTTTGCTTTGTTTGGAAGGAAACTTGTTGGATGAAACTCTCAGCATGACGTGGCTTGGGGTTCAAGTGGTTGAGAGGGTGGCTTGGTGAGTTAAAGCCTATATCTCCTATGTATGGGATCTGGAGATTTCTTGGGATTAGTTTCATTTTCTTTTCTTTTTTGAAGCGGCTTTGAGCAGAAACCAAAATGCATCAGAATCAGGGCGAGCGTGAAAGCGAGCTTTGGGAAGTGTTTCAAGGTTTTTTAAAATACATGGATACCTGTGTGTGGCACGGCGCACAATTTCATCGAAAACATCAAGCCTCCTTAGTTTTTCTCTCGCTAAGCTTTGCTGGAAGGGCCCTAATCGGGTCCTCTGGAAATAGCTTCCCCATTCACTCCTCCTCATTTCCCATGCAATAGCATTGAATCACTTAAGTTTTCATCTTGCTTCACCATAAATATCCGCATGGGTTCATGGTGGGTAATGTAACCTAAAGACAAGGCCAAAATATAGACCCACAATGCTTCCCCAGGTCAGAGCTGGAGCTTATGGGCCCAGGAGGCTTAAGTAGGATTTGGGCTCCGAAATCTAAAAAAGCAGTTAACTCCACCAAGTTTGTCCAACTAAACAGATTTGAACGAGATGCCAACCAGTCAGTGGGTTGAGAAAGAAAAATTATGAAATTTGGATAGAATATTCCCTGAAGAATAAGGAGACCAATAAAAAAATGGTCCACACCATTCCACAGTTTGGATGAGAAGGGAATATGATCAAAACAAGGAGAGTGCTTGCCAAAATCACCCAACGTGTTTTGTATATACATGTACTACATATTCGACCGAACCTGATCAAGCCAGTTGGTCAGAAGCGGTTGACAAAATTGCCTGAATTTTTAACATAAGCCTCTAACCCAGAATAAGGAATTTAAAAACAAGCAGTGAACAATTCTGAGCTCGGACAAGGAGATACAATCCCTGAAACAAGCTCCAGTGCTCAAATATGACATCTCTCTCCACCAAACTCGTTGAGCTAAACCCTTGCTGAGCCACTTGCTTCCTGGCACGATGCCAATAGCGACATACGATGACACTCAGTGAAAATACATGCATCTCTCACTCGATAGGGGCCATATGCAAGCCCACCCCAGAAGGCTGGAGAAAGACCAACTAAAAGGAACTTGAAAATGGTGTTATATGAGAACAATGGGTGAGCTATGAGCACCCTTGGGATAAATCTGAAGTGCTTGGAAGGGACAAATTGAGGTCTCGTGAGAGTCACGAGGATTTTCGCTATACGGCATAGCAAAATTGTAAGGAGCGAGAAAATTTGCATGACCATAAGCGAAAAATTGCAATCACCTATTAAGCTAATACCGCGATTTTTATTCATGATATGAAATTTTCTTTATCATAGCGAAGTGCGATAACATAGCTAAAATTGAATTTGGCCCATGCCTCGGATTTTCTCTCTATGATAGCGAGAAATTCATGTATCACTTGAAAAATTGGTTGCCCTCTGATTTTGATCCCAAAGCGAACTCGTTTTGTGTAATTCCCATTTGTCCCCAAATGTAATCATATATTTTGGTGACATTTTGGTAATTTTCACATCTTGTATGGCTATATAAGCCTGCATTATATCCAGTGGGGATCAATCCAATCTTTCGATTCACAGTGTTTACTTTTCAGTTCTCACACCTTCCTCTTCTTCTTTCTTTCATTTTTCTTTAATTTTCTTTCATTTTCTCGGCAGCAAACATACCTTGGTGATAATGAGCAGTATGCTTAGCTCATATTTCCTTGAAGAGGAAGTCCAGCTGGTGGAAGTTTGGAGGTAGGATTTTCTAATGCACTCTCATTTATCACACTGCATTTATGAGCATTTTAAACCCTGCATCTCACCACATGGTTGAAACCTCCTGAATATCAGCCTCCTTGATAATGAATGTTGGCAAGCTTGCAACCGTGGTTACGATTGGATGCTTAATCTTAGATCACTTTATCATCCCATAACTAGTTATCTTCTATTAACGATTCAGTGAGTTGCCTCTTTGTGAGCCATATACTCTTATTGAGGGACTTGAATACTGCTCACTGAATGCCCATATCTGTGAGGAGTAATTTGGGGTTTACTTAGGATTTTAGTGCGAATCAGATCGGTTTGAAAGCGGTTATAGGTCATTATCCTGACACGAAACAAGCCAGGGGGCATGAATACCTTGGGAAAATCCAATCAGGTGACCCAAGACTTCAAGGGTCTTCTTTTCTAAATTTTCCTTTCAATTTATGTCACAGTTTACGACCATCCAGCCTACTGTTTTGAACAAACCCAAAATCTGGCTTACCATTTGACTTGTTTGCACTTCTCATTTCATGAGGGGAAGAAAACCATCCTGGAAGTGTTCAACCTAGACAGCTATATTGGAGTAGCACCGCTATGTGATGGAACACCTAGGATGCAAATTTTGTTGATTTCTATAGGGCCTCTTGTGGCGCAGAATCAAACAGCGCCGTTGCGAGGATGGTGCCACTAGTGAGATAAAAAATTTGTTGAACTTGTGATTCATATCCTGAGTTTAGTGGAAAATCTAATTCCCTTTTTTTGATGAATCAAGTTTGGTAAAATCTGTTACTACTTTTGATTTTTATCTGCATTTTTCCCACTTTGGAGTTCATTGCAGGGGATTTTAAATTTTCGATTACGACCAGTTTTTCTTTGCTTTAATTTTAGCTTAACCACCAACCGCTTTTGGTAGTTTTGTTTTGGTTGTTTCTTGTTGATTGTGAAGTGTGCGGGAAGTAGTTGCTCTCCGATGGGATACAAGATCTGAGTAGGCTTTGAGAATTGGCTAACGCACGAGACGGAACCAGAGTGATCTGTCGCGATTGCTCAAGATGTTCTGCGGGGAGGAACAACAAAGCCGGCGGTGCTGCAAGAGAACTGTCATGCGATCCATGAGGGATCACGTACACCCACCCAGGGTGAGTGCACCCTCATCTTGCATAATTCCCAACTGGGGAGGTGGCGGTGAAGCGCGCGGGCCTCGCACTCCCAACATTCCATGGCATGGGGGCCGAAAACCCTTACAATCATAGGTTTGAGGAAGTATGCACCACTTTCAAAGAAGGTGCGGTGGACATGGAGCTCCTTAAGTTGAAAGCCTTTTTACTGACCCTAAAGGATAAGGCAAAATTTTGGCTAAATGCATTAAGGCCAAGAACCATAAGGAATTGTGGGAAACTATTAAACATAATTTCTAAAAAATTCTTGAGTGCTCACAAGACAAAAAACTTGAAGAGGCAAGAATTTTGCGAAGCTCATGATGGTGAGAGGTTACACTACAATGTTGGGAGAGATTTATAGAGCTATCGGTGCATGCCCCACACCATGGGTTTGATACATGGATCTTTGGTGAACCATTTTTTATGATGGAATATCTCCTTCAGCAGAAACAATTATTGGAAGCTATGTGTGGAGGAGATTTCTTGAGTAAAAATCCTAATGAGCTTTGTGCTACTTCCTCAGTGTAATGGCCAGGAGCTCAAGGGCTGGGATGAGCCAGCGAGAGAAAGCGATGGAAGCAGATTCAAGCCACCGGTGAACCAAGGGAGGCGCGCCACTTCTCAAAAGATAATAGACTGAAAACTAGGTATCTACCTTGGCTAAAAGATTTGGAGGGAATTAGAAAGAAAAAGGGTCCGTGAGGTGCGCAGGCGGTGACTGAGCCATCTCATGTGGTCGAATTGTTTCAAGCTGCCGATCCATTGACCACCGGAGAACCATGTCCAAACCCCCATTCGAGGGATGCAAATGTGGTGCCAGGCCATAAAAACAAACCACAAACAAATGCTCCCATATGTGACCTGCCACAACTAGCGGAAGTCACCACCCAACGCTCTTGAAACCTCGACCCTACGTATATACTTGGGAGGAGGAGACACGGCGGCGTTCTATCACCACTTCACGGCATCGGCGTAAGCACTCACCTCCTCTGCGTTGAGCAAGCCATTTGAATAGGAGCAGGTGGTGGAGATTATGGAGGAGCAAAAAAGGCATCAATGCTCAGATTTGAACAAAAAATTGAAAATGTGAAAGCTCCTTGAGCAGAGAATAGATGGAGGCTGGAAGTAACCTTAGCAGAAAGATTGGCCGGCACGGGCATCCATAACAGAATATGCGTCGGCCCAACAAGAGGCGAGGGGAGGTTCCTTCTTTACCATTACGCCAAATCTATAAGGAGGAGTCCATGAACTGAGCTATTCGGTGAACCTCCCCAAAATGGATGAAGTCATGGCTTCAATGTATTACCTTAAAGTGGAAAGAAGTTGATGGCGTGCCCGAGCTGTTGAAACGAAAAGGGGAAGAATTGGAGCCACGAACATTTTTTCTTGAAGGGATACGATGAAGCAACGCATGCCACCTCCAGACCCGAACTAGAAGCGAAAGGCATCCGGCAGACGAGGGGCATCTGAAGTCTATAAAATTGAAGGTCGACATACCCTTTTGGACATCATGAAGCGAGTCACATACAATACGAAGTTTTACACAAGAAGATCTACGTACAGTAAAAGGTTGGTGCAGGCATTGATAAAGGCATTCTTAGCCGGAGCAAGTTAGCTCCGTCATCAATGCAAGACAATGGTGTAAAAATATCTGAGATCGAGGGAATGACACTATCTCAGTTAACATTGGAGGAACACACGTGACAAACTCAGCGGTAGACTTGGGTGCCCGGTGTCGACTCTTGCCATACTCGGTGTATAAGCGACTAGGTTTGAAGCGCGAAACAACCCAGCATACTCTTTATCCTTAGCGATCGTTTCAGTGAAAACACCAAAAGGGATAGTGGAGGATGTGTTGGCAAAAGTAGATAAGTTCTCTTATCCGTGTGGATTTAGTGGTTCTTGACCTTTTGGAAGCTTGTTGGCGAGAGGCACTAATCAGTCTGCTACAGCCTGTTAAGGAGGAGCCATTTAAGCCCACATCAAATGCCATTATCAATTGTCGAATGAAAGAGGTCATGCAGCTCCGCACGTTTGGAAACATGACACTAAAGCTCAACATTTTCCCGCGAGCAACAAGCGAAAACATTGAGATGAGGGGAACAATGTGAGAAGTTTGCTGATGGTACGCGGGTAGGAAGGCATGACACTAACAAGCGGCGGGAAGAATTGATGGAGAACAATGAAGCGATTAATGAAGAATCCACCATTCTCACACCTTGATCAGCCACTGCCACGGAGACAAGATTACCATGAAAGGAGTGTGAGCATGAAGGCCTGCGACCTTGTTTCACGCATCTCAGGTGGAGGGCTTCTCCTCTGGACCCTCCTTGAGATCAATGGCTACACAATTTGGGAGTGGTTCTATGAGGAACACAGGAGACCCTCAAAGAATTTTTGTTAAAATTTTACTTTGTGTATTTTAAGTCTTAATTTGGGTTTAGTGGTGCCAGCATTTACCTTTCTATTTTCTTTTTCAGCATATTTTTCGCATTTACAAGCTTATCTTATCTGATTTTGGTTTTGGCTGTTTGCGGGAGTTGCGATCTTTGGAAGGGTGCACTTTGTTCAATCATGCCATTCCTCGGAGTTCAAACCGTTCGTTTCATCTTCCTATTGGAGGTACCACACGGTTTCTTTCGAATAATTTTGTTAAATATATTCAAAGCATAGAAATATACCCATACAACTTCATCCTACCGCTTTTTTCAAATCTCATTTTTATTATACATATATTTTGTGTTTCTACTCTTACTTGTAGGTGAAAAGAATTGAAATACAATATGTATACTATAATGTTAAACAGTTCCATGCATGAATTAAAGTTTTTATGATGGGTCTTGATGTTCCACGTATATTCAACCTTGTATTTCCACATTTAGCTAATCACACATTGCACATCGGTTTTGTATAAATAGAGTTAAGAAGTTATATACCACTTTTCACTTTGCAAAACCGACCGCCCCAGACACATTGACGACCACGTGGATTTGAAGGTGTTACCCACAAATGAGAACCAATGAAGTCTTGAAGAAAGGAAGGAAGGAAGAAAGAAAAGAAAAGCAAAAAAGAAAGAAGAAAAGAGGGTGAAAGCCGTGATACTTTACGCTCAGAGCCAGAACCTGATGGATTAGGGGAGGGTATATGGTGAAAGCCTTTTCCCAGAAACCAGGTGCCACTAAACCTTCTTGGTTAAGTCACAGAAAACAGTGTTTGTTACCATACGGGTGGATGGGTGAGAGTTTAGCGAGTTCTTAGGTGCTTTCTAATTCTCGAAGTCATTCAGTCAGGAGGGGTGAAAACTGTGAGGGTTTTTGTGAGATCGGGTTGATCCTTTTGGCTTGATGCCTAAACCTTAATTGGTTGGGAGTCATCGGTGGACCCCGTTACCACGGACTTTGGGTGAAAGTCGAGTTTTCAACACATTTCACCCACAATACAATCAAGAAGGAAATAAGAGTATAAAGCTGAGTCTATTTAGGTTGAATTGACAGTTTAAGGTAGAGACGGTAGCTTGGTTGGGGGGAGAGGAATAGCTTTACAACAGTGAATGGTTCAATGGTTACCTTAAAAACTTTAGATTTGGGTGGAAGTTCAGGTGACTTCTTTGAGATTGATGTTTCCCTAAACATTTCTTATGGCATGTGTTCTCATGATGATTTACTGATCTGAGGTGCAGAATTTACATTATCTTTGGAAGGTAATGCCTCGGCAGCACACACTTTTGGACGACATACACTTTTTGCAAAGCACAAAAAAATTGCATACCTTGATTGTTTTTAGCATTGCTAGAGACCCTTGGCGATGTCTAGGTTGGGGGTGTGATTACAGTGTGCCCAAAAGTGCTGTTTTGAGGTCTGTTAAGATAGGTTTTGGTGCTTTGGAAATGCAGGCATCATATGAGATCTGGCCAGATTGACATAGTGAAGATCGTTTAATGCCCCTCTTGATTTTGTTTGAGGTTATTTTTTTTTTTTTGATGGTTTTTTAAGTTTTGGGAACCTCAGCCTTCTGTTTCAAGCAACTTCTATCTTGTGGTGCTGATTTATGTGAGTTCTCGGCGATTTCGTTAAGCCGGGATGAAGAAATGTCAGAGTGAACTGAAGAAATGGAGGTTGAAGCGTCTGCGAGGAGGCAATGCGGGGGTCACGGGATTTTTTCTTTATAAGCATGCAAGAATTTATAGGAAGTATGAATTTTGTAATCCTGTGAAATTCTGGCTATGCACAATTTTTCGCTGTGATGATAAGCGAATTTAAGTATCATGGCAGTCATATCATAGCGAGGATTCTTGCAGTATAAGCGAAATTTAGTTTTGCTATGCCTCGGATTCGCTATGATATGTGAAATTCACTATTACATAGCGAAATTGGTTGCCCTCGATTTTTGATCCAAGCGACCTCGTTTGTGTGAATTCCCATTTTGTCTGATGTAATCATATATTTTGGTATTTTGGTATTTCCACACATCTTGTAGGCTATATATAGCCTCTGAATTTAGTATGAATCGGGGATCAATCAATCTTTCAGTTACAGTGTTTTTGCTTTTCCAGTTCTCCTGCTTCTCTTCTTCTTTCTTCATTTTCTTTAATTTTCTTTCATTTTCTCAAGCGGCCGAGCATACCTTGAGGCGATGACAAGCGGTATCGCTCTTAATTAAAGCCCTTTCTAGCAGAGAGTCCTTGGTGGAGGGTTTGGACAGGTAAGTTTTCTGAAAGCATGCCCTCTCTTCATTTATCACCTTGCATTTTATGAGCATTTTAAGCTCTGCATCTCCTGCTAGTGAAACCTCCTAGATAAAAGAGCCTGCTTGATATTGTATTTAATAAGCTTGTGGTTCTATTGGATGCTTAATCTTGATCAGCGTCATCACTTAGTTGTCTCTATTAATGGATTGCCGTAAGAGTTTGCCTCTTTGAGGCATATGCACATTACTTCTAGGGACTTGAATGTCCTTGATGCCATATCTCATGAGGGAATGTAATTTAGGGTTTGGGTTTTAGTGCCAAATCAAAGGTCGGTTTGAAAGCGGCTATAGGTCATTATCGACGAGAAATATAAACTAGAAGAAAGGGAATGAATACCTTAAAATCCAATCCAGGTGACCAAGACTTCAAAAGGAGTCTTCTTTTTTCCACAAATTTTCCTTTAATTTTATGTCGGGTTACACAACCATCGACCTTGTTTTGAAGACTTAAAGGCAAAATCCAAGAAATACCGCATTTCAACTTGTTTGCACTTCTCGTTTCATGAGAGAAAACCCGTCCAGAATCAATTAGACCCTGAACCCCGTATATTACTTGATGGCTTTAAACTCGTGATGGGATTCTAGGATACAGAATTTTGTTGATGGATTCACCTTAGCCTAACGTGGCCTGAATCATAACCCTCTTTATCTCATGTGTTGAGAAATATCTATCAGAGTTGCAAAAATAAAGGCATATTCCCCACTGCATTGTCGATAGCCACAGCGTGCCCAGTACGAAGATGAGCGACTTGGAAAATCGTGGAAAAAAAAAAAAGAATCTTGAGTTGTCCATTTTAACTTGCCAGAAAAATCCTTAATTTAATTGAAGGAATTGAATTCTTCTTTATTGTTTGTTGCTTAGTATGCAAGCTATTACCATAGGATCGTAAGGGGTTTATTAATTTTATTTAATTGCGGATAAATTTTCATGAAATGGCTTTGTTTGAACTTTTAAAACTTCTGAGTGAATATATAGCGGTTTGGCATGTGTTTATGCATAATGTGTGTATGTAGGCATTCATGCATTATTTTTAATAATCTTGTGAGATGAAGTGTATAGTTGATATCTTAGTGAATGCTTGAATGTATGGCATTTTAAAGGAGTCGTTAATTGTATGAAGATTGTTTTGGGTTAAAGATTTGTTGATTTGTTTTTTAGATCTTGTGTGTATAAGCCATAGAAAGGCATAAGTTTTTTTGTGGTATTTTTGCAAATACACATACACAAAGATCGATTCAAGATCAAGATCTAGTGATCAACGGATGGATTATGCCATACACCCCTCTCGACTTTCCTATACCTTAATCGTCTTATATGGACATTTAAGAGGAAGTGCCTAATACGGAAAGATGTTCAGGGATGATCTGGATGATGATGGAAACAACCGTTTCCTATTCTTTTGGCTCTTTGTTACTTTATTTTAGGCCCTGAAACTTGTTGGACCACCTGATGGTATTTGTGACCCAAGAATCTAAAAAGGCCTAAAGTGTTTAAGTCGTGGAGAAAAAGTGAGCTTGGGCCTTGTCAATAAAGTTGTTAATTTTACCCACGAAAAGTTTTGGGTTATTAAATCAAAAGTTATGGTGGATTAGGCTTGCCTGAAGTTAAACAAATAAAGGGAGTTATGCTGCCTTTGCGAAATAAACACTGTAATTTATTTTTTAATTTTTTTCATTTAAAAGGGTTGTAATTTTAGAAATACCTAAGACACCGACAGCTTTCTTTACATTTGTTTTATTTTATTCTTTATTGTTATTGATATGATTGATAACATGTCCATACATTAACATGCCATACATGAATGCATTTAGTGCTTTTGCATACATATCATTTTCTAGAACATGATATTTAAGTTGTCTATCATATTATCTTGTTCATATTACGATGGAACAATTAATTAAATAAGTAATATGTTTAGTTTAATTAGCTAAACTTGGTAAGTCACAGAAGTAATTAATTTAGGGTTTTGCGTATCTTGAAAAGCCCATATTTTCTAGCTAATAAAATAAAAGATTTTATTTGATTAATGGTAAAATTTGACTTGAACCCGACTATTATATATACTAGGTTACCTAATAGTTAGGCCATGGTATGGATTAAATTGTCTGAGTAACTTTCCAATACGGATTGGACTCATAAGCTGATTAGAGTTCACATCTTGGTAATTAATTATATAGGATATAATGATTTGGCTGGGATTATAAGACATATGATGTTTATAAATAAAAACACTTATTTCAAAATAGTGAGTGAGAGAAGGTTATGTGATAATATGCCCTACGGTCTCCATTATTAGTGCAACATCGTAAGATAGATACTATGAGACTGGCGGCAGATTTTGTCCTCCCTACGGAGGTTTCTATCTATATTAGTATCCAAGGTTGACTTCATGAGATAGGATTAATTGATTTGTTTCAAGATTGTCCTACCTATTGAGTACTGAGTTAAGTCATTAAATCTATGATATTATAGTCTCGCACACTCACAAAGTGTATAGTTCTTTGAAAGCATTCTGTCATACCTTGACGAAAATTTTGTGTGGTAGTTAATATAAGTAAAGAAAATATGAGATATTTTGATTTTTAACGTAATTTGAGATAGTCTCAAAGTTGATTTAAAATTGGTATATGTGAATGTACTACGACCCCATATTAATTTGTTGAATCAATTTTATAGTGGATTCCCCAGTATAGGTTTATGTGTTTTTACTTGCTGCATTCATGTATCACATTTACTTTTCAAAACTTGTGATGAGTATTTATTTTCATTTATAGTAATTGTTTGAGTTATTTAATTTCGGCAATCATGTCCTTCGAACAACCCGTTATTGCTTTACTCGCTATGTGAAAAACTAAGTGGTGATAACCTGATTAAATGGAAGTCAAAACAATTAATATTGTCTAATTTGTGAGAACCAAAGTTCGTTCTCCCTTCTTGAGGTGTCTCTAGGAGCCCCACTGCTAATGCTTCTCAAATCTTGTGCGAGAAAGATATAATAGTTGGATTCATTCCAACAACAAAGCTCATTGTTACATGCTTGCTAGCATGAACGATGTTCTTAGGAAGAAGCATGAGGACATGGAGACTTCATATGAGATATGGGAATCTCTCCAACCATGTTTGGGCAACAATTTGACCAGTGCCGTCATGAAGCTACTCGTAGCTACATGAACGCTAAGATGAAGGAAGGAGTTTCATTCAGGGAACATGTTTTTAGTTTGCAAAAAGCCTGATCAGCTTTGATCTGCAATGAGACGGAGAATACATGGGGCTTTCATTGATGGCGTGCTCAAGAGTTAGTATTATCCTTGAGCTCCACTGCAGCTTTCTGTGATTTACCTACCACTTCATGTTTATGAGCAAGCTATAGTCATAAAAGATGACTCGACTCTGAATAGGCTACTTGAGACTTTTGGCACAGGGCCAACTTAAGTAAGACTAGGCCTAAAGAGTGCTTAAGCAAATGATATGGCGAGCATAAAAACCGCATCTTCTCTTTTGGTAAGCAAGAATAAAGAGGAAGAACACACAGATGGGTCTGAGCCTGACAAGAAAGGAGACAGGCAAAGGAAAGAAGAGCAGTTGAGGGAGACGAAGCACTGAGAAAGTGTTTTCATTGTGGGGTTGAGAAGGTTCTTGGAAGCGCAACAAGTATCTCAAGTGAAGGACAAAAAGAAAGGTAAATATGATTCACGGTTTCAAAAGCACACCTTGGCGGAAGATGATTTGTTACGGATAGTTGATTAGGGGATCGCTAACCATGTTTGTTCTTCTTTGAAGATGCTTAGTTCTTCGAGGAACTTCTGAGTGATGTAGGGGCCTTCTATGAGAGTTAGCGATTAAGGGGAGGAATCTGCATCTCGTAAAGGCAATATAGAGATCATCGTTTAAGTTTAGGAATAAATTTGCTTGTTTTGAACCAATGTATTTTTTGTTATAGTTTGGGAGAATTCTTGTCTTAATTTTTGTTCTCTTCTGATGCCTCTGATTCTCTCGAACATAAGGCTTACGGGCACTCTCTACAACTCGTATTTATTAGCTACTAAAATACAAAGACAATCTTGCAAAGGCTCCTATCTCAGATGTCTCTATTCTTTTCTGTGGATCCAACTATAGTACATGAATTAACCAAGTGGGCACGTAGGCCCTTTATATAGGATCTTCGAGCGATCAGAGACGATTATGACTAAGGAGTCCTACTCTAACTCTAGTCTTTTTGATCAGTAAACCGTACGTCCTTCACGCTCTGGAGTCTACGACTAATGAAACTCCTATACACAGCGCCAAGCAATTTCCCCGGGGATGCAGGAGTCCTCCCGCAAGGTGTGCAATCGCGCTGAGAGACGCTTCCCTTTTTGGGAGTCTTTCCCACTTTGGGAGACCTTCCACTTTGCCAGGAGTCTTTCCCGCCCTAGAGTCGACCGACTTGGGAGTCTTCACTTTAGGAGTAAAGTCCTTCCCACACAGAATCATACGATTGATGCCACTGTGTTGGGAGTGATCCGGAATCCAACAAAATTTGTTTCCTAAGTTCCTCCTATTCTTGTGGTCGGAAACTCTTCTTGGTATAAGCGGTCTAAAGGTCGAACCTGAGATGAGTTTTCTTCATTACAAATGAAGATTTGAGTGAAGTAAAAAAATGGTGAATTAAATTTGGATTTTAAAGTTTGGTTAAAAAGCAGTGGTTGGTGGTTTTGCAGAAGCCTGAAAATAAATGAAGAAAAATGTAAAATAGAACCCCTTGAGTTTCGGATGATGCCTTTGGTTTAGGGTTTTAAAGGCGACTAACATGTCCTCGGGTCTTTTTCACCGCATTGGGGAGCATGACATATAGTCATTTCAGCTAGATCTTCATTTAGCTTTAAAATCCTAAAACCTGGTTTTCCTTTTGAAACCTGCATTTTAAGCTGACGAAAATATTCTAACAGTGATATCATATCTTCAGAAACCTACTACTTGATGCTGATAAACGACGACTATATAAGCTTGGATAACGGGATCTACACAGTGATAAGCATCACGTAAGCAAGAAAAGCTTTGCTAAATGCACAGTTAGTGAGGGTGTGCTTAGAAAAGATTTTGAACCTGGTGAAATAGAACATAAGCCCACACCCATGCAAGTAATGTGTCGAATTATAAAGCAGGAGGACAGAGTCGGGTTGCACCTCTAAGTCTGGCCGGCTGACCCTCTTGAGGAGGAAGGTCTAGCCAAGCTTGTCTCGGGTTGTCGGAGGAGTCTTGTTTGATGTAGAAAAATGGAAGAAAAGGAAGGAATGAAGCGGAAGCAGGAGTGCTGTGAAAGCTTCCTGAAAATTGTGTGATGTTGAGTTGATGTTCCTGAGCAACGACTCTAACCTTGGTGTGCTGGAGGCAAAGGGAAATTACAAAAAACCAAAACAAGGCTATTACCATAATTGAAAGGAGAAAAACAACCTGGTCAGTAGAAATTTTGCTATGCACGTTGAATTTATTTATCATGGCAATTATAAGCGAAAGTCGCTATGATAGCGAAATTTAAGCTATCATAAGCGAATCAGGCATAATGAAAATTTGAATTTTGTTATGCCGCGGCAACTAGCTATGATAGTAGTACCATGCGTTGGCGAATTTTAAGCTATAATGCCAACCCTATCTTTTGCATCCTGCTCTTTGGTGTCCGGTAATGCTCTTTGTTTCCACTTTTCTTTACTCATCGATTCATGTATTTTTCTTTCTTTTCCTTTACGATCTTTATTTCTTCGATTTTTGATGCGTAATGCTAAGTCGACGAAATTCTTCATGTGCTTGAATGACTCGACAAACTTGGCATTAAAAGCTTGGAAAAAGCACTTACCAAATTGGCCACAAAATATGATGATGAAAGGTACCATAAGGGACCCGAACATGTCTCAGGTGGGTTAGTGCTAATAGTGGCACACAAAATGTAACCGAGGCTTCATTAAAGAAAGTAGGGTTGAAATAGCGCACTTTTGGGCACTAATCCCACCCCTGACAGACACATTGCTGGTCCTTAGCAATGCAGAAGAAAAATGAAGAGGAGCATACAAAAAATGACTAACAAAATAATCTAATGTTCATATTTATATTTCTAAAAGGTTGTGAATGAGTAATACTATCTCTAAGTAAGAATCTCATCAATGCAGTGTCAATAACTATGAGAGAATAGATACTAAGTACAAGTGAGTATCAAAGAGCCTCCTTCTTGGTGAATCACAAGAAACTTCCACCAAAATCTAAGTGTTTATTTTATGTCGACTCTCAACGTGATAAAGCGCAAGCCACCTCTCTGACTGGCACTACCCCACGACCTAGCATGCTAACCGACCTAAATAGATCGGGACCCACCTCTTATTCCTGATTCTTTTTGTGTTGTAGGGGTGCAAGTAACTGAGGAATGGAAGCCTCACAAAGTCCATGTATGGGGATCACAGATGACTTCAACTTGATGTCTAAGGCTTAGGGCACCAAGTCATAAGGATCTTTAGACCACAAACTCTTCGAGGTTTCTGGACTTCAAATGATTTCAGAATCGACGCACGGCTTTGCTAGGCGGCTGCCCGTCCACCATAGTGAACACTATGATCGGTGACTCGACGAGTGAAGGTTTGGGCATCGAGCTTTAAGGCTTTTGCCATATGCCCCTCGGACGGCTAACAGGACTAAAGCGGGCAGCGTTGCAATTTTTATTCTTTTCTTTCTCTTTTTCTTTTCATTTCTTTTTATTTCTTTTGGAAGCGCGTGGCCTTCTTTCCACAGGTCCTTAACCTATTAAAGGCGGTCAATGAAACTAGGGTAGAGTTATGTAAAGTAAAGAAGGTTGTACGGTTTTGACCTATCATTGAAACCTAATGTGCTGGGTGTGTGGTTAGCTAAGGTAAGAAAGAAAAAGGTGGGGAAGTCAATAAGAATTCAACTAATCATTCATAATAGCGTCTCTAATTCAATCTAACATCAATAGATTGACAAGGAAAATTTCAATTATCCAACAGGTTAGTAAACCACAAAAAATTTGATTGCAAAAATGGGTCAATTTTGAAAAAGTAAGGTGTATGGTATAACAACTTTATAGAAAGGAACCGGCAAGCCACTGAACATATAAGAGAAGATGAACTTTGAAAAATAAATGAATAATATAAAAGCATGAATCTGAACCAGCTTCCTTCGCTAACTCTCTGACCCCAAAAACATCTCGGTGCCAAAGGAAGAAAATGGGGCTCGGATTATATAAAATTAGAGAAAGGAAGTGTTACCTCTGATGAGATGTGATCATTTCTATATATATATGGAATAGGAAACTTATAAACTTTCCATCGACACTTATTCCTATATCGTTTGGGCTTAGAACAAACAAGTTGGGAGAAAGAGGAAAAAGTGACCAGTTGGAGAATTTTTTAAAATTACATTTATAAAATTTCAAAAAGTGTTCTTTCTGTGCACATTATTTGGATGTTCTACACTCTAAGCTTTCCAACGGTACCAAACATGTAAAATGGAGTTCGGATGAAGAAGTTATAAGTGAAACAAAATCAGCATGCAAAAAACAGTGAGACACTTTCTTTTTGCTGTGAGAAATGCACTTTATAGTGAAGCCCAAGCTACCAATGATTGTTTTTTAAACTAAAAAAATAAAAAAATAAAATAATAATAAAAACAGTGAAAGAAAGAAAGAAAAGAAAATAAAATATAAATAATTTTTTTAATAATAAAAAAATATCAATAATTAATAATAAATTTTTTTTTACAAATTTTTTAATATATACTCCCACACAAAAAAAACAAGTTTTTTTCAAAAAAAAAAACAAAATAAATAATAATAATAATAATAATAATAATAATAAAAACCCCTTTTTTTTTTTTTTTTTTTTACTTACCTCGCTCTTTATTACCTATTTGTTTGTTTTGGGGAACCATTGATATATACGCCATTTCGCTATCATGGCGAAATTTTATATGACCGAAATTAGCTATGATATCTTGAATTATTCGCCTGTCTCTTCTTGAAATTTACCCATTTGTGTTCAATTTTCCTCTCTTCTTTGTTCCCATTTCTTGATTAAGTTTTCAAGGAGAATTGCTAAGCGCAAAAATTAATATAAAAAAAATTTAAAATTGGGGAAAGGTAAAATTAATCTAAAAACAAATTAAATTGAGAAAATATAAGGAAAGAAAACTTGTAAATCAAGAGAATAAAATGATCACCAAAACAAAAACAAGAAAATTAAAACAAAAAAGTGGGGGGGTTTCAGAGTTTGGGTGCTCAACTCCAAAGCTGGCATGAGCTCTTGTTGTATACCCAATGAGCAGTTTGCTTATGTTTTTGGTGTAGTATAACAAAGGCTGTGCATTATACCCAAATTCTTCTGCATTTGTAGCGACGTTGATGGGTTAACCTTTTTGGTGGGTGCTTGAGTTAGTTGTGCACATGTGGCCACCGGCCGGGAAAGTATGCACTTGAGCTCAGTGGAGGGAGCTCACCCAGCGGTGGGCATTTGGTGGCAGGCGGGGTGGTAGTGGGGTTCAATTACAATGCAGACAGGTTGGCGAAGGAACATTCTTTTTGGAGACTCTTCCGCCTGCTTTTTGTTTCCGCTACCCTCCTCGGTTATAAAGGAAGGATTTCTTCTTTCTTCTCCCTTGGAAAACAACTACGATATCGAGGATTGGACAACCACTTGGAACATTTCAGCCAGACGATCACCACCATGAGCCCTACAGTGTGGCTGTTGTTGATCTCCTCCACCACCAGGAAATTTTGTCGCGGCCTCCTCTCTAGTGGACTTTTGTGTGTGAGTCAGTTGGTTTCTGATGGGTGTCTTCACTGTGGGTTTGTCCCATTTATGTCTTAGTCAGTGTCTTCGGATCATTCACTTGTTCCTTATGCCGACAAATTATAAATTCAAAATGGGCATTAATCACTTGTTCTACACAGAACCTGTCGCTATCGGTGAATTAGAAAATGACATTCGAATGGAGGATGTTGATGATGAAGTGTTCAGGTTGAAGCATAAAATGGAGTTCGGGAGGTGCATCTTTGTGAGGATCTTGGGACACATGAGAATTTGTGTGATTCCCCCCCATTATCTAACGGTTGGCAATGCTATACCTGTGGTGATTTCATCGAGTTAGTTTATATAATCCCTCATGGACTATCTAATGTAGTTGGATCACCTCTATGAATTCTTTGACTTTTCACATGTTTGAGTTTCATGTGTCCTCTTGGATTATATGTTCACCCCTAGGTTACCACGTCACGGCCTCTGTCCTGTTCCAGCCCACAGGGTTTAAATTCATGCCAGTTGAAGCTCATCCACAACTTTGGAACACGAACCCCTGCCAGCTTTGAGGAAAGCGAAAGACACGATGCAAGAACAGGCTTCACCGAAAGGGATTAAGTTAATGAATGAAACTCAAGCGAAATAAAGGTAGAACATAGGTCAACTACCATTTGGAGCACTAAAGATGTACTTGTATATGTAAAGGGAGATTCATGAACTTTTGTGATGATGATCCGAAGGCGTATTCTAAACTGGGTCATCATTGCCGCGCACGGCACCATCACCGACTTGGCGGCGCCATTTGATTGATCCCACTTGCCGCGGTAGGGTGATCAGGAATCGCTCAAATTGTTTCTAAAGTTCTCCACCTATTGATCAGAGAAACTCGCGCGATATGGTCAGAAGGTGAGGCTGCGAGGATGGGTTTTGATGCGAAAGATTTGGTGATAATGATGGAGGAGTAATTTGGATTTTCAGGTTTAGATTTAAAAATAGTGAGGTTAATTAGTTTTTGCAAGCGCACGAAAATAAAATGAAGGAAATGTAAATAGAACCCGCCCGGAGGTTTTGGACCAGTTTTAGGGTTTTAAGGCAACTAACATGTCTCGGGTCTTTTCCTGCGTGGGGCAGCGACATGTATGGGTGTTTCCCATTGCAGAATCTTCATTTTAGCTTCTAAACCTAAACCTGATTTTTCCTTTTGAAACATAGCATTTGGCTTGGGCAAAAATGATGTTCTAGCAGTGATATCTGCATATCTTAAAGCCTACCTGGAGTAACCAATATGAGAAGCATGGCGGATAACGGGGATCTGGTGATAAAGCATGTATCCCACACGCCAACAGCTTGCCTAAATAGATTAGTGAGGGTGTGCTGGACTGCTAAGGTGAAATAGAACATAATGCCACCATGAAATCGTGCATTAAGCGGAAGGGCCAATGGGTTTACCTGGGATACCTGTATGGCAGGCCCTCTCTTGAAGGAGGAAGAGGGTGCAACTCCCCAGCGTCCTGCAGGTGTCGGAGGAGTGTTTGAAGAAACTAAAGAAAGGAAAATGGAAGGAAAAAGAAAAATGAGAAAAGCTGGGGGAAGCACGGGAGGCCCGAAAGCTTCCTCAATTTATTGTGATGTCAGTGTTGATTGATGTTCACGAAACAACCACGACTCACCAGTAACATATGGTGTGCTGAGAGCAAGGAGAATTCACAAAACAAACTGAAAAACAAAGACTATTGAGATGAAAAGGAAGAGTAAAGCAGTTGGTTTTTTGTTCGAAAAAAGCGAGTAAGCTGTGTAACAATGAGTGAATTTAGCTGATGTAATTGGCTGATGTGAGGCCACATCATAGCTGAAACATCAGCAGAGGTGAATTTTATCTGGCTGCCACGCATTCTTTGCTTATGATGGCAATTTTGAAGCTATCATGAAAATATGCTAACATACTTAGTTAAAGTTTGGAGATCAGAAAATTTCACATCTTATGTATCTTGTACCACTAGCGCATCATGCGACTCTTTGTTCGTAAACTCTTTGTATTCCCAACACCTTTGCTCCTGTTGCTACTCTCATATGATTCATGTACATTTTGCTTTGCTTTTCCTTTTGATCTTTATTTCTTCTAATTTTTTTATATACGTAATGCTAGATACTACAGGAATTTCTTCACATGCTTGGGAATGACTGGAAGTAAACTGTGGCGTGCGAAAAGCTTGCAAAGCTTGAAAAATTGGCTAAAAATATGATCGATGATTTGCCATTGGGACCCGAACATGTCAATTGGGTTAGTATACAACAATTGGTACACAATGTTGCTCAAACCTATTAAAAATAGGGTTCAAAATAACTTTTTGAGCGTTGTCACCTTCCGCCTAGAGTCCTTGCACATAGGACTCCTTAAATTTGTGTAGATCCTGCTGTTTGCACTACGGAGTTAGGCACTCATGAGCTCTCTGCTATATATTCTTGGAGCATTCCCACACACTTTGCCATTACAGTTTGCCTCAGTGCACGCCCCGAGAGGGCCTTAAGCCGTGATCTGTGACGACCAGCATGCGCGTCTGACGATTCTGCAGCACGCCTCGTGTGTGTGTGCCCAGCTCCGCTTTATGCCCCGGACACTTGTTTCCCGTCTTTTCCCTTCTTTCGATTTCCCTTGGGCGGGCCATGGGGGCTGGCAGCGCCCTCATGCGCTGCGGGACTGGAAGTGTTATCTGGTGAGGGTTGACAAAACCCTCCCCCAGCTAAATTCCAGCGTCTGGTGACCCCGACCGCACATGCTCGGATCTGATCTTTAGGCTTTCGCCAATGTAGCACCCTTTTCTCGACACACCTCCAGGTGAGCGAAGCCTTCGATAGATTAAGTTTTTAGTCCCTTGATGTCTTCCAGTTCCCATCTTCCTATCTCTATAGGATAACACAATCTCTTTCTTTGAACTCGACTCTAACCATGAGCGGGTTCCGCTTTCAGCCTTACACTCGCTATCGGATGAAGACTAGGATCCTTGTGATCAAGAGCTTGAAGCTTACATGGAATGTCGGAGGTGGGGCTTGACCTCTGCGGTAGCCCGGTTGTAGGCCACATTCCCAATGCGCTTCCTGACTCGAAAGGGGTCCATCATATTTAGAATCAGCCTCTACGAGCTGCACTTATTCCCGATCTTCTTCTAGATTTGAGGTGAGCTTCTGTGAACCATCTCCCACCTTTCGAATTCTAAAGGTCTCACAACTGTCTGCATATACTTCTTCATGTCTACCTTCTTTAAGGAAAAATGCCAAGCTGCATCAAGCAAATCTTCTTGAGAGACTTTACACCAAACATGTAATTTGTGGGCTCCCGCTACAGTCAGTTGCTGGTAACCGATACGATACAGGCGATGTGTTGGATGGAACCCGATTGCTACCTATCAGGGCTCATACATATGTGGCTGAACAGTGGCTGCGGATTGTGGGACCATGGCTGCCTTTTAGGCTCTAAGTTCAACCAATTTTACGAGAGGCTTTGCTGCAGTGGCTAGAATACTTTTCTGGCATGGGAGTTCACTCTCTCTGTCAGGCCATCAATATCGAGGGTGATTATCGGAGTTGAGACACATTCTGTACCCACGCATCTTGAAACGACTCAACGAAAACCTTTTGTATACCATGTGTATCTCATTCGCTCACTATGTCTCGAACGCATCTCCCAAAATGTTTCACAACATTTGCTAAAGAAGAAGATAACAGCCTCTTGATTACAGACCAGTCACTTTCGAAGTAGGATGAAGAGCGTACTTCCGATGGACTTAGTGGTGGTTTTGAATGAGGGCTTGGATCGGTTTTGACGAGGTAGGCAGGGCGCCAGCAATCCGCTTCCTTCTTAAGCTCCTCCGGTCTTGTCAACTTGACAAATATGGCATGTCTTAACATATGTCTCTTTTACGTCTTTCCTTCATCTTAGGCGACCCGAAGACCATGTCAGCAATGCCGAGATTCTTTCCTCTCTGGGTGACCAGCCCGTTTAGTATCATGTTTCAGCCGGCTCTGTCTTAGCTTATACCGAAGGCACGTATAGCTTCCTCCTCTGAAATCGCAAAAATAACTCATTCCTGAGCAGAGTGCTCGCCTCATTATGGTTCCCTCTTTCTGCTCTAGCGACACGATCACGTTGGAATATCTTGTCTGCGACTATGATCCTTCCGGCTGTTTAATCTGTCCACCGTAGCTCAAGATCCTATAACTGCAACTTCCTTCCCTACTCAAGCATTTGCCACTTTGGTTGTCATTTGGCTTGTGCCACATGAAATCAAAAGTCGGCCAAAGAACTCTTGCCTGCATCGAGCTTGCTTGTGAAGCAGAAACTACTTTAGAGTTGTGAAAGAGGTGTTGGCAATGGCACGGTAATGGGATCCTTACTACAGAGGCAGGTTCCCACCAAGTAGTCTCTTCCCAGTCTCAAACTAATGGATGATCACGATCATCTCTTTCTCTATAGTATTGTACCTTTCCTCCGTTGTTCAACTTCCAGAGCTCTTGAATGTACTCTTGGATGCCACTGCTAAAGCGGAAGAAAACCACTCCACCCCGGGGCCACGTCAGGCTACATCCCTATGTCTCCCTTATAGCCACCAGCTCAAATCGGGTAGTCTCAAGCGTGACTCGGGTGATGCTGAGCTTTTGGAGCGGCCCAAACTTTCACTTTGCATCCCATTCACTTCATCTCTTTTTTTAGGTCGGTGAGAACATGGCTGGAATAGCCAGTATAAATCTCTGTAGTAGTTTGCTAAAGTAGAGAGCGATCGAAGTCGCGTCACCTTGGTCGGGACTGCCAATCTCGATTCTTTGCCACCTTCGCACCATCCATCCACTTATCGTACTTTGAAATCAGATGACCCACAAACTTGATCTGGGTCTGAGTAAACTCACACTTCTCTTTCTTGACATACATTTGGGTTTTTTGCCTCGATGCTATCGACCGCCTGCCATCTCAGGTGTATCCGTGATCTTCTGAAGTCGGTGGCGAGATGCTATGTGATCAAGTATACCACCACGGTATGAATCCGAGTGAATGGACATCTATAATTCATGGGTTACAAAATGTATGGCGGGAACGTAATGATCGAGCAAGGCATATTAAAATTGAAGCTTCATCTGTGTTACGTTTGATATGGATAACTTTGCCTCTTCGTCCTTGACCACGTGCGCGCGCCAGTATCCGGCGATCGCAGAGTCTGGCTTGGTGTTTTCGACCGCGCTGTCGGTCAGGCTGATTCCATGATGACCGAGTATGGGATGGCGATTTCTTGATACGTCACTGACCAGTTACTGGTGAGTGCCAGCACGCGCATAAAGCATTGGTCTTGCTTCTTCGAAGATCCTGGGTGCTCCGTCGGCAGCGAGCTTTGGAGAATTGTGGACCGAACCATTCCACGGCAACTCCGTTAACGCTGCTTCCACAACTCTCTCGCTTTGGTGAGTCATCCGACCAGGAGCTTGAGCGGGAGGTCTGCCACTGGCCGCGCAGACTGCATCTCGATGTCCGTCACGCCTTCTACGGTGGCACGCTTCTTCTTTGAAGCTTCGGAGCATAACGTCGGAAAATCTCCTCAATATTGGGCTATGGCATCTTGCCATGGAAAGCTTGCCTTCCGGCAGTCTCAATCATTGCATGACACTTATGTATTTAGCGCCACTTTCCTAAGGTCTTTCTCGAGTTGCTGAATGAGCCAAAGGTCTTACATACCCCAGGTCTCTATAGCGACTGGCGATGCAATACAAAGCGTAGTTGCTTCTCTATAAATCCATGATCAACCGGTCCATTCAAGTGCGGCAACAAGGCTGCGCTTGATATCTTTAGGAAAAAATAGTTTACTTTATAAAATGATCAAAATCATCGAAGAACATGCAGGAAGTATCTTGCCTTTCAAATCCCCATCTGAATTTCCATGTTCTTACGCCTATGCCATCAATCTCTTTGATAACCCAGCTATTTACGGCTTTGAGCTTAATACATCATCTTTAGCGGCTTCAATCGATACGGCTGCCTCCTTTGTTACAATCTGGTGGCCGGTGGCACCGGCGTTGTCTGGGAAATACATAATTTTCTGCCCTTGTTAAAAAAACTCTACATACATTAGTCCTATGAGTCGCCTCGACTCGCATTGCATTCAAAGCTGAAGGGTTGGCTCTTGTGGGGATCTCTACCACCTCTTCGAGTCTTGACCATATGTGGGTGCATTGAGAAGCTACTCAGCTTCTTTGAGGCAATCCCTCTTTCCGATAATGGCGTCAGCGATAAAGCATCGATGGCCTGGTAGTTTTGTGAGGAAGTCCCTCCCTCCCAGCTTTAGCACATACGCATATCTGCGACTTCTTCGATACCTCCACTGCGGGGGTCTTTCCATCACGACTTCGGGTTCGGCTATAACAGTTGTGGCCTTTTCCCCTTTGGGTGGGAGTAGGAAGAGGTCACTACAGTGGATAGCGATCTATTCTTTGCACCATTAATCGAGAATGAGTCTTGGACACCTTCTTTGCCTGATTCGATGGGTTAGAAGCTTATTCTCTTGCAACCGGATATGATTGTGAAACAGCTTATCGACTTACGGACATGTCCTTGATGTCAGGATCAACGAAGGCTAAACTCTTTCACGTAGTCTCACGGCGAGCTCGTGCGCGGTTTCTTGAGAGACTCCTAGCCATCCATGTTCGTGGGTAGAGCTGATCCGCTGGCTCCTTTTTGAATCTCCCCCGAGCTCTCGATCTTTGAGTCGGCTGAAGCCCGATGGCGATAGGTCGCTGGATTCTCGTGCGCCTACCACAAGCTTTGCATCACGTCCAAATACATAGTGGTTATCGTTACTGTTCACCTGAGTGTTAGACGTGATGAGTATTTGCTCCATCGCTCCCCCGGAGGAAGTTCTCTGTCGAGTCTTTTGTTCCGGCGCGCCACCCGAAAAACCGGAAGCCAGTCTTCGCACGCCAGGGAGGCGGATGCAAGCCGCATTACGTGGTGTGCCTGCTGCTTGCTTGCTAACAAACAACATGATCTCCCCTACAGAATCGTTGCTCACCGAACTCTGGTCATGGCACGCATTGAGTCGTGGAATGACGGCCCCATCACGTTCCACAGCGGTTTGCCGGGTCTCCATCAATTCACGCGGTGGTGACGGGGCGACATGGCGTCTGGTGAGGGTGGCGTTGCCTCGATTGGCGCGCTATCTCGTAGAAGCCCGGACGCGGAATTTTGCCGACCTCCATCGCTTGCTGCTTGCTCACGGCGTATCAACGAGTCATCCTCAGTTACGCCATCCGTGACTCACGATGCTGACTTAGCTCGATGCCAGCGTGCACGCCCTCTTTTTGGCTGGTGTCGCATTTTCCATTTCCTTCAGGCAGGGCTTCTCAATGCCTCACATTCTCTCGAACTGAGGCTTACGGGCACTCTCTGACTGCATTTTGTCTAGCTACTAAAATCTCCCAGACAATCTTACAAAAGCTCCCACATCTCGGGATGCTCTATGCTTTTACGCTGGATCAACTCAGTACATGAATTAACAGTAGACGCGTCAGGCCCTTTATATAGGATGCTGAGAGGGCTTGATCTCTAGTAAAATTATGACTAAAAGTCACTCAACTCTGAGTCTTCAAAAGTAAGAGCACAAAGTGACCTGATGCCTTCGCTCTAGAGGTCTTTGTGAGATGAAACTCTATACTACCTGACCACCTTATTCCCACAGGTAGAGGTCACTCACATACAAGTCGCTCTCTTGCCTACCGGGAGACCTTCTAGCACAGGAGTCTTTCACTTTAGGAGTAGGGAGTCCTTCCTTTAGAAGTCAGCTTTCATGGATACTACGATTGTTGCCACGATGGGGTGATCGGAATCAACAAGAAGGAAATTTGTTTCTATTTTCCATCTGCCGTGATCAAACTCTTGCAGCTTGCATAGCATTCTAGGGTCGAACAGGAATAGGTTTTCATCCACGAAATGATTCGTATCATTATTTATTAAAAATGGTGAAGGGCTTTTCATTTGGATTTTTGGATTTAGCAAGAATTACAAAACAGGGGAGATTAGTTTATTCCTTTGAGTAATTAGAGCGAGTTTAGATTAAAAAGTGTGAAATGGTGACAGCAGAGCTTGGGTCACTACAAGCTTGATAAAATGGGATTATAAAGGTGTCCTCGGATTTATTTCTGCGCATTAGGGAAAATGACTTATAGTCATAGCTAAAGCAGGTTGATTATCTTTATTTGGCTTTAAAAACTAACCCTTAAAAACTCTCCTATTTGTGAGTCAGAAACATATCTTGGAGAGCATTTAAATGTTCCAGGCGGAGTTTGAAAGCATAGCATTTAACCTCATTTAAGTGTGCAAACCAGGCGACATCCCAGGAGAAAATGTTAGTATATACATAGCCAAGAATGCATTGAACCCACTAAGAAACATAACAAGTATTGACGAAAAACACATTAAGCTGGCATTAAACCCTAGTTTGGAAGTTTGAACAATAAATGCGTGCTGTTTCATTTAAAATTGAGGACCACACCTGGAAACCACCTATTAACCAACCTACTTGGCCTAAGTAACAAGGTTTTGAGGCTTGCTTGAACATCCACTTGAGTTGTCATCCTCAAGATGGTGTTTGAACCCAAGAAAGAAAATAGAGAGAAAAGAAGAGAGAGAGAAGAGAAAGCGTAAACCTAAAACAAGCACAACATTGAATGAATCAGCACGAATGAAAGTTAAGTTCTAGAAAGTCATAATTGAAACTTATATAATATCAGAATGTGTGAAATACCAAAATACCAAAAATATACATAGATTACAATGAGACCAATGGGGTATTACTGCACTAAACTGAGGGTGGTTTGGATAAAAAAGCAGGAGGGGACAATTTGGCTGTGCATAGTGAATTTCACTATCATAGCAAAATTTCGCTATCATTGAGAAAATACAAGGCATAGTGAAAATTCAAATTTTTACTTCATGCCGCGTGCTTTGCTATGATAAGCGAGAATTTATATCTCCGCAATGTCATGTAATTGCGAGAGATTTAAATTTTTAACTATAGTTGCGAAATTTTTGCGCAATCCACTTTTGCGAGAAATTTTCCCGGTCATAAAGCGAAAATCCTGCGGCTCTCTGCAAATCTCACACATTCCTCCATTTCTTCAATTCACTTGACATCTCTTCAACTAAACGATGAAATCGCGAGAGTCATATCTCGAACATGTCATAAATCGGTATATATGCCTTTCAGCCAAGCTTGGAAATGATGGTGGCTCACAAGCTGCAAAACTATCAAAACAGCACCGAGCAAAGTGGTAGTACTATAAGCGGACCTTACGCACATGTCAATAGTAATGAAAGCAATTAATATGATTAGTATGCAAAAGCACTCAAAACTTATCTTAAATATGGGACTCAAAAATAGCACTTTTACGGGTGCTAATCCACCACTAACCGACATGTTGCTAGTCACATAACGATACTAAAAGCAATCGAGGCGTGCATCTTTGGTAACTTTTACCACAAAAAAAAGTGTAGTGTGATTTTCAAAAGGTATTAAGTACAGGTAGCAGGCCTTACCTTGACATGAACAATTTTGAATACATCACGAGATACCATCATATGAGAACAAATGCCATATAAAGAACAAGTTTATTTTAGGGCAACATCAATTCAAAGAAAGTCAACCTATACATCACCAAAATCTAAGTGTTCTGTAGGGTAACCTATTTTAGACAGTAAGGCTGCAAGCTATTCCTCACAACAGGAAACTCTTTGCCCGGACAGCAAAATGTTGACCAACAACTAATAGACCTGAGTTACCTCTCTTATTTCTGGCCTTCTTTGATTGTATTGTAGAGATTGCAATGCTAAAACTAGAGCTTCACCCAGAAGTCCGATAACGGTCCGGCGTTGACTCAGCCAATTAGGTTCAGGCGTCGGCCGAGATCGTACGACCACAAACTCTTCGGGAGAGGCTTCTGGACTTGAATGACCGAAATTAAGCTTTACAACTTTCTCTACTTGCAACTCTACCCATCCACCGCGTATAGAGAACACTAAATCGATGACATCCAGCCAGACCGAAGAAGTTTTTTAGAACCTTTGAGCTTTAAAGGCTTTCCCAAGCATGCCACCAGAATGAGTGTTGTTAAAGTTTCAAAGGCAAAGTCATCACGTATTATTCATAGCTCTTTTTTCTTCTTTCCTTTTTCTTTTTACTTTCTTTTCTTTTCATTTGGAGAAGACTTCATTGGTCTTCTTTTGTTAGTAAGCTTTAAACGCTGTGTAAGGTCGGTAGCCAGATCTAAGGCGGTTTTACCTGAGTGAAAAGTGGTATATAACTTCTCTGACTATTGATACATGGCTGGTGTGCACGATGTGTGTGATTGGCGCTACGAGAGGGATGCAATTGAATACATTGGAACTTCAGTCGACCAAAAACTCAATCATGCATGAATTTTCTAACATTATGGTAACTCACGGGGCTTAACGTTTTTAAACTCTAAGACGAGTGAGAAACACAAAAAATACTATAGTCACAAATATGATTTGCAAAGTGTGAAAATAAATAAATAACAATACTACTATAAAACTTTTAGTATAACCAAATAAAGTATTAAATATATGACTTGTCATAACTAAACATGGAGCAAAATATCTTTGCCTACTATGGCACAATATTACATGTATCACCTATGCAATCTAGACAAATATGATGAATTGTTACTCTAAACAAACAATACGAAACATGATAGAAGACATGCTCCTAACTCCTAGCTTTTCCTATCCCAACCAAGTATAAGCTTACGGCCTCAACGGGTAGGGATGAGAAGAAGGATTGAGAAGGGATGTGAACCACCTCTGCTCTCGTGATTGAGTTGAGATCAGGTGGATCTGCGGAAGGCTGGCTCAATGCCGCGGACTGGTCCCAGAGCGGTGAGAAATGCGGGGCTGTCTCGAGTGTGGAGAGGCAGAGGGGTGGCTCATGATCAGAAGCATGGCGTGACTCTATACCTAAAGGCTGACTGCGTGTCGGGCTATCCGCTCGTCGGCCACGACCTTGTGTAGTCGTGAGTGCATAAACTGACATCCATAACATTTGCTAGCTCCTGCGAGCATGAATATGCTGCAAGGTAACTGCTTGTTGTGTAGGAAAGAATCGGAGTGTCGATAGGGGTTGGGGTAGTAGAGTGGAGATGGAGAGATGGATGCAGGCTGGCTCCTCTCACCTCCATCCTAAAGCTGGATCTCTCCTCTCGGTGGGTCACACACACTCTGCCACGTCACCTGGCACCTCACTCGATGTTGGAGGATAAAAGGAAATCAGGAAAGAAAGCATGCAATGATCGCTAAAGTGGATGGAGTCTGAGTGCAGTGATCTCTGCTCAGCTTTCCTGATGTGATGCTCTTTGGGAGCCCTCAGATGCTCGGGACACCGGCTCGTGATCTCGGCATCAATAACGAGCCCCAACTCGGCTCGAGCAGGAGCCGCTAGAGTGGACACTTTATCTCAATCTTGTGGAAGTCATAATGCTGACTTAGAGGGCCCGAACCGGAATCCTACGAGATCTGTATGAGACCTCATGAGTATAGCTCCCTTTGTGTACATATCTTTGTAATAGGAATAAGCTGGTCGGGCTTGGTGGTCCGTGGGAACATCAATGTGCGAGGCTGGAAGTATGGGTCCCAGTATCTCGAGCGGGACGAGGCAAACCATCTCTCCTCGTGATGGTGAGGCCAATCCACATATCCTGCTTGAGTCCTTCGTGACTGTACGCTTGTATGATTAGGCGACTGTAATGTCTGCGGCTCGAAGTACTCCCTAGAGCGACCGTCAATCTTTGACAGGAGCTCTTTGACGACTGGAGCACTCCCGGGGATGTCATAGTGTGGTAAAGCGAAGCCTGGCCGGCGTGAGTAGAGACCACCTCGGCTGGCGTCGTAAAGCGGCGGTGGCAGATCACGCCGTCCCTGACTTCGCTCAGAGTGTCTAAACGTGATCCCATTTTTGTCAAAGCGGTTGTCATAATAGCAGCTCCCCATTGAAGTCTCGAACCGCGCAATCCGTTCCACCACCACTGCTACACTTTTGCTGCTGCCTGGAATAGGATCGCGGTGAATAATCGGCGCTTTTTGATCCTCGAAGGCCGGTGATTACGGGCGATAGACCCTCATCAGTCGGAGGAGGTGACGGCTCTCGCCGAGATCTTGAAGACTCCCGGGCACGATGTACAGGCCCACTTGAGAGGAGACCGAGAGCTCTCTACGTCGTCTCTATGGTCTCTTGGAGAAGGGAGGCAGAGCCCCTGATGCGATATCGGGAATGGGGCTCGAGGCTTGAGAGGCTCCTCGGGTATGCGAGTTCATGGGGCCAATGCAAAAAATTTGTATCTCTGATGAGTCCGAAGAATGAGCATCTGCAGCCCTGGAGGTGCTTGCCTCCTCTCTCTCTAGGTACTGAACCTAACCCTGGGCCTGTAGCGATAACCACCACGGGTACAGACCATGTCTGTGGTTTAGTCGTCTTTCTTCTTGAGAAGCGAGAACAAAACTTCCCGGTGAAGTGCGGCTTCAGTAGGAAACGGCGGTGGGTTGCGGCTCATACGGCGTGGTGGACCGGGGCTCGGCGGTGCGGGCGCGGGGCACGGCGGCAGCGGTGGTGGCGATGGCGGCTGCGGGCTCGGATCACCTGCGCGCGGTAGGAGCTCGAGGCGCGGGTCTCGGAACATGGTGCGGGGGCAGCGGGGCTCGGGGGGGCGCGATGGGAGCCGGGACGCGGTCGGGCGGGGCGCACGGCTGTGGTGCGAGACGAGAATCTTGGGCGTGGAGGAGGAGGCTGGAGGGAGGCTCACGGCAGGGAAGGCTCAGGGGAGTGTGATCGGAATGGAATGAAGATGTATGGCGCAATCCCGCCTTTTGTTTTTATAAGCAGTTGGACAATGAAAGATTTTGAGAGTCGAGGCAGCCGGATGTCAATTTCGCTATTATAGCGAAATTCTTGCTGACCCAATTCCGTCGCAAAATAAAATAAAAAGACAAAATTTTAATTTAGTTAAATTAAAAATAAAAATAAGCAAAAGTAATATATATATATATATATATATATATATATATATATATATATATATATACTCTCTGCTATATATATATATATATATATATATATATATACTGCTATATATATATATATATATAAAATAAAATAAAATAAATATAATATAAAATAAGTTACTTAAAAATTAAGATTTTATATTTATAAAAATTAGAAAAGGAAAGTTACTAAAAATAGCATAAAATGAAAATTGACTAATTTTAAGCAAAAATTAAAATCTTTGAACTGTAGTTTGGCCTCTGTGAAGACCAAACTAGCTCAATTTCAATAGCTCATTCATGGAGGATCAAGGAGGAGGAGCTCCTTGACCTACTTGATGTGTCTTCTGTGCTCATGCTTAGCTCCTTTCTTTCTTTCTCTTCGCTCGGTGATCTTGGGTGATTATTGGTCTGCGGGAGTGGTAGTCTTGATCAATTCTCCACCAATTGCTTCATTTTCCTTCACCAATTCTGCTTGCAATTTATGGACATTTGGTTTCTCTGCATTTGGGTCAATTGAGCAAACTTCCTCAGATCCTGGCATGTCATCTTCTGCTAGCTTGTGCTTGTTACACAGGTGGAAAATGTTGAGCTCCAATGTCATGTTGCCAAATGTGAGCTGCGATTGGTTAAAAATAGTCTTCCTAAGATAGTGGCACATGGCCCAGGTCCACTGCGTTGGTTCGGTATCCAAGCACTACAAAGTCCCTTTGGTAGTAAGAGTTTGTCCTGTAACAGCACATCCTCAACTATTCCCTTAGGAATTTTTTAGAATGATCGACGATGATAGAGTGATGTTGGTGAGCTTAAAGCTCCATACAAACCTAATGCAGCATACTGCGGGCATGTAGGCGGTAGGTTTACAACTATGTCAAACAGTGCCTTGTCTATGCAAGTCCCTCCAATTTTGACTGATATTGTGGGTGATCCTAGATCCTTGTATTTCACCGGGGTCTTGCTGCGAATAATTTTGACTTGCTCTGTAGGAAGAATACTGCTTTTCAATGCCCTAGCCTCTTGGTACGTGCAGGGTCCTTGAGAATTTTGCGCTATGTTGGGACTGCTTGATCATGTCAGCGATGGGATATTTTCCTTCGCGCGCCCAGCGCAGCCAATTTCAGCTTGGTTTGGGATTTTTTTCTTGCTTCTTAGTGCTTGAGGAAATGGAGGGGGCATGTTTTTCTTCACTGATTATTATCCTCTCAGGCTTAGCTTCCTTCTCTTTCTCTGTTTCTTCAGCAGTCGTGGGTACTGGTTGCTCAATTTCTTTTCCACTCCTCAAAGTGATGATGGCCTTTACTTCATCTAACCTTGAGTTGTTAGAAGAACCTATTTCATGAACTCCCTTTGGATTTGGCAGTGTTTGGGAAGGGAATCTTCCTTCTCCCTATACCTCGTGGTATTAATCTACGGTGATGGAGTACTATAGGTTATCAATATTCGATTAAGGTTGCTTTGAGCCCATCTATTCTCTTGTTCAGGGTGCTTTCCACGGTATCAATTCTTTGGGCCAATTGTACGTGATTCCCTTTTTGCTCCTCCTGAAATTGCCTACCACCTTGCTCAAATTTAATATAGCTTGTTCAACGGGGGGAAGGATGGTGATGGGCTGTGGTTGAGATGAGAACCAAATTGTTGTTTGGCACCCGGGGAGGCACATAGGCGGGGGATTAGGTTTCCCGAGAGAGATTTAGATGATTTCTCGGTGGGAGTGTATGTATTCATATGGGGCATTGTTTTGTGGCTTGTATTGTGCGACATTGGCATGCTGCGACATCAAATATCTCAACGGCCAGACATTTGGACGGTGTTCTTACGGGTGGTTGAGTGGATTGGTAATTGATGCGTGGGTTGGCTTGTGCGAGGAATTCGGTCCCTTACACACCTCGTGTAGCCTTTTCCTTCTAGCTCTTCCACCTTCTAGTTAAGGTTGATATCTTTCTTTCATCTCCATATCTTCGGAAAGTGCATAAATGCCTCCCCTTTGGTGGGTCGAAGACTTGTTCTTTTCGGCTTCCCTCAGTTCGGTTCATCCCGAGCCTTGGAAGTTTGACCACATAATTCGAGAAGTCCGTGGCTTAAATGCGGGTTTTGCTCGAAAGTCACCTCCACACATGGTTTCCTAGCGGTTGCTTCATGGCAAGAAGACATACCATCATAAAAATGATTCACTAGCATCCACGTATCAAAACCATGGTGTGGGCATGCATTGATGGTCTCCATGAATTCTCCAAAACGCGATAAAATTTCTCGTTGTCATAGAAGCTAGGAAGTAAGTGTAGATCGCTAGCGTGTTGGTCTTAGTTGCACTGAAGAATTTCTTCAAAAATTCAGCTTGAAGATCGGCCCAATTTCTAATCGTTCTCGACCTCAATGAATTGAGCCATATTTTGGCTTTGTCTTTGAGGGTTAACGAGAATGCCTTCAGCAAACAAATTCCATATCGGTTATACCCTCCTTAAAAATTGTACATACTTCCTGAAATCGAATGTGTAGTATGGATTTTCATTCTCCCATACCATGAAATGTGGGAGAAGCATGGGCATCAAATAAGGTCTCAACTAGCACATCCGCTCGAGCTGGTATGATACGAGGAAGGAGCACTCACTCGGGAGGGTGTATGTGCTCCTCTGTCTATATGTTGTTGGATTCAACTGGAGTGCCTTGCGACTTTTCTTTGTTCTCGGTAGGATCCATTTGAGGGTCCTTTATTACTGCGATTTCACGGCCTTGCTTCAATGATGCACTCACTCTTTGCGATCTACGATATCCCTCTATCCAGTCTTTGCCATAAACACACAGCAACACAAAATGAGACAAAACAAGAAGCAGCAAAGGCTTGCCAAAGGATGTTAGCTAAATAAAAAGCCCATTGTAAATAAAAGCATTTCAGTGAGGCTGAGTAAAAAACTTGAAATTCTTACAAACGAAATTCAAAAAGGGTTAAAAGGTCACCAATACTTGTAATGTGGATTACAAGTTCATATCAACTCATCATTCGTAGTTTGGCACCATCCCCGGCAACGATGCCATTTGATTTGTGCCACAGTAGGGTGATCCGGAATCAACAAAATTTGTTTCCTATTTTCCTCCTATACTGCTTGGTAGTTAAGCTCTTTGTGACATAGCCGGTCTAAGATTCGGGCTCGCGAGGGATGGGTTTTCATCCCACAAATGATTCGTATCATGATTCAAAATGGTGAGGCTTTCATTTGGATTTTTGGATTTGGGTAAAAACAGGGGAGATTGGTTGTTCACTGGGTAACTGAAACAGTTTAGATTAAAGTGTGAAATGGTGACCTTGAAGGCTTGGGTCACTAGCTTGATAAAATGGGGTTATAAAGGTGTCCTCGGGTTATTTCCTCGCATTAGGGCAAATGACTTATAGTCATAGCCAAAACCGGATCTTTGTTTGGCTTTAAAACTAACCCTTAAAACACTTCTATTTGAATTGAAAACATATCACGAGCATTTAATGTTCCGATGGTTTGAAAGCATAGTATTTAACCTCATTCGGTGGCTCCTTCTTATATGACATCTAAAGATGTCGATTGCATCTACCCATAAAGAATGCATTGAACCACAAAGCATGATAAGTATTGACCCGAAAAACACACATTAAATGGCGGTAAACCTAGTTGGAAAGTTTGGAGCAATAAATCACGATTACTGTTTCATTTAAAAGCGAGGACCACTGCAATCACCATTAACCAACCTAAACCCTCATCTTCAAGGTTTTGAGGACTTAGCCAAACATCCCTTGAGTTGTCATCCTCGAAAGGTGGTGTTTAGCGGCAAAAATGAGAGAAAGAAGAGAGAAGAGAAAGCGTAAACCTAAAACAAAAGCTGCGTGAATGATACTTGAATGAAAGTTAGGGTTACAAAAAGTCATAAGGTGGCTTATATAGCCATGAATGTGTTAATCACCAAAAATACCAAATATATGATCCTGATAGGAGACGAATGGGAATTACACAAAACGAGGTCGTTTGGATCAAAAACAGAGGGGGACAAATTTATTTGTATGCATAGTGAATTTCGCTATGATAGAGGAATTTAACAAGCGAAAATACAAGGCATAGCGAAAATTCAAATTTTCTCTATGCACGATGGCTTTTGCTATGATAGCGGGAATTTCGTATCATGGCGAAAAGCTGATGCATAGCCCAAATTTCGCGAGGGGGATGCGAATTTTTAAGCTATGGTTGCGAAAATTTTCGCGGTCCTTGCGAGGTACACTGCAATTCATAGCAAAAATCCTGCACTCTCATGCATCCTCCTGCATTCCTCCATTTCTTCAATTCCACTTGACATCTCTTCAACTCGGCTTGATGAAATCGAGAATTCATATGAACATGGCATAAATCGGTATCAACTCGAAGCCAAGCTTGAAATGATGGCTGAGGCTCACAAAACCTACAAAACTATAAAAAAAAACCTCGAAACAAGATCAGTAGTACTAAATGGACACATGTCAATCGGCTTAATTAATATGATTAGTACGCAAAAAACACTCAAAACATATCTTAAATAGGACTCAAAATAGCACTTTTTGGGTACTAATCAACTCCTTAGGCTGTAGGAATCCTTGTTGCACCCGGATTAGGAAGCTTGTCGCCCAAGGCTCTCTGCCTTTTTATTGCTGACATTCCCCACACTGATTCTGTTTTCCTCAAGTGCCACGCCCCAGGCCCCCTACAGCCCGGGTAGTCGCAGTAGCTGACCCCTTTGTCTTGGCGTCCGACCGGATTGCCCCTTTGCCTTCCCTCATGTGCGTGCTGGCTCACGCTATGTGCCTCCCGACACTTGTTCCCATCTTTTGCCCTTCTTTGGATTTCCGCCAGGCGGGACATGGGGCAGGCAATGCCGCATCTGTGTTGCATGGGCTTCGTGTTGTTATGTAGTCGAGGGCGTGATGAGCCATCCCTGCGATCGAAAGTTGATAGAGGCGGATATTTGAATGATGCGTCGCCCGACCGCGATGGGCTATGCGATCCGTCGAGTTATCATGAATCATCGAGCAACGGGCATGGCTTTCGGCGTCGACCTTTTATCTAATAAATGCATCCCTTCGGAGAAGTCGGGGTTTGTTGCGCGTATTAGCTGCGGAATTACTACGGTTATCAGAGTAGCAAGTACCATCAACGGAAACTATAAGCGATTTAATGAGCCATTCGCCGATTTCTGATGCGAATTAGTTCATACTTACACATGCATGGCTTAATCTTTGAACAAGCATATGACCTCTTGGTAGGATCAACCAGGTACATTCTTGCTAACGGCGTCGGAGCATATGCACCTAACTTTGAACCACAATGGGTGGCGTGATAGTTGGTGAAACAACGAAAGACTGGCTGAACAACAAGATTGCAAGTCTAGCGAGGTCTAAGCCACCATGTCACAGCAATGAACTATGCCCGGGCACGTACAGGCGCCGGCATGGCACTAGGCGGGGCACCGTGTAGGCATGCACTCGGCGGGCAGGTGTGCGGGCATGTGCGGCACTGATCGAGGGCAGGTGTGAGCAGGGCCTTGGGAGGAACGTGCCTAGGCAGGGCGCTAGACCGAGTCAGATTGGCAGAGCGAGGAAATGGCTAAGGGACGCTTGCCTGGGCAGGCGTGGAGTGAGAGGCAGGTGCTGAGCAGGAACCTTTGGGACGGAACACGGTTCTTTGGGCATGGCTTGGCTGGCACCGGGTGCCTGGCATTGCACCCGGTCGGGGGCATGGGTGCTAGGCATGCACTTTGGGCGGGGCTTCGTACCTGGGCATGCGCTGGGACAGACAGTGCTAGCCAAGGCGCAGTGGAGCACAAGGCCCGGGGCAGGGAGGCATGTAGCTGGCGTGGGAGGCGATCGGGTCTATGGGGCTTGGGCGGGTGAGGGGCAAGTAGCATGAGCGTGCTAGGCAACAAGTCGACAAAGGAGGGGCGCATGGGAGCAGGGCCGCCGCAGCCCGGGGGTGGCACGTGGGGCGGCGTGCCTCAGGCCAAGGGCCTGCATGCCCTAGCGAGGCACTTCAAGGCCCAGGGCACTGTGCAGGCGTGCACTAGTGAGGCATGCGTGCCTAGGCATGCACTAGGTGAAGGCACCTTGCCTAGGCAAGGCACTAGGCGAAGGCACCATGGCTAGTGTCACACCCCTGATTTCTTAACACGAATTTTTCGCCTTTTGGATGTGCGGTACTAACTCTTTGCTTGACCCTTCCTCCATGATGTCTCTCAGTGATATTAAGACAGTTAGTGTATCACGAAATGATCCCGACTTGTATTCATTGTCAAAGTGATTGCACTTCTCAAAATACAAGAGCTTACAAAATACGGGAAAAGAGTGGCACACTCTCGGCCCCCCTCCCCAAGTTAGGAGCTGTCCACTTTTATAGACTTTGGTGTCTATTGCCAACATAGGTGACTCTTCCCGACGGAGTGCCAACTTCCCGCTGATGTTTGAATTTGAATCTGCCTCTAATATTAAAAAATCTGGCTTCCACATGAGTGATGTTTGAATTTGAAATCTGGCTCTCATTTCAAATTCAAACTCACTCCATTTTGCCATAGGTGCATGTCCACCATATGCTACCCTTTAGCTGTGGTCATGTACCTTACCGTGAACCATATGGTTTTGCCTTATTTTATTGGGTGCCCTCATGGTCTGAGCATACCTGTGAGGGCCTTGCATCCTCAGGGCCCAGGCATCAGGGGTAACAAGCCATCCCCGCTTTCCAGCGAGGAAGTCGACCATGGCTGCTTTAGATAGTCTTTACCTTTGCCCGCTGGCCTGCGATGTCACGTCAAGCCCATTGTAACCTCGATTAAATGCCTTTCCGCGAACAAGATAATGATCAGCCAGATTCTTTCTGCCCCCATGGTTACGTGATTCCAGAATCTTTTCCCTCCTGCATTAGCTGGCGTCATGGCCAAGGGAGGAACGTTTGCCCCATTGCCTACCGGTGCATCTTGACATAAAGGCTTGAAAAAACTAACATGAAATGTCGAGATCTGCGACTCCCGGTCTTTGACGACTTGACATATAAGCAACTTCTCTCACTTTCTTGATCACCTCGAAAGGCCCCTCAAACTTTGGGATCAGCCCTACATTTGTCGAGTCTTCACGCTCACTTTTCGGGATCGAGGAATTAAGTTTGCTGTTTTACCTTATCCGTCTGAAGTCACAGTGGTTTATGTTGATCGGCTATGCTTCTTCGTTCTTCTAACCGCGCTTCTCTCAAGGCTTTCCCGTGCCTCATCGAACATCTCCTGCTGGGAAATGGCTAAGCGATGTGCTGTAAGGTTGTCTCCCCCAACCCGTTGCTTTGCCACATCTAATGGGGTTCTTGGCATGACCATGCTTGACTGAAAGGGCTCGTCACATTCTTGGGCTTATTCAGAATTGTAATAGAGAGCGGCGTGTCAAGCAAATTCACCCAGTTTTTCTGTGTAGCAGTCACATAATGCCTCAAGTACTCTTCTAGCAGTCCATTGATTCTCTCAGTCTGGCCATCTGTTTGCGGATGATTGGCAGTGGAGAACTTGACTCGAGCAGGCTTGAAAGAGTTCCACCCAAAACCGTCCTGTGAATCTCGCATCCCGGTCACTGATTATGTCCTTAAGCAAGCCAAAATGTTTCTTTCATGGTAGAAAAGCAGATTAGGTACGCTTCTTCTCTTGAACATGCCTACGAGGTGCCATGCATGCGGTATTTAGTCGATCAACCATGACAAAGATGGATTTGCACTCCGGGCCGCCGAAATCCGAGATGAAATCCGCGGAAACCTTTCCATGGCTTTTACGGTATGGGAGGCTGCGGCAACCTCGCCATCTTTTCTTTGATCTTGTCTAAGCGCATACCCGAGCGAAGAACTGCGTCTGCCTGCGTCCTCGCCCGTCTTTGGCGATAATAGGACTGGATAGCGTGCCATGGTCCGCTCCTCCCTGGATCTTTGCCCATTTAGCATCATGGGTCTCTTTCGACTCTCCACCCGATCCGCCCCATCGGGACATAGAGCCCCTTCCTCCTTTGAACCTGAGAATTATTTCCAACGGTACTTTTCTGGTTTCCCCATTCCTGACTTGTTGTCTCAGTTTCTCATAGTCGGCATCAAGTCCTGCAGCCTTCTTGATCCGCTCATTGAAATCTGAGATGACTTTTGATAAAGTCATGATATAAGCCACCACCTTTCTTTTCGGGCGAGTTAAATGCGCTGCACAATGTTGTGCATACGGCCGTCTGACCCTGAAAATTGAACCGCGACGGGAATTCTTGCCGGGCACGCACGCCGACTTCAACCTGTGTCTTGAAGAAGGTGTTTGCCCACGATATACTATTACCCTTGTAAAAATCCACCAAGGAGGTAATGCCTCGGTGCGCAAACAATACACTACTAGCTGTCATTTCCTTCTCATCGTTGAGTATGACATTACGCCCGATCGGTTCATTTCTCAAATACCGGGGTGTCCCTTCTTGCACGAACTCCACCAAGGGCCTTGTCGAACATCGATGCGAACTTTAAAAGGAGAGTCAGATCAAACAGCCTGCGCGGTTCTTTGGAGATGGCTTATTTGAGCTTTCAAAAGCCATCAGGCACTCTTTGTCGATCCGTGCTGGTCTTTCTTTAGCAAATCTCACGTCGATGGAGAAGACAATCATCTTTGAGTAGCCCTTTATGAATCTCCTATAAGGTTTGCTAACGGGAATGGCAGTAACTCTATCACTTGGTAGGGGGCGATCGATCCGCGACTTGCACTTTTCTTTCGTCCATCCGAATCGGCCTTCCGCGATTTCGTGACCCGGGAATGTGATCGCTCCTTGAAAACTGCCACTTCTCACGGCTTCACATACGATTTGTGTTCCCCTAAGCTTATTTAGGAACACCTTTCTCAAGTGCATCTCGTGCTCATTTAGAGTATGGTTGTACACTACAATGTCATATAAATAGACAACCACAAAAGCATCGAGATAATTAAACAATACATCATTCATTAAATTCTGAGAATGTTGCGGGCGTTGTAAAGCCAGAAGCGACATTACGAAATTCATATGAACCGCGAGTTACACATGTGGTTTTGCCTCATCACCTTTTGCGACCCGGGGAACTGCGGTATCGTCTCGAGGTCGGTTTGGTGAAATCACCAGAGCCTTTGCCCGATCTATCAAACAATACGACGCTAAAGGAATGTCGGGTGCTTTTGTTTTGATAATTTACCTTGTTCGAGCACGATAATCACACATGCGTAATGATCCATCATGTTTTTTCGAACGTAATGTGTGCGCTAAATGGAGTCTCTCGAGGGTCGGATCATACCGCGTCCAAAGAACTCTTTCTCTTAACTGCTTCATCCAGTTAATTCTCGTTGGTGGGCCATTCTAAGAAGTGGACTCAAAGAGGTTTAAATTGAAAGTACCCGATCTCGCGGATCACGGGCCCGAGGCAACTCTTAGGCAACCCTGAGGGTATGATGTCTCTAACTCCTTCAAGATCCCACCCATGAGTCAGAACTTCAAGATCATGTCCTTCTATCGATTTCCACCAAAGCCGTGAAGGAGACGCTCTCTTATCCCCGCCGAGCCCTTTCTTTCGCCTGAAGGGCCGATTAACATCTCTACTCGCGACATGCTCTCTTTTCGCTCTTTCCTTTCACTCGCAGCACAAAGAAGGGTCGCTTTCTCCTTCTAAGATCATAAGTCCACCCATGAGGAATCGTAGCAAATTTTTAGATCGAGGAAGAAATCAATCCTCCCAAGAATTGGGGATTGAAATCATTGACGAACCAAAACACACATACAAATTTATGACACCTGCTTACCAAAGGACTATTGTCTAATCCCTAAGAACGGCATTCTAAAAAACCCGTTAACCTAATTTCAAAGATCCTGACAAATTTATGAGCTTCACTATTACCAAAGGACTATTTGGTTTCCAATCCTCAAGAATCCGCGCCATAAAAACTCTGCTGATCCTTATACTCATATAAAAACCACCACACCCTTAAAGTAAATCATTTTCTAAAGTTTGGTTTTAGTCCATATTCAAGTTCGCCACAGTGTCGACAAGTAATAAAATGGATTTATGTCCGTATATCGATCCCACGTAGATCTCAAGAATTTTAAATCAACTACCCTCGACTACTCAATTTCCATACCATTCGGGACTTCACCAACGATAGTAGGATCCAGCATTAAGGTGCTGGAAAATTTAAACGAACAAAAGGAAAATAACTGAACTATCCAACAAACTGGAAGATAAAGAATAAAGAATAGTTAATTTCTAATAGAAGAAATGAATACTGAATAGTTATCCTCAGAAGACACATCAATAAATAGTCATAAGCAACTATCGATTCGTAGTTAATTCCCTATAAAATTTCTTAATTATCTCAAGTTTCCAAAATCAGCCCAAGGCGTTTGTAGTGCAAATGGACTTCCACACTCACATTCATCATCTAATTTATGACCCGATTCTCTCGAATACGTGGAATTAGATAACTACTTTTAAAAGGACTCCTTAATCCGGGGTATTTTCTTTGCAATACTTCATAACCCACTTTATGACCTGTGAACCTTAGCTCCCAAGTTATCTACAAGCAAGGATATACAACTTCCGCATTGCTCCTCGAAATTGTGAATAGATTTCACTTTCTTCCCCATTGGATCACTACCCAACACTGGATCGCCTCACTATCCTAATCAAAGTGAACTCTTTGCTTGTTTAATAGATAACTCATTCAACTCGCTCTTGGATTTCAAAGTGAGAAGAGGGGATTTATCTAAGTGAACTTACAAAGCTCAAAAGATTCCTAATAGCAAAGTTAGTATACCTTCAAAGAAATGTACATTACTCTCGTGAATGTCTTCCCGTGTCACCCGGGACCTCCTTGAAATCGTGAGCAATGACGCAAATCTTAACTGCATAAGAACCTATATTCGCATCCCAAGACATTAAACCCAAAAACCGGCGTAATTCATTAATCAAATTAACAAGTCGGAAACGACTACAAAGATAAATTCCTGACCATAACGCTTCACTTAATGGAAGCCGGATTCCCACCATCGAATTACACGATACATTCCGATCATAAGAATAACTGCGAATTTGAACCTAAACAATCGAATTCCGTAAATTCACCAACTTCAAACATTCCGTAGTAATTTGAAAGAAACAAATCGCATTCGCCTTCCAACTCAAACGATAACATCCGCATTCGTAAAATACAAATCTAAAATAAAAATACGAGCATAATCGCTCTAAAACGACTAAAATAAAAAAATTAAGAAAAATAAAAGAAAAGAAAAGAAAATAAAGAAATGAGCTTTCACCATCTCGTATCTTCTCGCCTCGTGGCCGCCAAGTCGCTTAATGAGTCGATAGCCGCAGATTGCCGGTGGTTCCTCAATCAGCCCTAATCCCAATGTACTCGCTGTGGATTTTAGTATCCGTGCCCAAGTCAATGCTCAAGTCGCTACTTCAATTTCCTTTGTCGCGGACATCATCGATGTCGCTGGCATCACTCCCATCGCCGCGACCTCACCTTACTCATGTAACCTGATTTGTCATTCTTGATGTCGACATCATTGGCCGCTGACATCTTCTTCACGCCTCGCGTGTTTCATCATTTTCCCCGATGTCGCGACGCCGATATCTTGTCGCGAAGACGCCATTTCATCCGCAAGCCTTCAATCGATAGTTCCGATGTCGCATATCAATCTTTGTCGACATCATCTTAACGAACCGTAGGCTTCAACTGGTTGCTCATGTTGTCGCGACATCAATATCTTGTCGCTACATCTCTTTATGGCTCTGCAACCTTCTCTTGATGGTTTTTGATGTCGCGGACTGTACCTCTTGTCGTGACATCCGCTCATTTCCTTCAAATTTTCATCCGCCGGTTCCCGATGTCGCGACATCGATCTCACGCTGCGACATCAACTTAGTTCTCTGGGCTTTAATCAGCCGCCTCCCGATGCCCGCGACTCGATCCCCACGCCGCGAAGCATCGCCTTAAGTCTTTGGGTGCTTAACTTGTCTTTCTGATGTCGCATCAATATGTCGTCGCTGACTTTGATTTATGACTCGTAGCCTTCTGAACCGCGGGTTCTCGATGTCACGATTTCACTCACGCCGCGGACGCTGCCATTTCCTTGCAGCTTTCTCAAGAGCAAATTTCAAGTCACGACTCATCATCTTGTTATCCATGTCGCGACCGGAATCGGGACATTTCCCTTCAATTTCGATGTCACACCATGACTCGACCGGTGTAAACTCCCAAAACCCGCATCAATGACTCACCACTTCCTTTCATTTATGCTCCGCCTGGCATTGATCAGACTTTATTCCACTTATTTCCGCATTTTTACTCGCTTTTTCTTCTTCTTCCATTTTACCCGCTTAATAATGATGGGTGAGTTTCTTCATATTTCAAGAAGTAATCGCCTTTTTATATGAAAATTAAGCGTAAAATGGACTAAATAGATGACTTTTAAGCTCATCAAACTCCCAATCCAAAGTTTCTGTCATGCCCTCGCAGCAGTAAGAAAGAAGTTGCTTGTCCCCAAGCAAAAATAAAAATTTTTAAGGACATTTTTCTTCGATTTATTCATAGCTAGCTCCAATTTAATCAAGTAATGCAAGGTATGCAAAATTTTCTCTCGTACATCTAAATTTCTCTGTCCAAGCCAAGGTCAGGTCTCTACTTTTATGCTATGCAAACTAACATGTTGAAATTGTTTTACAAACAATATACTCATTGGATCCTCCGCAATAATGAATTGTTTTCCTTTCATTTTATCACTGAGCCATTTAATCTCTAAAGTTCTTCACAATTTCATTGTTTCTTTCTTCCAAATTCCATAGGCTTGTTTCTTCATATCAATCTCCACTAATGTAGGTGAATTCAAATTCTTCCGTGATCAATCCCAAATTTTCTAGCTTATATTGTGAGGTTTGGGTAATGGGTAAAGATGGAAGGAATTTTTAGGGGTTAAGATTACCCCTAACATTTTCTCTTCTCTTCTACCCTTTCTTTCTTATAGTTTCTCTAATAAACTCCCTAAACTTTCATGTTCGATATCTCTTGATTTCTTCATTTCGTAACTGCTTTTCCCTATTTTACACTTATAATTTCACTAGTGGAATTCCTTAGTTTGCTACCACTAAGGGATAGTGCAATGTTTTAACTTTTGTGCTTTCTGAACACCTTAGCAAATCCTTGTTAAGAACTCCCATACCGTATGGCATTAGGTACTAGGTGTCAAACACCCCTAACTTAATTTGCTCAAGAGAGTTAGGCCACAAGGATAAAACTTATCCCTAGAAGCCTTCTTCGTTGCATTTTCTCAGTTTTCATTTTTTCTTTTCATTCCTTTTGAGTTCCTCTAAAAATATATACTCCCCCAAACTTCATTTCTTTCTTCCTCTTGAATTTCTGCAATCATAGTTCTTATCAAGGATTTATGTCTTAGATGAGTCAGGGGTTTCCAATGGGTTTATTTTTGAAGAATATGCTTGTTGGGCTCAATTTCTGAACTACTCGTATATGCATCAAAGATAAGGAATAGGGATGGCTAGAATGGCTCAAACCGTCCAAGAATGGCTCGTGATCATCTCTGTCGACCGTATCACCTAAGATTTCGCCTCTCAACCAATAATCTAACAAATTCTAGAATTTGGTCAACAGTTGTGACTAACCTCCATGTGGAGTACCTCGACTCATTTTTTATTTATGAGTAGTTGTTAATTGATATTCAATGTGTTCCGACCACTGCTCATACTACAATCTCAAAATATGTTTCGGTTCCTTCTATCAGGATACCTTCCTCAATTCCGGACTTATCACTAGACTTAAAGTGTCTTTTGCACCTCAGGTTTCAATCAAACTCGTATTCATTTTGTCCTTATTCCCAATTTTCCTCATTTCAGCTTACTTCTACTCTAACTGCTTCATTCAATTAAGATAATGTCCTCTCAGCAGTTTTTATTCTTGAACTATTTCCTACCTTGATTTCCTAATCATGCAACCACAAAGCAACATAACATTGAACAATCAATTGCAAAATAGCACACAACACTTCAATTTAAATTTCTCATTTTATTTCTGATTAATTTGGTAACCTGGCTGGATACACAAGTATGGGAGAAGGATGGTACCGAAAGTTGTAAGGTGAGTAAGGTCTATTTTTTTCTTTTGAAATAGTCAGAGCAAAAATGTCAGGGGATCTAGGTCTAATCGCATCTAAATGGGCTAGAAATCTGTGAATTTTCATTTCTCTTCTTGCTTTCTCTCTTCGGGTTTCCTTCTCCATTTGTTCTTCAATGAAAATCTCATTAGAGAGATCAACCTTCTTGTTCAACTCATCCTACCTCTTTCCCAAGCCATTCATCAGATTTTCCATTTCCATCATCACTTAAGAATACAAGATTTGCTGTTAATCAAATCTAAATTTTCAAATTCCATTCCTTCTGCTTGTAGGATTAAGCCTCCCATTGCTTTTTGTCTCTATCGCTCGCCTTTGTTTTCCAAATCCTTCAGAGATTTGTATAGTAATTTGAAACCTCTTATCCAAGCCCCCAAATTCGTGTCATGTTCTTTATCTCTTTTCTCTAACAATGCTGGGGAGTCGAGAGACACGATCAAACCGCTTTGTTATAGAAAGCTTCATGATTCGGCTTTGAGTTTCGTGAATAAATCGCGGATCTCTTTCCTTCATTTCTTCGAACTCTTCTCCTGTCGCCTAACATTTTTCCATCCGTTCCTCTCTCTTTTCTCTGCTCGCTCTTCTTCCACCGTTGTTTCTCTCGGATCCCACCTCATGCTCCCTTTCTTTCTCGTTTAACTCTTCTTCCCACTGGGCTGGGTCTCTTTCTTTTCAATTCTTCATACATTCCTCTCCGAATTCCCGTTTTGGGTTCCACTCCTTCTCTTTCCTCTATTCTCTCTCTACTTACTAATCGAGCTCTGCACTGGTTGTTCTCAGGCTCCTCAGCTTTCTCCGTGTTGGAAATTTCGCTTGCATGTGAGGAGAACTCGGCCAAGGAATGGAGAAGTCTATCACTGCCTCATCCCGCCCTTCATTATCTCGCCAAACATGTAATCACTGCGGGTCGTGATGTCACCGGGTGCTCTCGCTCCGATCGGGCCCTCCTGGGCCCCTTTTCCGTCCTTCACCAAGCCACCCTCTGCTCTCTACCAAAGACTCCCTTTTCCTCTGATTTCTTGGCCCCTGCTAACTCCTCGTCGAAGGAGTGGTGTGAAGCTCGGGGACTTCTTCTTCCGACTCCCAAATTCCTTTCACCTCAAATTTTCCAAGCATGGGATCGTTATTGCTGGCCGGGTGAGGAAGCAGACTCCTTTTGTTCCTTCATGATAATCTTTCATGATAGAGTTCTCTATGATAACTCCTATATTGATCTTGAGACTTCTTGAGTATGGCATACAGCAGGACAACTTCTTGTTCTCTTATTGTGCATAAATGTTTTGTTGGAACCAAAACAGACGCAAGGAAAACCATACTCCTTCGCCCTCTACTGAGGCTTCCCCTGCTCGGGTCTCTCAGCTTTCCTTCTCCTCGGGTCTAACTCGCCCTTCCATCGTTGAGCTTGCAATCTTTCTAAAATCTTGCTTCCAAAATTTTATTGAATTCGAGCCATGCTTGTGTATTGTCATCCCATAGGCCTCTTGATGGCCTCAGCTTCGTATGAGACCTTACTTCTAACAAAATGTACCTCCATCCTTTCTTCCTACCATATTGGAATAAAACTCTCCTCACCAAAGGTCAGATAATCGATTTTTTGTAGCGCAGAGTATTCTCCCATCCTTCTCGTTTCATCATCTCCTTGAAAGTGAGTCACTGTGGTTTTGAATCTCCTCTCATAACAAAACTCATAGCAGAAGGGATTTTTTCCACTCGGGAATAAGCTCATCGATACGAAATCTTCTACTTCTTCTTCTTCTCCTCTTTCCTTTTCCTTTCATTCGTCGAGAAGTTGCCCTTAACCGGGTGTTTTTGATGGCATCTCTCCTGCTTGCTTTTCCCGACGAATCTCATCTAATTGTTCTCCTTGGCAAGTTTCTTCTTCCGATTACTCAGGTTCCTCATAATCTCAAGGCCTAGATTAGGACCGTGGTGGGAATTCAAATTACTGAGACAAGCAGGGAAATCTTTCGTAGTTTGGAATGCTAGTGGTTTCTGAGTAGCTGAGATTCGTGGAGGAAGACGAAGGTGAATGGTTATGGGTCAGAGGAATGAAATAGTTTCCAACTCATGTAATTCAATCAATGTTTTGGCCAATTAATGCTTCAATTAAGAACACATCACACTTCCAATTCCGCCTATATTTTTATTCGAGGTCATTAAATTTAGTGGCTTTTTCATGAGTGGTTGGCACACAAACCATTTTCTTTATGTCGCATGAATCTACCTAATATGTCGCGATTAATGTGGTTCTCCAGATTTGTTCGATGTGGCAACAATCCTTCTTCTTTTGAAACTTCTAATTCATCGTCGCGATACATCACCGTGGTTTGTCGACATGTATCTCCTCTTCCTCCATACTCACTAATTGTTCTTTTCCAAACCGGTCACTACATCAATGTTTTAGAGGACAATGTTTTGTCGCGACATAACCTCATTGCCGTGACCAAGCCCTTAATTCAATGATTTCAAAACTTTCGAATCTCTCTTATTGTTCTAACTCCGCTTAGACATCTCTTCGTGCATATTTTAAGCAAAGATTTAACAATTAATCCAAATATGTCTACGTAATCGGGCTAGGAGTAAAGCCATCTCTTTTCGTCATTAATTTCTCTCGCAAGTCATTGAATTACTCCAGAGTTGCCTTGTTATTCATGTCTTTAACCCGTCGTAAGATCACTGCAATGAGTTCAAGAAAATTTAATTAAACTTACACTATTTCTAAAATTTCTAAATCTATCCTTTCTGTAAATTATCTCAATTCCAATTTCTCAAAGAATTAAAAGAAAAGAAATATTTCAAAATTTAAATTTAATTTAAATCCTCATGGGTTGCCTCCCATTAGTCGCTTCGCTTTGAGTCCTTAGTCGACTTGTCGTCAGGGTTCTTCTTCTTTCTCAAGAACCAAATTGAGTCTTTCACTTTCCTCTTCCCTCGCTGAGATAATGCTTTAACCTTTGTCCATTGACCTTGAATTCTTCCCCCATTATCACCTTCTGTTATCGCCTCCAAATGTAGTACTTGATACCACCGTATGGCCCACTCCAATTGGATTTTAATTTCCCCGAAACAACTCACTTAATTAAAAAGCAAAGACATGTTCCCCCGTTTCTTTGAACTCTTTCCCTCAGATTTTCCTCGATCATGCCATTTCTTTGTCTTGTCTTTGTATATTCTAGCATTATCATAGCTCATTTCGCCTTCCAATCTGCATAGCTTGGAGCAATCTTTCTTCCTCGTTGTTCCTTTAAAATCGAAGTTTAACCTCGATGGCCCACATTGCCTCAGGATTCTAATCAAGAGGCAGATGACATGGCTCGCCAAAAAACAACTCGTATGGGGACATTCCAACGGGGGTTTCAGATGCACCCGTAAGCCCAAAGTGCATCATCAAGTTTGGGAAGACCAACTTTCCCGCTGAGCTCACGCCTTTCAAGTATTCTTTCGATCTCCCGTTGAAAAATTTCTTGTCCATTAGTTCGGGGGATGATAGGCTAAGCCTACACATGCTTGATCCCATACTGCCATGAGTTTTGCAAATATTTTGTTTGCAAATGGTTCCCCCATCACTAATGATGGTTCCGGGGGTTCCAAACCCGTTCAAAATATTCTTTTCGCAAGAAACTCACAAATCAGATAAAGATCATTCCTCGGATAAAGCACGTCTTCCACCCATTTGAGACGTAATTCATCGCTTAGCAAGATGTATAGGTTTCAAATGATGGTGGAAAGGTCCCATAAAATCTATTCCCAAACATCAAAATTTGTATCACCATAATACCTTTTAGGCATTTCATTCCCGTCGCCGATATCCCAACTCGGCATCACACAATTCTTCACCACTCCGCATAATCTCAAGATAAGTAATAAAACCCTGATCGAGTATCTGTGAGCTGTTCTTTCTCCGTAAAAATGTCCCCATATGGTGATGCATGCCATCTATTTAAAATGTTGCTCGTTTCACCTTCCGCACACATCTTCTTATTATCATGTCAAAGACCTCTCTTGAATAATAAGTGGTCATCCCAAATATAATATCCGCCGCTCGAGTTTCTCTTCTCGCTGGTAGCCGAAGCTCTCAAGGCATTACTTCCACAAGCCGATAATTCACAATATCGCGATACCATGGAAGTTGAAGGAAACTCAATAATTGCTCATCCGGGAAGTTCTTCGTTAATCGCATTTTCTTCTTCATCATCAGTTTCTTTCTACTCTTGACAAGGTCGCCATCTACATTGTCACACTCATTCTTATCAAATCAAACTCGGCGAATAGCAACACCCACCTTATCAATCTCGCTTAGCTTCCTTTTTCGACATCAGTACTCGATCAACGTATTGATCGCTGTGACCACTACACGGGATCCTAAAATGTATTGTCTAAATTTTTCACAAGCAAATACTATGGCTAGCATCTCCTTTTCGCTTGTTGAGTAGTTCCCTCAGGCTTCATTGAAGGTCTACTAGCATAGTATACTACCGAATACTTTCTCTTTCTTCGTTTCCAACATAGCTCCTATAGCAAAATCACCGGCATCACACATTATTTCAAATCCTTGATTCCATTATGGTGCAAATAATATAAAAATTGCACTAACTGATCTTGATTTCATCAAAGCATCCTTGCAGGAGTCATCAAAATCGAACCTCAGATCCTTTCCGCACCGCATAGTGGTCCTGGCTATTTTGAAAGTCTTTGATGAATCTCCCCAGAATCCAAGATGCCCCAAGAAACTTTACTCCTTTTACTGGTAGGTGGTGCAAGAGTTCCTGATGATGGATATTTGGACTGGTCAACTTAGTCCAATAGCGTAAATTTTATGCCCAAGAACAATACCTTCTAACATAAATGGCATTTTTCCCAATTCAGTCGCTTGTCTCGCATCTTTTGAAGGTCTGCTTTCCATTGTTTAAACATTGATCAAAGCCGGATCCATACACAAAGAAAAATCATCCATAAAAATTTCCATCACTTCTTCAACCAAATCCGAATATAGACATCATGCACCTTCGAATGTAGTCGGAGCACATAACCCAAATCCGCATCCTTCGAATGCAAAGGTACCCAGAAGGGCATGAACGTCTTCGATCCTCCGTGCAATAGCAACTGGATTATATCCCCGAGTACCCATCCGTAAAACAAAAGTGCGGTGTCCTCGCTAACCTATCCAACATCCGATCAATGAAAGGCAAAGGAAAATGATCTTTTTCTCGTCACAGATTCAACTTCCCGTAATCAATACATACCCTCCATCCTCGTCACCGTTCTTGTTGGAATCCAATTCATTTTTCATTTTGATCACAAGAACCCTCCTTTCTTTGGAACCACATGAACTCCAGTCACCCAAGGATCAGTTCTGACATAAAGATAGATAAAAACCAAAGATTTAACAATTCAGCACCTCCTTCCCGACTACTTCCTTCATCACTGGATCTCACCTTCCTCCCTCGTGTTCTGCCGTGATGGTTTCGTCTCTCTAGTTAGTAATCTTATGCATGCAAATTTAATGGATCGATAATTCTTCAAATTTCTTCAATGGACCAAGCCAGCGATTCCTTATGCTTCCTTAATATTTCCAGCACCTGCCTCATTCTCACTTAATTAACGAAATGATCACCGGTTTTTTTCTTTGGTAATTCTAAGTAGGCATACTTAAATGACATGGAAACTCTTTCAAAACTAAACCTTCTCAGATCGGGTCTTGATGAATTTCCTCTTTCACTATCTTCCCATTATCTTTCTCTCTGCTTTGCTTCAAGCTCAACACGCTTCTATAGCATGAGAATCAAGCCAGATGGAAATTCAAAATGTATATCTTCAAAGATACCGGGAATTCTACCTTTTCAATATAAAACCTGGAGTGTTACAATCATCATAACATCGAGTTGGAAATAGAGACAAAATCGCCTACATTGTAGCCTTCCTTTCCCCGTCTATATTTTGCATACTTTTAATCGTTAAACACAACAGCCTTCTTCTCCAACCCTTAAGATGAGAACTCTTGCATTGCCAATCAAGGTCGCTCCAAATAGGCTAGGAATGGTCTTCCTAATAGTGTGGGGTACTTCAGAATCTTCTCTTCCATGTCCGTAATGATGAAGTCTACCGGGAATACAAACTTCCCAACAAGGACTCAACACATCTTCACGACCCCTTCAGTTTCACTCATCGACCGTCTCCACATTCAAGAGTACGCTAAGTGGATTAAGCCCTCCGAACTTAATTTCGCAACGTAAAGAGGCATCGACGATACTAGCTCCCGAGTCACATAGCTTCATGGAATTCCATTCCTCCAACAATACAAGGAATTGTGAAACTTCCTGGTCCTTCATCTTTACCGTAGTTCCTTTCGACATCGCATCAGACGTGGCAAAATAGATTCACTATTCCTTCTTCTACTATTTTTATTTTCGTCAGTGATGTCCTTCGTAAATTTCAGATAGCAGCATCCGAGTCGTTTCACTTCAAGAAAGGTGCATACTGATCTCCAAATTCTTCCGAAAGTTTTCAAGAACCTCGCAAACTGCCTCCTCCATCTTTCGATTTTATGCGCCTACAAATGACCGTTGCGCTTGTCTGATGTTCTTCTTTCTACTCCTTCTTGTCATTCCAGCTGTCTCTTCCCTTTCTCTGGTCTTGCTACTTTGTCGCCATTACCTTTTCTTTCCTCTCTTCTAACTCCTTCCCATTCTTACCAAGCATTTGTACCCATGCCTGGGTTCTTCCGTGTCACTCGGGAAGGCATCTTTCCTTTGGCTTTGTATTAAAGCCACCATTCCTACTCAGGTTCCGTGTTCTTCGTGGATGCATTCAGAAGTGTTCAAAAATTCAGAATTGGTAGCAAATGCTTTCAATTCTCCTGTAAACTTTTGTTCACGGAGGTTCAACAGCCTTTTTATTATCCCCATAAATCAAGGCAAAGATTCTGCTCCTCAAAAGATCAGCCCTCCCCGACCCCCGATATTCTTTCTGCGCCTATTTCGCCGGAACTCGTGGCTGGCCGATACCCTCGATGAGGGTTCGGTCCCCGCTGGGCTCAGGAAACCCCTCCACCATACTAGTTCTCATGGTTCCTGAGGCCGGGTGATATCGTGCCGGAATAGATCATTTGAAATGGTAAGCTCGCTCACCCAAATAATTAACTCCTTTCAAGATCAATAAGTCCTTCAGCTTACTCTTTCAAAGACTCCCTTCATTAACTCCTTCAATTGCTCCTATTTCATGAGCTTGCGGTGTGTTCCTTCTTCTCGCTTGTCTTAACCTCGTGCATAATGGCATCCAATCCCCTGCCTCCATGGCCGCCATCTTGCTCACCCATGATCCCTTCCTCCTCGTTGCTCTCTCTCGGGTGTTCCTCGTATGAGTTTTCATGTTACATTTAGCCATCTTCAATCAGCTCTTTTCGCTTCTTCAAGACTTTTCGTTTCAATGCTCCACAAAGATGAAGCATCAATGATCCCTTTGATATATCATTCATGGTGCATGATATACAATGTCCATCCGAGTCTTCGTGATCTATCCCATGCATCGGACATCTTCTCAAAGAACCGCTTCAATCTTCCCAAGCTACATACATGCTTTCATCTTCCCGCCGAACACCATGATCTCCCTCCTTCTTTCGTGTGGTTGTATCGGGGAAAGAATCTACCTAAGTAGCCTCAACTAACTCCTCCTAAGTATCACCAACCATATGGTAAAGATTCATACCATGTAGTCAGCCAGATTCTTAGAGAGAATGGAATAGGGTGCGCTTTACGACTGTCTCACCCCATTCGGCCTTAACAGTATCGCCATCCCGAGGAATCTTCCCTGTGTGCTCGCTTGGATCTTCGGGATGACCAAAGAACCGATGCCGTCGACTATCAGAACTGGCGGCCGGCTTTAATTCAAAATTATTAGCATCTATCACAGCCGCCTGATCACGAAAGTATTCTTCCCCCAGAGCATCGGTCCCGTAAATCCTCCATCAGACGTTGACTGGAGGCCTTCTCTAGCCTTCTTCTATATGTATTTTAACCCGATCCGCCTTTCATCCGCCATGGTTGAGTTTTCTGCCTTCTTAGTCTTTCTCAAGCTTCTGAGCGTCCTTTCTATTTCCCGTGTCACTGAATCGATCGTTGTTCGCTTCCTATGCATCAAAGTTTTTCAAAGCAAAACATAATTCCTATTTTCACAGGATTAACCAAATCATAAAATATATTCATGGGTCATAAAGGTCAAAGGGCTGTGAGCTAAATCGTTTCAAACGCTATTTTGTTCTTTTCTTTAAAAATGTCCAAATTAGTATATTTCTTTCTTCTTCATTGTAATATTGATTACAAAATTCTTTCGACTCTCTGCAAGAACGGCGCCATAAAACTTGTCGATTCAATCCAAAACACACATTACAAATCTTATGACACTATTACCAAAGGACTATTGTCTAACTTCTAAGAATCCAAGTAATTCAAAAACCCGTTAACCTAATTCTCAAAGAACTCAGACAAATTCTACGACACTATTACCAAAGGACTATTGTCTAACTCTAACGGCGCCCATAAAACTTGTCGGACCTTATACTATATAAACCACCAATCTCTTAAAGTAAATCATTTTCTAAAGTTTGGTTTTCGTCTATTATTCGTTAAGTGCAATGTGTCGACAAGTAATAAAATGGATTTAAGTCCGTATATCGATCCCACGTAGATCTCAAGAATTTTAAATCAACTACCCCGACTACTCAATTTCCATACCATTCGACCACCAATGATAAGAGGATCCAAAGCATTGGCGTGCCGGAAAATTAAACGAACAAAAGGAAAATAATCAACTATCCAACAAACTGAAGCAAGATAAAGAATAAAGAATAGTTAATTTCTAATAAAAGAAATGAATAATCGGCTGTTATTATCCTCGAAGACACATCAATAGAAACAATATAGTTGAACTATCGATTCCTCGTGGGAGTTAATTCCCGATAAAATTTCTTTCGATTATCTCAAGTTTCCCCAAAACTGGCTCATATGGCCAGAAGCACTGATCTCTCCCACACTCACATTTCATCATCTAATTTATGACCCGATTCTCTCGAATACAGTGGAATTAGATAACTACTTTAAAAAGGGACTTCCTTTAACTGGGTATTTTCTTTGCAATATCATACCCATTTTATGGATCAGAACCTTATTCCCAAGTTACTCCAATAAGCAAGGATATACAACTCAGATCGTCTCCCCAAATTCGAATGTATCAAATTCCTTCTTGGATTAGACTGTACCAACACTGGGATTGGCCTCACTATCCGACCGAGGTGAACTCGCTTGTTTAAATAGATAACTCATTCAACTCGCTCTGATTTCAAGTGAGAAGAGGATTTATCTAAGTGAACTTACAAAGCTCAAGATCTTTAATACAGTTAGTATATCACCTTCAAAGAAATGTACATTACTCTCGTGAACGTCTTCCCGTGGTCACCGCAGGACCTCCCTCGAAATCAGCAATGACGCAAATCTTAACTGCATAAGAAACCGATATTTAGATCCCAAGACATTAAACCCAAAACCAAGTAAATTCATTAACCGGGAATTACCAAGTCATTGAAACGACTACAGTGAAAGATAAATTCGATCATAACGCTCACTTAATGGAAGCCGGATTCCTCACCATCAATTACACGATACAAAGATTCTCCGATCATAAGAATAATCGCAATTTGAAACCTAAACAATCGAATTCCGTAAATTTAATCGAACTTCAAACATTCCAGGTAATTTGAAAAAGAAATTGAATCCGCATCTCGCCACCAAACGATAACATCCGTATCTCGTAAAATACAAACGAAAATAAAATATGAGAGCATAATCCGCTCTAAAACGCCCGAAATAAAAATTAAGAAAATAAAAAGAAAAGAAAAGAAAATAAAATAGGCCGAACTTTCGCCTATCCGCATCTCGTCTGCGGGCCGCTAAGTCGCTTTAATGAGCCGGATACCGCAGACGCATAGGTTCCTAATCGCCCTAATCCCAATGTAGCCTGCTATGGATTTTAGAGTATCTCAAAGTCGCCATCGCTCGTCGACTTCCGCTTTCCTCATCGTGACATCATCGATGTCGCAACATCACCCCATCGCCGCTGACCGGGCCTTACTCTATGTAACCTTGATTTGTCATTCAATGTCGCGACATCAATATCTTGTCGCCACATCTTCTCACGCTCAAGCGTGTTTCAATTGTTCTTCCTCGATGTCGCGATTGCCGATATCTTGTCGCGACATCGCACCTCATTTCATCCGCAAAGAGATTCAATCGATGTCTCCCGGATGTCGCGATATCAATCTCTTGTCGTGACATCATCTTAAAGAACCGTAGGCTTCAACTGGTTGCTCATGTTGTCGCGACATCAATATCTTGTTGCTACATCTCTTTATGGCTCTGCAACCTTCTCTTGATGGTTTTTGATGTCGTGACTTGCGCCTCGGTCGCGGACATCGCCATTTCCCTTCGCCTTTCATCCGCCGTTCTTGATGTCGCGACATCGATCTCACGTCGCGACATCAACTTAGTTCTCTGGGGCTTTCAACTGGTTGCTCCTGATGTCGCGACCTCGATCCCACGTCGCGACATCAACTTAAGTCTTTGCAGGTAGCCTTTGCACCCCAGAAATGCTGGATGTCGCGACATCAATATGTTGTCGCGCGACTTGATTTATGACTCAGAGCTTTGAATCAGGGCTCTCGATGTCACGACTTCACTCACGCCGCTGACGCCGCCTCATTTCCTTGCAGCCTTCTCAAGAGCGCCTCAAGTCGCGGACCTCAATATCTTGTTTTCCCACGCTGCGAATTCGAATCAGATTTCCTTCCACTTCATGTCGCGACTCTCATGACTGACTGGTAAACCCCAAAACTCGCATCAATGACTCAACCACTTTCATTTCTCGTCCGCTAATCGACCGACTTTTATTCCACTTATTTCTGCAATTTTTTTTACTGCTTTTTCTTCTTTCTTCCATTTTACCTGCTAATAAATGTATAGAGTGAGTTTCTTCATATTTCTGCAAAGTAATTGTCTCTTTTTATATGAAAATTAAGCAGAAAAATGGACTAAAAATAGATGACTTTTAAGCTCATCAAAATCATCCAATGGAACGCATAGTAAATTAATTTTACCCTTCCATTCACCAACTCGAGCAGATATCCTTCGTAATGCCCTCGTATCTTTCAGGCTCCATCGCTCACGCTTTGATTCGCTTATCATCATCTACCGCCTTAGATCGAATCTCGAGGCTTCACCGGGTTGCAACAAAATTGTGCGTACACCACTGCCTACTCATCGCTTTTACCCGATCCCATTAAGCAAAGACTCAACATGCATCAAGGTTTCAGGCGTATTGTTCTCGTAACTGAACAGATTAAGTAACTGCAAAGGATTCACTCGGGAGGGTGAATCTGACCAAGGTCGGGCCTCACATCGTGAGGTGACCAAGGCACTCCGCTTTTTCCTCTCGCGCTCTCGTCTCGACAGATGAGGGCCATTGCATGGCGGCGTATCCCATTGTCCGGGCGGTTCGTCGCGACAAAATTTGTGGTCGTCCCATTGTGTTTCGTCATGTACTTTCTTTGTTCCTTCCCAAATGCAAATTCTCTTATTGAACGAATGTTCGTCTCCGCTCTTGCCCTTCTTGCCTACACAGATCCGTCTCGACTTGCTCGTGGTGGATGGTCGCTTCATCTCAGAGTCCACCAGCAATCCACCGCAGCCTATCAGAGCTTCATGTCACGAACTCCCCGCCTCTCGAGTTCGGGCCCAGGCCTACTTTGTAATCCCAAAATAAACAACAATTTGTCCTTCATCGCATATGTTCCTCGGAGTATCCAACATGATGGAAACTAAATTCCTTCACATATTCCTCATCAACTCCGTATGCTTCAACCGCTTCGCTGACTCCTCGCAAGCCAGTCAATTTGCGGTAGAATCGCCTTTCAGCCTTCTCTTCTCGTAGTCTCCCATCAACTGGGCCTCTGCACTCGCATCATCTCCCATCCGAGTGCACCACCATAACTTGCATCACCTCGCATAGGTACATGCCTAAGTTATGGACACCATTTCACTATCTGGGGCATTACGAGCAAATTCTCAAGAACTCCGCCTCCATGTCCCATGTGAAATCTTTCCAACTCTTTAGCATTTCTAGCACCCCCAAACCCCTTGGGTTCTGGCACACGTACCTTCTGTGGGGGACCCGACACCGTAGAGGGACTTTGGGCCACAGCCTTTTTCAGAATCGAGATCTCTGCCCCCATAGACTGCACTGCATCCTGGTACTCGGCCATCAATGCCTGCAGATCAGTTTTGAGGGCATCAATCCGTTCCCCCGCATATTTATCACTGGCCTCCATCAGATTGCGCTGCACTTCAAACTCATTTTTCATTGAGTCTGCAAATGCAGTCACAGTTTCTTCATCTTCAGGCCAATCTCCCACAAAGAGCCTAACCTGCCATCCTCGTCTTCAATCGCTCCCCCATCTTGATGCTCCGATACCACTTTGTCTCACCCCGATTTAACACTTGGCTCCTTCGCTCTTTGATGTGCTATGGCTAACCCTTTAGCCAACCCTTCCTCACAGTGTCTCTCAAAAAGGAAGGTATTAAGACACCAGTATACAAAGAAATGATCCCAACTTGTATTATCTTAAAACCCGTCAAGGCAGCTGGGCACTTCTCAAAATACAAGATTACAAAAATACAGTGAAAATCGCACACTCTCTAACCCCTAAGTTAGAGACTCATCCCTTTATAGACTTTGGTGTCTATTGCCAACATAGGTGACTCCTTCCCTCTACTGTGTGCCACTTCCCACTATAGTTTGAATCTGAATCGCTCCAATATTAAAAATCGGGTTCCCACATGAGCGATGTTTGAATTTGAAATCCGGGCTCTCATTTTCAACCAAACTCACTCCATTTCTTACATAGGCATGTCCACCATATGCTACCACTCACCCGCGCCGGGCCGTCCACCGTACCTACCACATGCACTACCATGGTTTGCCTTATTTTATTAGGTGCCCTCATAGGTCTAAGGCATACCTATGAGGCCCTTGCATCCAACCAACGAGCTTAGGCATCCGAGGGGTTAACAGCTAGGCATGCACTAAGCGGAGGCACCGTGCCTAGCCAAGGCACTAGGCGGAGGCCTTGTGCCTAGGCATGCACTAGGCCAAAGCACCGTGACTAGGCATGCACTAGGCCGAGGCACCCTATCTAGGCATGCACTCAGCCGACGACTGGCCTAGGCATGACCAGGCCGAGGCACCCCCGTCGAGGCATGCACTAGGCCGAGGCACCCTGTCGAGGCATGCACTAGGCCGAGGCACCATGCCCAGGCAAGGCACTAGGCCGAGGCACCATGTCTAGGCAAGGTACTAGGCCGAGGCACCCTGTCTAGGCATGCACTAGGCCGAGGCACCCTGTCTTGGCAAGGTATTAAGCCGAGGCACCATGCCGAGGCAAGGTACTAGGTCGAGGCACTATGCCTAGGCTAGGCACCGTGCATAGGAGGCATGCACTAGGCGGAGGCAACGTGGGGGGAACGAGGGGCATGCCTTCGCTCAAGCAACGTAAAACATCTTCATGTCAGCTGCCGAGGGCAAACAACATGGCGGTCTCCAGGGCAACGAGTCGACAAAGTCCGTACGAGAGCCAACAAGAATGTGGTCATTGTCTGGGGCCACCGATAACCTGATGTCGGAGGGCTCAGGGTGGCATATGACACGCCCCATGCCACGAGTGGCAATGGGTGTGTGCACACTGGGGTGGGCAGCAGCAAGGCAAATACGGCCCAGGCTCGGTGCGCTTCCAAGCCCATACAGGCAACCCCCCTTTACGAGCAATATAAGCCTTTTTGGGAAAATCTAGAGGAGACATCACACATGCTTGATGAGACATAATGACATATTTTAACTAGGAAAGCGATTTTAGTCCCGTTTTTTTTACACATTCTCTTTATAATAATTATACATGGCCAAGGAAAAAGAAGAAAATTTGATTAAAATATTTATTTTTATTTATTTACTAAAAAGGGGGAAAATAGGAAAATAGTAAAATATTTTTAAAATTAATTTTTCACATGGGAAAAATATTTGGGACCAGAATTGATCGATTTGAAGTGGATGAAATATTTTTATTTTTATTTATTTACTAAATAAATAGCTAAAAAATAGGGGAAATAGGGGAAAACAGGGGAAAATTAGGGAATATTAGGGGAAAATAGGGGAAAATAATTGATTTAAGATTTGACTACTGGAATGCAATATTAGACTATAAAATATTAATATTTGATAATATTTTAAATGAAAAAGTGTTAATTTTAATTTTTTTCTCTAAAATATAGGAATATAGGAGAAAACATGGGAAAAGGTATTGAAAACATTTTTTGTCATGGTAGGGAATGATATTTGAACAATGAATGAGGAAGAACAATGAATGTAAACGCATGGTTAGGAAGCGCGAAGGCATCCAGGAAAGCCATCAATATTATTCGTGCAATGGCATGGAAGACAATATGGTCAGGCACCATCAATATTGCAAATTACATTTCTTAGCATGATGGAACGGGTTACTGTGGCGTGCCATAGCACTAGGCCGAGGAACCTGCGGTGTCATGGCATGGCATGCACAGCACTAGCCAAGGCTCCTGCGGTGCTCCAGTACGGCATAGCACTAGCGCCGAGGCATCGTGGTGTCTAGCATGGCATGGCATAGCACTAGGCGCCGAGGCCCCATGTGTCTAGGCATGGTACGCCATAGCACTAGCTGAGGTCCTCGTGTTCAGTGCATGGTGCACGGCATGGCATAGCATTGGGCGCCGAGGCCCCATGTGTCTAGGCATGGCATGGCACTAGGCGCCGAGGCCCCGTGTGTCTAGGCATGGCATGCCATAGCACTAGGCCGAGGTCCCGTGTGTCTAGCCATGGAATGGCACTAGTCCGAGGCATCGTGTGTCCAAGCATGGCATGGCATGGCACTAGGCGCCGAGGCCCCGTGTGTCTATGCATGGCATGGCATGGCATTAGGAGTCGAGGCCCCGTGTGTCTAGGCATGGCATGCCATAGCACTAGTCCGAGGCCTCGTGTGTCTAGGCATGGCATGACATTGCACTAGGCGTCGAGGCCCTGTGGTGTTCAGCATGGCATGCCATAAAGACTAGCGCCGAGGCCCCGTGGTAAGGCATGGCATGCCATAGCACTAGCCGAGGCCCCGTGTGTCTAGGCATGGCATGACATGGCACTAGCGTCGAGGCCCTGTGTTCAGGCATGGCATGGCATAAAGATCGGGCGCCGAGGCCCCATAGTTCAGGCATGGCATGGCATGGCACTAGGCGCCGAGGACCCGTGTGTCTAGGCATGACATGCCGTGTGATTAGTACCCAAAAAGTGCTATTTTGAGCTCTATTTAAGATAGGTTTTGAGTGCTTTTTGTGTACTAATCATATTAATTAAGCCAATTGACACGTGTAGGTCCCTTTGGTACTAATGTTTGTATTTCGAGGTTGTTTGTGGTAGTTTTTACAGGTTTCATAAACCTATCCTACCATATCAAGCTAAGCATATCGAAGTTGAGCTGATTTACGCCGAGTTCTACGATTTATATTCTTTTACATCGAGCCGGGAATGAAGAAATTGAAGATGAAACAAGAAGAAATGTGGCTAGATGATGCAGATGCAAAGGTATAGTTAGAATTCATATTATATACCTCGCTATAATAGCAAAATTTTCGCTATTATAGCGAATTTTCGCTATGTTGTGTAATTTCACAATATAGCGAAATTTCGCTATGATAGCGAAAATTTCGCTATATAGCGAAATTTTTGGCTATAGCGAAAATTCCTGCTTCATATTTTTGGGTTTAAACAACCCTGTTTTAGTTTTTTCCATTTCTACCCTCACTATAATGATACTATTTAGGATAGTTTGGGTTTTTCACCTTTTTGTAAGGCTATATAAGCCATGTTATGACCTTTTTGTAACCTAACTTTGCTTAAAAGGCATTTTCATTACGACTCCCTCGTTCTCGCTCTCACTGCCTCTCTCTTCTCTCTCCTTTCTCTCACTTTCTAAAGTACAACACCCCCTTCGAGGATGACAACTCAAAGGATGTTCAAGGCCCCAAACCTCAAGAGGAGGGCTACAGCCAGTTGATGTGGTTTGCTAGTGTTCCTCTGTTTTCAAGACTTTGCATCAAGGTATTTATGTTCCAAACTTTCAAACTAGGTTCTTGTGGTAAGCCATATTTGATGTATTTTCCTTGGTTAATACTTTGCATGCTTTTAGGTTTAGTGTATTCTTAACGGTAGATACACTGACATCCATTAGATGTCATTTATGAGCCATCGAGGGTAGGTTAAATACTGGTTTTCAAATCAAGCAGAACATTTAATGCTCGCAAATGCTATGTTTCAAAGAGGAATGTTACTAAGGGTCAGTTTTTGAAGTTAAACAAAGATCCTATTTTTGGAAATGACTATATGTCATTTGCCCTAATGCGAGGAAATAACCCGAGACACCTTGCAACCCTATCATACCAAACTAGTGGTCTTGGGGAGACTTCTGCCAGTCTTCTTCTTACATTTTATTTCAATTACTTTAGTTAACATAAATGACAACTTCACCATCGGTTAGACAACCAAAATCTAAACAAAAGCCCTCACCATTTTGAACCATTATACAAACCATTTGTAAGATCGAAAAACCCATCCTGCAAGTTCAACTTGAGCTATAATACTGCAGTGAGGTCATGCATTTCGAGTATCGCAGGTAGGTATAAATTTTGTTTGACATCTAAAACACTGGGCGGCATGCGAATCAAATGGCGCCTGTCGATGGTGCCAACCATGCATGATGAGTTGATGAGTACTTGTAATCCTCATTACAAGTATCGGGTGACCTTTAAACCTTTTTGAATTTCATTGTTTAGAATTTCTGCTTTTTTTTACTCAAGAATACACGCGAAATGTTTTTTTATAAATAGTCATTTTATATATATTTTTAAATTTTAATACCATCCTCTTGGCAAGTCTTTTGTTGTTCTTGATTTGTCTCTTGTGTCACAGTGTTTATGCATCACCTGGATAGAGATATAATGTAGATCGGTAAAGAAAGTTAGCACACCAATCGAACAAGGTTGTGAAGTCGTGTAATACAAGTGGAACATATGGACCTCCACCAAGAATAAAGAAAGTCGCTATGAGCCCCAATGAACTAAACATCATAATGTGTCAACGAGGGAATCACATACAATTCTCCTAGAGTGAGTGCACCTTCCGGCATCATACCACCTCGCTGATGATGTGGTCAGAAGGATCCCTATCCTGCGCCCCCCGTCTCTACATTTCATGGAATGGAGAACGAGGAACCCATATACTCATATCCCGAGTTCGAGGAAGTATGCAATAACTTTTAAGGAAGGAGTGTCTCGATACGGATTTGCTTGGTTGAAAGCATTCCCATTAATACCTAAAAGACAAGGCCGTACCTGCCTAATTCATCGAGGCCAAGAATAATTAGAAATTGGGCCAAACTTCAAGCTGAGTTTTTGAAGAAATTTTTCAACACAACTAAGACCAACTAAGACCACAATGAGAAGTTTTATCAGTGTTGGGAGAGGTTCATGGAGAGCATCAGTGCATGTCCACATTATGGTTTTGATACATGGATGCTAGTGAATCATTTCTATGATGGTATGTCTCCAACCATGAAGCAACTGCTGGAAACCATGTGTGGAGGTGACTTTTTGAGCAAACACCCATATGAGGCCATGGACTTTTTGAACTATGTGGCCGAAACCTCCAAGGCATGGGATGAACCAAATCCAAGGGAGGCAGAAAGTGTGAGGCCTTCGCCCCACCAAAGGGGAGGCGTTTATGCACTTTCCGAAGATATTGAGATGAAAGCAAAACTGACCACTTAGACCCGAAGGTTGGAGGAGCTTGAAATGAGAAATCAGCATGAAGTGCAAGCAGTGAATGAATTGCCTGCATCTCACCTAGCCTGTTTTAATTGTCAGTCAAGCAACCATCCTGGGGAGCACTGTCTATTAGTTCCTTCAGTAAGGGACTTAATGCAAGAGCATGCCCATGTCTTAAGTCAAAATAAGCCACCTACAAATGCTCCTTATGGCAACACCTATAACCCCAATTGGAGGAATCATCCGAACCTATCATGGAAGCCAAAACCCCCTGCATATGCCCCCTTAGGAGCACAGTAGCAGTTTGGCTCCACTTCAGCACAACAACAGCAGCCTCCACCTTATTCTCCTATTGAGCAGGCAATTCTAAATTCAAGCAAAGTGGTAGGCACGTTTGTGGAGGACCAAAAGGTGTTGAATGTTTAAACTAATAAGAAAATTGAGGTAGTCGAGAGCTCACTCAACAAGAAATTGGACAGTATGCATTCTGAGATTTCCAGGTTGTCTAACCAGCAGGTCCTCGAAAAAGTGAAATTTCCCTTCCTGTGACACAACAAAACCAGGGAATGCACATAAAATAAAGCTTAGCTGATCCAAATGCAAGAATTGATGTAAAGTCAAAGGTGAGTGACTTTGAGAGTGGTAAAGAACTCGAGACTAGTAAATCCCAAAGACCAACCAAGATTAGATCCCACAAAGGGTCGATCCACCGTATAAGAACAACTAGCAACAGGAGGAGGTATAAACATAAGCAGCACTCTCCTTCCCACAAGCACTTCGAAAAAGAAATTCGCGAACTAAACTGAAATTTTAGAGGTACTACGACAAGTGAAGGTTAACATTCCTCTTCGACATGACTGGCAGTCCCACGTATGCAAAATTTCAAGGACTTATGTACAATGAAAAGAGGTTTCAATGTGAATAAAAAGGCCTTTTTGACGGAGCAAGTGAGTGCTATCATTGAAGCGCAAGACTCCAGAAGCATAAGGACCCGATGTCCTTACAATCCCGCTAATACCCAAGTACTAGGGTGTAGAAAAAGCACTACTTGACTTCGGGGCTAGTGAACCTACCGCTATATTCCATGTACAAGCAAATTTGGTCGAGAACCGCCCCACTTCCATCACACTGTCTCTAGCCAATAGGTCTATTAAAATACCAAAGGGGACCATTGAGAATGTTCTAATACAAGTGGACAAATTCTACTATCTAGTGGATTTTGTCGTGATTTGATTACGTAGCCTATTGCAGTAAATAACCATACCCATCATATTGGGAAGGCCATTCTTGGCTAAGATGAATGCCATTATAAATTGCCGAAATGGGTTATGCAACTCACCTTCAGAATATGACTTTGGAACTCAATATCTTCCATTCGAGTAAAAAGGCATATGCAACTAGTAGATGACTCCGTGAAGAAGAAGTTCGCATAATAGATACACCAAGAACAAAGCAATGAGTCGCAAGTGCAAGATGTGCTAACCTAGGAGTTATGTGAGTGCCTTGAAGAGCAACAAACCTCAATGCATGAGCCCGCTGCGTGGATGTCGAGAAAAGCGTGGAAATTCTACCTTATCGATCGAAAGAGGGAAAAGGAATCTCAACAACTCGGATCTCAAACCCTTCCTATGGATTTAAGTATGCATTTTGGGTAAAGAAAAAGTAAAGGTCTCAGCTTGTAATATCACATCACGACCACTCCACAAGAGGACAACTGGCCAGACCTCCCGCATTTAGAACAAGGAAGCTTGGGTGGAAAATTTCCGATTTAAAAGGCATCACCTCAAATGTCAACTGCACCACCACATTTATTTCAAGAAGAGTCTAAAGTCAAGTATGTACCCACAAAGAGGAGGTCAACCTCACATGCGTGAGGTAGTTCGAATTAAAGTCCCGAAATTGTCGTAAAGGTATCATCATTTACTCTAATATCTAATAAAGATTGGTAAGCCCAACCTGTGCATGCCAAGAAGTCAGGGGTGACCACTGTAAAAATGAAAAAGGTGAGGATGTGCCTACCCGCCTTACCACTGGTTGGAGGGTATGCATAAATTACAGGAGGCTCAATGCAGTAACAACAAAAGATCACTTTCCACTACCCTTCATTGATCAGCTTCTTGAGAGAGTTTTTGGGCACCCATTATATTGTTTTTTAGATGGGTATTCAGGGTACTTTCAGATAGTGATCAGCACTTTCGTAAGACTGGCATAAAGACCACCTTTACTTCTTGTCCATTTGGAACTTATGCCTACAGAGGATGCCTTTTGGTCTTTGCAACGCCGCCACCTCCGTAGATGTATGCTTAAGATATTCAGCCGATATGGTGGAGCGCATAATGGAAGTCTACATGGATGACATCACTCGGTATACGTAGGTGATTTCCTTAAGAATGCCTCGACTAATCTGCCGTCCCAGAGGTGCATCAGTAAGAACCCGGTATTTAACTCGGAGAAATGCTTACTTTATGGTGAACTAAGGATTGTGCTAGGCATGTCATTTCCAAAGTAGTGGGAATAGAAGTTGACAAGGCAAAAATTAAACTTATTTCCAAATTGCCTTCTCCAACAAATGTAAAAACAGTTAGGCAATTCCTTGGCTATGCAGGTTTTTACAGGAGATTTATCAAGGACTTTTCAAAGATTGCTAAGCCCCTTTATAAGCTGCTCGAGAAAGATGCTAAATTTTCTTAGGAAAGAGACTGTCAAAAGAGCTTTAAAGAGCTGAGGTCCCATTTGACCACCGCGCACTAATAGTACCGGGCACCCAATCGGGCAGCTTGCCTGAGGTGATGTGTGATGCAAGTGATCTGCACTGGAGCAGCTTCGACAAAGAGAGAAGGTGGAAACCTTATGTAGTCTATTATGCAAGCAAAACCTTGAATGAAGCACAAAAAGGAACTATACTACTGGCAGAGAAAGAATTGTCAAGTGCTGGGTCTACGCCCCTAGACAAATTTCGAGCATACTCGTCGGGTCCGGAGATAGTCATTTTTACGCATCATTCCGCTTGAAATATCTCCTAACCAAGCAAGATTCCAAGGCAAGATTTATCCGATGGGTTCTTTTTGCTTCAGAATCAATTTGCAAATTAAGGACAAAAGAGGGTAGAGAATGCTGTGGGCACTCATCTTTCGAGATTAACCATAGCCCACAACACTCATAGCCCCCCCATCAACGATGAATTTCCTGAAGAATCTCTAATTCAGTTAGAGAATGCTCCCTGGTATGCTCACATTGCCAATTTCCTAGCAACAAGAGAAACTCCAACTGATTGGAAAGACTAAGATAGGAAGTATTTCTTTGTGAAGATCCATTCCTCTTATCGTTAACCTTCTTATTTAAACATCATCAGATAACAGGAAGGTAACAGAAGAATAACAGGAATTCCTAAGCCACTCGCCATAAGAGTGCCCGTGGTGGTCACTTTGTTCCTTTAAGACAGCAATGAAGGTGTCAGGAAAGTATGGTTTCTATTGGTCTTCTCTTTTCAAAGAAGCTCACCAAATGTGCCGAGTATGTGATAGATGCCAAAGGCTCAGGAAATTGTCTCGCCATCATATAATGCCCCAAAACCCAATTTTAGTAGTTGAGCTATTTGATGTTTGGGGCATCGATTTTATGACCTTCACGTCTTACGGGCATTCACATAGTCAGCGGGTATTATGTATCTAAATGGGCCGAGGCAATCAAGAAACCAATGACCATTGTGGTGGGTGCTCAAATTTCAAGGCAAACATCTTTTCCCAGGTTCGGGGGCACCAAAAGCCATTATTAGTGATGGGGGTTCACACTTTGTAACAAGTCTTTCGAAAACCCTGATGGCTAAATATGGTGTTAAAATACAAATCACACTTTACCATCCTCAAACAAGTGGTCAAGTAGAGCTTGCCAACAGGGAGATAAAGACCATTCTAATGAAGGTAGTGAACAACAATAGAAAAGATCAACCTCTCAAATTGTTTGATTCACTCAGGCCTGGCTGCACGAAATAAAACGATTCTTGGAATGTCCTCATATCGTTTAGTTTATGGTAAAGCATGCCATCTTCCAGTGGAAATTTAGTACAAAGCATGGTGGGCAATCAAGAAGCTGAACATGGATTTAAGTAGGGCTGGACTCAAAAGATTCATTGATCTCAATGAGTCGAGGAACTACGTAAATGATGCCTTCACTTGAACTCAAGATTGCAAAGGAAAAGATCGAAAAAATGGTACGATCGATAGATAACTTGCAAGAACTTTACCGCGTGAATCTCAAGTCCTCCTGTATGATTCTAAAGTCCACCTTTTTCCGAAAACTAAACTAGATGATCGACCATTCATCATTCATCGTGCATACCCCAATGGCTCCTAAAAGAGGATCTGGGCTTTCAAACTAAAAGGATAATAGAGTGTTCAAGGTCAATGGGGCGTAGAGTGAAGCCCTATGTCGCACAAAGACACTACAAACGAGGAGGAGATTCCCCTCCTGATCCTTCCGATTAGTGCTCAAAGTGCAATTCTCAACCCTATATTAGATAGGTTTCTGAGTGCTTTTTTGATCATTAATCATGTCATTTATACCAATCAAGTGTCTGTCATCTTAGTAACACTTACAAGCATTTAGAGGGTGTTTTTGGTTATTGTTTCAGAGGTGTTTGAAAATTCTTAGAATTCAATCTCAATACAAAGGATGAATCAGAAGTTGAATTCAAGTCTCACCCATCAACTACTTCTAGAATCAATGAGAAACCAAGGCAAAGTGAAGAAAATCATGCAAATAAGGCAAAGAAGAAAATGGAATATAAGGGAACAGTGAACAAAGGGGCAAATGGAACAAAGAGCTTCAGATCTCGTGCATTTCGCTAGTTAGCAAATCGCAACTCCCAAATAAATCGGGATGCCTCGTCATGTTTTGTGAATTAATGCAAAACCGCCTTCAAACTTGGTGAATTACATCCTTGTCTCTATAACTTCTTAGCCCAAGAGCCGCTTTTGGTATTTTCATACTGAGGGAGGCCTATATAAAGCCCCCTCTTGTTTTGTAAACCTAAGCAACAATTTCAAGCATCATTGGGGAGAATAATAGTTGTAAGCTTCTACTTTTGTAAATAAATTGTTTTATTTTAAGTTTTGCTTTTATTTTCTCTTTCTCTCTTTCTTTCTCTTCTTTCTTTCACTTTCCTACGCTAAACACACCCTGAGGATGACAACTCAAGAGAGCAAGCCAAGGTTTCCTTCCTTTGAAGAGGAAGGAAGCTAGCTCGCAAAGGGGCTTAAGCATGTCATTCTCATGTACTAAAAAGCTAGCAGTGTAATTATGGCCCTTTATCTTCAAACTCGCCACTAACATGGGATGTTATTGTCTCTCGCTAATACTCTCCATGCTTTAGATCCAAGCTTAGTGACAGAGGTAATCGTGGCTCTTTAGATGGTCCTTGCATTTGCCTCGAGGGGGTAGCATTTACATGTTGTATTCTTCAAATTGGGGTGGTTAAATAACATTAATTTTTATTGTTTTGGCCAATACTTCATGCTTTAGGATTCAAAGTGTCGTGAGAGATTAATCAAGATTCTTAGGGATGGTCTTTACTTGCCTTAAAAATGATAATGGAAATGTTAGGTTTTAAAACAAAAGTGGGCCATAATCGCATCCCGTGGTTTACTCAAATAGAGGATAAAACCTCGAGGACATGTGTTTCGCTCTATTTGCCAAGTTAGTGACCTAATTCTTCAAAGTGAATCTCTTCACTTTAAATTTCAGTTTTTACCATTTCCGGGTATTTACAATTTCCGCTTTTTACCATTTCCTTTTGCAATTTCCAGCTTTTAAACCATTTACGCTCGCTCTGTACCATCCACTTACTTTCGCTTATTAGCCATTAAGCTTTCAAACCACTTCCCCTGCTTTTAACCAAACCCCAAAATCCAAATTTAATTCACCAGTTTTGATTTCACTCCAAATCACTATATTTAAGAAAAACCCATCCCCGTGTTCGACCCTAGACCGCTTATGCCGCAAAGAGCTCACTACCGGGCAGAGGAGGAACTTAGGATACAGCCTTGTTGATTCCGCCTCACCCCACCGTGGGCACGAATCAAAATGGCGCCTCGTTGCTCTGACGGTGCCCTAAAGGCAAGTGAGGAGTCGTGGAACACTTGTGATCCTCATCACAAGTCTTGGTGAATTTCCATTTATCATTTTACAAACTATTTTTCTCTTAGTTTTATTTGACTGCTTAAAAAAAAAAAAAAAAAAAAAACAATATCACAGGAGTTCATTTTCCAAAGGTTCGAATCTAGAATCAATCCCCGCAGGATCCGTATTTGGTGTCGTCTCTTAGTGTGCCATATTTGCCGCAGGAATCCATTTTCAAAGTGGGATTGAAAATTTTAAGGCAAGCAACGCTTTAGTTCTGCGGGGAAAATTGATCCAGAGAAAATGGAACACCCATATGGAGAGCACATGCTCAGGAGGGTAACCCTAGAGCTTACATGACTATGAGAGACTATAGGAACCTTCCATATCAGTGGCAACAACCTGTAGGGAGAAATCCAAATCCAAATATGTCACTGAGGGAATATAGAGACCAATGGATGAGTGCACCTGTCTATCATGTTCCCTCAACTTATCCACCTCCTCCACTATATGATTATCCTGAACCTCCATTTTATGCCTCATCCCCTCAGTCACCTCAGTCACCTCAGCCACCACAGCCAATCTCCCTAGTTGAGCAAGCAATTCTAGACCTTACCAAACTGGTGGGTGATGCTGTGGTAGAACAAAAGGAATTCAATGCCCAATTGAGAGAAAAAATCCATACTGAAGAGAATTCCCTGGACCAAAGATTAGATGGGCTGAAAGATGACTTTGAGCATAAATGGGACAACCTGCAAGATTCCATTGGAGACCTAATTGAGCATCAACAACCACCACCCTTATCCCTCATAAACGCTTCATCCCGAATTTGGAGCAAACAAGTGGACAATTTCATAGAAGATAATAGGTGGTGAATGTCTCGTGCTATTAGGAAATCGAGACAAGTGAAGAGCCCTCAACAAGAGGACTGATGACCTGTAGTGAAATTGATCAAAAATTGGACATCCAGCAGGAATCCATCTTAAAGCTCACCAATCAGCCTGTTCAGCAAGAGGAAGAGAGTCCAAAGGAAGAGTGCCTAAATGGCACCATAGTGGAGGAGTCGTGGTCTACAAAGAAATCGCACACCAAGGCCCGGTAGAAAATTCGAATCCTTAGAAATTGGTGTTGTCGTCGCTTATGGATAAGGAGGATGCAATCCCCCCCGTTGCTGATCGAGGAAGCAAAGGAAGGAAAACAAAGAGAACATTTTCCCCGCTCTCATCGATTCGGGGCCACATACCGCCATTACCCTAATTCACAATCCCAACCCAAAACACCTATCGCCAATGCTCAAAGCACCTATAACCCACCGCCTCGTACATATCGGGCCGTTAAAACTCAAACCAAGAAGACTCCGCTTCCCAGGTGTTCAACCCATCACAAATATGCAAACATTAGAAGACTAGTGGCCTTCGTGACATACCTTGCCACTACATCAAAGAAGATGGCAATGCCTACATTGCATGGCATAGTGGTTGGTTCGGTGTTTGGCTCTGATTGGGAGCATCCCAATCCCCATTTCAGCCCACTGGGGCCCAGCCTCCAAAGGCCTAAGGAGATATGGGGAGCACAGTCTCCCCACTTTTGCTTGAAATCTTTCTGCCTTATATTATATTATCATAGTTTATTTTGATTTTGTTAATTTTTCTTTATAAATTTTCTTGATTTTTAGTTAATTTGTGTTTTTAGATTACTTTACTTCTTCAGAATTTTCTTGCATTAATTTTAGTAGTTTTTGCAAATTTTGGAGCATGAATTGAAAATCAGAGGAACAAAGAAACATTCAAGTAACTCTGTTTAACCACCTGCAATCCTAAGCGACCAAGAAATCGTTTCGCAAACAGCTTCGCAATCTCAGCAAAACATTGCACTCCGCTAGCCAACTCGCAGACTGCTCATTAGCGAAAAATATGGAATTAAGCTTCACTGAAAATTTCACAATAAATGTCATGATTAGGCTAAATTTCAACATTGCCACTCGCTAAAGCCTTGCCAATTTCGCTAAGCCATTGCCAAATTCGCTAATGAAGGTCTATGCCTCAGAGCGAAAATCCTAGCGTACACCATGCCCCGTAGCAAAATCCTAGCACTCCGCAAAGAGTTGGCAACCATTTCGCTATTAGGGATAGCCAATTTCCTTGCAGAGTTGCGACTTCGCTAGCTTAGCGAAATTTCGCTAAGCTAGCGAAATTTTTCAAGCCCCACCGTTTTGCCCTCCGATTTTGCCTTATGATAATTCTTTGATCCCAACCCGTTTTAGGCGTTCTTGGTACCGTTTGAAAGCTTAGAGAGTGTAGAATCCTTAAATATGGCCAGAAAGAACATTTTTTGAGATTATTATGAAAGTGTAATTTTAAAATGGTCCAACTGGTCACTTTTTTTCTCTTTTCTTCTCCTAACTTGTTTATTCAAGCCCTAACGGAGTGCATATGTGTCGATGGAAAGTCAGGAGGTCTCCTATCCAGCAATGAGATCACATCTTATCATGGAGGTAACACTCCTTATCTAATTTTCCATTCGAACCCCATTTCTGACACCGAGATGCTTCGTCAGGGGGGAGAATTAGTAAAGGAAGTGGATTTATATTTATGTTTTTTATTATAAGCAAGACCATTTTGTTGTTTAGTGGCTTGGTCGGGTCCCCTTCTATAAAGTCATATACTTTCCACCATTTTTCAAAATTTGGGCCCGTTTTTTGCAACAACAAAAACTTTTGTGGTTTTGCCTAACTCCGTGGTTTGGAAAAATTGAAGCTTTGTCCAATTCCTATTGATGTTAGATCGATTCAGCTTAGTTGAGTGAATGATTAGTTTAATTTTAATGATTTCGACCTTTTCTTCCACCTTTGTTATCACACACAAAGCACATTAGATTTCAATGATAATAAAACCGTGCAACCTCCTTAATTCAGATAACCTACCCTAGTTTCATCGACCGCCTTAATAGGTTAAGGGACCCATTAAAGAGAAAAAAAAAGAGAAAAAGAAAAAGAAAAAGAATAAAAATTGGGCAACGCTTGCCTTGAAACCCGAGCACGGTCCGAGGGGTATATGATAAAGCCTTTAAAGCCCTAAGGTCTCTAAACCTTCACCGTCGAGTCGCCGACTTCGCTCGCTTACACGGGTGGATGTGGAGCTGAAAGTAAGTTGTAGGTGCTTAAGTCTCAAATCATTCGAAGTCCCGGGGTGAAACCCGAAGAGTTAGTGGTCGAAGATCCTCATGACTTGCGCCCTAAGCCTTAATTACCGGGAGTCACTCCAGATCCCCTGCTACGTGACTTCGTGAGGTCGATCCTCGGAAGATTGCACCCCGCAACGCAAAAAGAATCAGGGAATAAGAGGTGGGTCCCGATCTATTTAGGGTCAAGCTAGCTGCTAGGTCGTGGTAGTAACCAAAGCTGGGGGAGAGCTAGCTTAGCGCTTTATAGTCGAGAGCCAATCAAATAAACACTTAGATTTTCGGTGGAAGTTTCGGTTGATTCATTGAGGAGACTCTTTTGATACTAATTTCAGATGGCATTCATTCTCTCATGATAGTTATTGAGCACGGCATTGATGATTCTTACTTAGGGTTAGGCATTACTTCTTCACAACCTTTTTGAATCACAACCTTTTTGAAAATCACCATATGCATCTCATTTTTTATTTGCACAGTTAGGACTAGCAACGCTTCTCGTTGGGGTGTGATTAAGGCTCAAAAAGTGCAATTTCTGAACCCTATATTAGATAGGTTTTGAGTGCTTGACTCACACTACGTCATTATACCAATTGAAGTGTTCAAGTCATCTTAGTAACACTTATGCCATTTAGAGGGTGTTTTTGGTTGTTCAGAGGTTTGTGCACTTTTAGAATCCAATCTCAATACAAAGGATGAATCATGGTTGAATTCAAGTCCTCACCCATCAACCAAATTTCAGAATCAATGAGAAAACCAAGGCAAAGTGAAGAAAATCTTGATGCGAAGCTTGAAGGCAGGAAGAAAATGGAAGAGAAGCAAAGAGAACAAATGGCAATGGAACAAGAGTCACAGGATCTCGTGCATCTGCTAGTTAGCGAAATCAAGTAACCCTAAATAAATCGATGCCTCCACATGCTTCACTTAATGCAAACCGCCTAAACTTGGTGAATTACATCCTTGTCCTATAACTTAGCCCAGCTTGTTAGGCTTTGGTATTTTCATACCTCGAGAGGCCTATATAAAGCCCCTCTTGTTTTGTAAACCTACAACAATTTCAAGCATCAATAGTATAATAATAGTTGTAAGTTTTTACTTTGTAAATAAATTGTTTTATTTTTAAGTTTTGCTTTATTTTCTCTTCTTCTTTCTCTCTTCTTTCTTTCACTTTCCTATCACAAATACAACTCTCGAGGATGACAACTCAAGAGAGCCACAAGCCTCATTCCTTGAAGAGCAAGGAAGCTAGCTCGCAAAGGGGCGAAGCATGTCATTCCTATGTACTAAAAAGCCACTGCAAAGGTAATTATGGCCCTTATCTTCAAACTCGCCTGCATAACATGGGATGTTATTGTCTCTGGGCCACATTTCCATGCTTTAGATCCAAAGCAGCTTAGTGACAGAGTACTGTGGTTCTTGGGATGGTCCCTACTGGCTTCTCGAGGTAGCATTTACATGTTGTGGTTCTTCAAATTAGTGGTTAAATAATATCAATTTTTATTGTTTTGGCCAATACTCTCCATGTTTAGGATTCTGCTCTAGTGAGAGATGCACTGGTGATTCTTTAGATGGTCTTTACTTGGGTTTTAAAAAATGATAATGGAATGTTAGGGCTTTAAACAAAAAGGGGCTATAACTGCATCCTCGTGGTCGACCAAATAGAGGATAAAACCGAGGACATGTGTTTCGCTCTAGCTTGCCAAGTTAGTGACTCCACCTCTTCAAAGTGAATTTCTTCACTTTAAATCTCCCGCTTACCATTTCAAGATTTACAATTTCCGCTTTACCATTTCCGCTTTTGCAATTTCCAGCTTTAAACCATTTACGCTTCGCCCAAATGCCCATCCACTTAACTTCGCCTTGCGCCATTAAGCTAAACCACCCTGCTTCTAACCAAACCCCAAAATCCAAATTTAATTCACCGCTTTGATTTCCACTCAAATCATTTGTACGAAGAAACCCATCCCCGTGTTCGACCAGATCGCTTATGTCAAAGAGAGGGGCTCGAGCCACGGCAAAGAGGAGGAACTTAGGATATACAAATTTTGTTGATTCCGCCACCCTACCAAGTGGCACGAATCACCCCATGACGCATACCCGTAATTAAGTCGCCTTATTCCACCGGGACCAAATCGCAAATCAAAAATTTTGGTTTTCTTTTTGGTCAATTTTTAGTAATTTATTTTATTTTATTTTAGATAAAACAATTTTTTTATAAATATTTTTTTTAATGTTCAGTTATTTTATTTTATTTTATTTTCATTTATTTTGTGTTATTTTAATTTTAATTTTTGTTTTTTTATTTGTGTCGGTATAGGTTTAAATTTACTATATTACAAATTTTGCCCTGCGGTTTCCATTTTCCCTGCTCCATTAAAAGCGCCTCCCCAACCAATTTTCATCTACCCCGCATTTCGTATCCCTCCCCGTGTCGCCCGGGAGCTCCCGCTCCTATGCCTCCTGCCATAGGCCCGAGCCGTGCGCCTCCCACTCCCAGCACACTCCGCAGCCTCTCACGGAGCTATCCTCCGGCACTCGAGCCCCGTTTCTGCCTCGCCGAGCCGCTGCCGGAGTCAGCCCCAACCGCGAACCCCGACGGCTCGAGCCGCGCGCCCCATCCGTCGCCACCCTTCCACCGCCCACCCGGGCCTGCTAAGCTAGATTGTAGACATGGTTCGCACCCGCGGTGCCCATCATTACAGGCCTAGGGTCAAGACTTACACCCCTACTCGCAGACGGCGCCGCACATCCAGTACGCGCCGCCATTCTCCGCCAGATGCCGAGGCACCTCCTGCATTGACTCCTGATGCAGCTATGATTCAGAGTCCTACCCCTGCTGCCATTTTAGTGGAGCCTCAGGGTCCTGAGCCCCCATCCAGGCGATACCACAACCGGTGGACTCGCCCTTCTCTCCCAGACCGCTGACCACCCCGGAGGGCTCCGCCTTCCAAGCGGGCCCGGACATCTGGACCGGGTGAGTCTTCGTGGTCTAGGCCCGAGCCGTCTCCTCCTTCAGCTGATCAGAGTTCGTCACCCCAGTTATCCCCATATACGAGGATCACGCGTCTGATGTTTAGCTGTGATCCGATCCCAGGGAACGTGAATTTACATGCTGTGACCTAACACCGGGAGTCATACTCATGATATGCCAAAGATGGGATGCGACCCGCGATCTCGTAGATTCGATGCGGTTGGTCCAGAGGTACTCATTGCTGCCGTTCATGACTCCGAGGAAGTTCTTCTATCCCCTGGTGGTACTTGAGTTTTATCACACTATGACATCCCAGGGAGCGTCCGGTCAGATGTAGATCCAGTTCAGTATCGATGGCCATCCTGGAGTTTTTCAAGTCAGATATCACCTACTGGATTAGGCCTCGCCAAGAGTTCGACAAAACCCACGTATACTCCAAGAGGGCCTCAAACACGCCTAGAGAGATGGTTTGCTCTCTCTCCCGAGATACCACAACCGGATCTATACTCTTTCGCCGCCAACTCCCTCCGCCGATGCTCCTCACGGACCACGTACTTCGGTCCAATATGTTCCCATCGCAAAGATATTTACAAATACAGGCTTATTCGAGGCCCTGCACGGACATCGGAGGGGTTCCGTTAACCTCAATGAGCTTGTCATGATCAAGTTTGTTATACTGAGGAGAAGGTCCACCGCAAGGACCTAGCTCGGGCGGAGGCTATTCCATTATTGATGCCGAGGTTACTATCCCACGTCTTGGAGCATCTTGGGTTCCCGGAGGAGCCACGTATAGAGCGTCGGCAAACATTGTCCCTCATCTTATCCCCCGAGCTTAATCTCGCCTATGCCGCTCTCTTCTTCTACACCAAGAGGAGGAGGTAGATGGATACCTTGCGGAGGACCCACCAAAGTGAGCAGCCTTCGCTCCCAAGCAGGAGGTGGAGAGGACTTCATACTGGATCTGTCCCCTCTCGGGGCCCACCTCTACGCCCTAGCTCCCATCGAGATACCGCCCATCCTCCACATCACAGATTTCCGAAAGCACATCCTCGCACTACTAGGGGGATTTATTAGCCGCTATGGATGCCGGGTCCGCCCACTACTACTCGTACAAGCCACAGCTGGACGTCCGAGCCTAGGTCACTCTGGGGCCAGAATCAAGCCATACTTCTTCGTATCTCGAGCCACCTCTACCGCACCGCCGGCCGTGGACAGAGCACACGTACCTCCACCACTCATGATCAACTGGGTCGCACTAGCCTCCAAAGAAACATTGACGTGCTAGCAATCACGCAAAGAATCAGATCCACTGTACCACCACCTCAAGACAAGAGGTCACACTTCCTTCCTCTAGCTTTCTTATCCCTAACTCGTGAGGACACGGTTATACTTTGGTCGGGGGAGAGCTAGGCCGAGCGGCATTTCTAGTACTTATGTTTGGTTTTGTATATTCTTGTTTTGTCTTAGTTTTATCAATCGCCTACTTATTCAGATAGGACTCGTTTTGTATGTATGTATTAGCCAATAGTAGGCAGTGGTTTATTTTGCTTAGTTTGTATTATGCTCAGCTATGATAAGCTTGTACTAGCCCTTTTGGTTATATCAAAAGCTTTATAGCAGTTTTTACATTTTCTACTTTGGCACCCATTTTTTTTATTTTATTTTACTTAACTTTTGTATTTGCATAATGTTTAGCCTTGCAGTGTGTTGAACTTAAGCCTTTCCTAATGGTGTAAGCGTTAGAAAGGTCCTATTCATGAGTGCCTGAAACACTCATAGTATACCAGCGTCTTTCTTAGGTTTTTAGCGTTATTTTGAAGGTTAAATATGTATTTTCCACTGGAGTCCGAGTATGACTGATTCGTGAATGCAAAAAGTGTATGATGAAAAGAGCAAAATGTGGAAAAAAATTTGAGCAATGGAGAGCAATGCAGAAAGTACGCACGCTGCGACGCTGTCCCCATCGCCGTGAGATTCCAACGCGACGCCGGGTCAACCAATACGTAAGTCAACAACCGTAAACGCCTCGACGCTCAACGTCAGCGACGCTTGTAACGCCGAGACGCCAAGACGATCCGCACTCTCATCATTTAAAGTACCAATGGTTCGTGATCCAGGCATCGGGAATGGTACCAGCCGTGGCACTAAATCGAGCAGAGTGATAGAATCTCAAGAAGAACCCTAACTTTTGTATTGTTTCTTTTGATTCTGGACAATGGAACTTATGTTTTATATATCACATACTTGTGTTTTCATGATCATCATGTTCTAGATCTATACTCTAGGGTCTTGCTGAACTTCGGGCTACTGCTTGGATGGATTAAAGTTGATTAATTTATATTATTTAGTTATTTATGATTTATTATTATCTCGCTTTACATCCTCGTAGATCAATTACACGGTAATGCTCAGCCAACACAGATGTTCATAGAGATCCGAGATTCGAGAGATGAGGATACTCAGGGATCTGAGTAGAGCAGCCTTGGTTGAGTCGGGGAACAGAGAGATATTCCCCATCCCGAAGGTATAAATAAGAACATTTAAGCATTTCAGAGTACCGACCGATAGAGATATACCCAACTCTACTAGCGAGATAGCGAATACACCTCGAGAGAGGGCATTTCGTGAGGACAAGATCACCTAGTCACAGAAATCATAAATAAACTAATAATCTCATTTTTAAGAAATAATCCATCGAACGCAAGGTGGGGAGACATAGCCCTAGTCTTCAATACACAGTAATTCAGTAAGATCGATAGTTTAGTTGAAATTCACACATTTGATTTCTTTCTCACAATACGTTTATTCAGATAATATCTAAAAAGCACATCTTTGTATTCAATTCTCCTGTCCCCATGGATCGATATCCGTACCTTTTGGTACACTATATTACTTGGGGCGACAAGGTAATTTGCGCCAGATAGGCGCATATTTTACACACCACATTTTCGGCCTATCAAGTTTTCAAGCGCCAAGGTCAGACAGGTTGAGATTGATATAGAGAATAAAACAATTGATATTACTCTGAAATTTTTTGTTTTTATTTGTGATTACAAGTGCTGGTAATTTGGTATTGTTGTGTCGTGTGTGATTGCAGTTAAGTTTCAGTGAGTACATGCGACGACGAGACCAGTCAACCACCGCTTCGATCCTCGAGCCAGAGTGCTAACTTTGCCACGTATCACGCCGAGAACAGAACTGGAACAGATCAGAAATTTAGAAGGGAACATGGGTGATAATGAAGAGCGTGATCTCGAGCCTTGAGCAAACGAGCCCCAAGAGAGGCCTAATGGTAATAATGGAAGGAATCACACCCAAAGCCGCGCACATGTACCTGCATGATCCATACATGTTGCTAGAAGAGTTTGCACCCGCCTACTTGTTCGCACAACCATCGCACCACCCATTCGTGCAAACAACTTCGAACCGGGTTAGTAACATTACAGATGTCAGCAGAATATACTGCTTCATGGACTCACCCCATGAGAACCCGACATGCATCCGACCAACTTCCTCAAGTCCGCGACACGATCAAGTACAATGGAGTTAATGAGGAGGCACTCCAGGTTGAGGCTTTTCCACTCTCACCAGTGATCGAGCCAAGCATTGGCCAACAAGTCACCACCGATTCCACACTTCGTGGAACGATCTAGTGCACTCGACCGCCCTTCCCACTCGAAAAATCGCACAACTCAGGCAAGAGATCAATACTTTGGGCAACTAGAGGAGAACTCGCAGGCATGATAGATTTCACGAATTACTAAGAAAGTGCCCGCATCGCACTAACCAGATGGGATGCAAGTCCATACTTCTATAATGGGCTGAGGAACGTTACTAGAACAAAGGATCGATGCCCCTACTGAGGAGCACTAAATGAAGAAAACCACGACTGCTTATGAAATTCTAGAAGATGCCGCAACCAACACAATCCGTTGGCCTAAGGAGAAGACTACACTAAAGAAAGCCAGTGGGTGGCACGTATAATGAGGTTCTCAACTGGTTAATCATGTTGCACACCGACTGCACTGACTAGACAAAGAAGGTACAAAGAATGCCATACGCACTAACCACGGAGTCGTAATTCTGTGTGGGAGGACAGCGACAATAGCAATGTATCGTGGTGCCGTGAAATCAACTGTAGAGCAGCCCAAGATAATGAGGTTCAATCGTAATCAATCACAAAGAAGAAGGACAAGATGGGGAAACAATTATCAGAATCAAAATCAAGGCCAAGGGTGGCGTAATAACTGTGAATCGAACAATGTATTAGTCAAGGGGGTATGGACGAGGAATAACCAACAATATACATCGAACTGGCTAGTGAACCAATTCCCGAGAAAAAAAGGACTTAGAACAAGCTCTTGCATGATGTTAACCTCCCACTCGCTTTCATGAATGAGACCATGAAAATATGCAGCAGCAAACCCATTTGAACAACTGATAAAGACAAACGAAATTTGGAGGTACAAATGGGTCAAACGGCAAACTTATTAACCGAAAGGCGCCCGGTTCATTACTACAATTCGGTAAGTAAACCCAAGAAGAGATGGTGGGAATGAACATGTTAAAGCAAATGCTAAGGCCAGAGAAGTGGGAAGGAATTGGAAAGGCAGTCACAAACCCCAGTTGTAGAACAGTTAGAGACTGAGAAGGTCATCCAGCCCAGAGTGCTAATGATGATGCGTATAAAGATCAACTTAATGAGAAGCAATCACAGACAACTTATCAAGCAAAGGCCACCCCACTAATTCCATATCCACAAAGACTCTAAAAAAGCATAAGTTGGATAAGTAGTTCACTAAATTCATGGAAGTGTTTAAGAAGTTACACATCAATATCCCATTTGCTGATGCTCTAGAACAGATGCCCAGTTATGTAAAGTTTATGAAAGACACACTGCCTCGTAAGAGAAGATTGGTCGACTTTGAAACGCTAACTTAATCGAGAGGAATGTAGTGCCATACTCGAGGAAGCCGCCACAAAAGCTAAAGACCTGTGCGCTTTCACTATTCCATGCACCATTGAAGTAATCTTTGAAGACTCTTTGTGATTTGGTGTGACGTAATCTCTGCACCGTCCATTTTAAGCAGGTTGAGATTGGGTGAGGCTCGTCGACCTCTGATCACACTTCGACTTAAGCAAGCCAGTCTTTGAAGCATCGAGAGAGTAATAAGAGAGATGTCCTCCCATGAGAGGTTGATAAGTTTATCTTCCCGGCTGATTTCATTGTACTAAATATGGGAAGAAGATAAAAGAAATACCATAATCTTGGGTAGGCCAGTTTCTACTTGGCCGGCGAGTGACTGAGTTGATGTTGAGAGAGGAGACTAAAATTGAGGGTCTGGGGACCGACGAAGTCGAAGTTCAATGTGTTTGAAACGAGTGAGACATCCGGCGAGTGATACTTGCTTCATAGAGATAGTAGAGGCTATAGTGTCACAGCAAAGTAGTCTCAGCGACCACTTTGGAGGCTAACTGATGGAGAATGATTGAGAACATGAGCGAAGAGGCAGAGGAATATGTTAAATGGCTAGACTCTTTCGGACCTAATAGGAGGAAATACTTCGAATCTCTAGGTGAAGGGCTAAGACACCAGTGCCATCGGTGGAACAACCACAGATGGAGCAAAGCCACTACTAGCCATTTGAAATATGCGCTGGTAGCCTCCACTTTACCGATTGATCATTTACAGCATCATGATGGAATTAAAGGAGGAGAAGTTATTGAGGTCCTTAGGGAGCCGTAAAAATGCGCTTGGATGGTCTCTAAGCTGGAGTTGAAAGGGATTCGCCCTTCCATGGCATGCATGTATTTTGCTCGAGAAGTGGGTATGAAGCAGCCGGTGGAAGCACCGGCGGGGTTGAATCCCGACAATGAAAGGAGTGGTCGAGAAGGAATTGTGAAATGGCTGGATACTGGGGTAATTTATCCTATTTCAGACAGTGCATGGGTTAGTCCAGTTCAAGTGGTACCGAAGAAAGGAGGAACAACAGTCATAAGAACGGAGAACAACATATTATTGCCTTCGAGAACAGTCACCGGGTGGAGGATTTGCATTGATTAAGGCCCGAACAAAGCCATGAAAGATCATTTCCCATTGCCGTTTCTAGATCAGATGTTGGATCGATTAGCTGGTCATGAATATTATTGCTTTTGGATGGATCTTTCGGTACAACAATCATTTATAGCCCACGAGGATCGGGAGAAGGCGACATTCACATGTCCCTGGTACGGTATTCGCCTTGTTTGGATGCCCTTTAGACATTGCAATGCAGGGCACATTTCAAGATGTATGATGGCCATCTTCTCCAACATGGTTGAAGACAATCGAAATCTTCATGGATGATTTCGGTATTGGGTAATTCATTTGACAAGCTATGCAGGAGAATTTGAGATCGAGTTTTGATGATAAGATGTGAGAGACCAACTTAGTACTCAATTGGGAAGTGCCATTTTATGGGTACAAGAGGGGTATTGTACTCGGACATCGGATTTCAACACGAGGAATAGAGGTAGACAGAGCGAAGATTGAGCGCTGAAAAGTTACCTCCACCCTCATCAGTAAAAGGGATTAGAAGCTTTTTAGGGCACGTTAGTTTCTGGGCGCTTCGCCAAGGATTTCTCTGGGTGCAAATGGATTGTCTAACCTTCTGGTCGAGGGTCCCATTTGAAGTTTGATTCGCGATGTTTGCATGCATTTTTCGGTGTTGAAGGATAAGTTGATCTCGGCTCCTGTGTCATGGCTCAGTTGGTCTTTTCCTTTCGAACTTATGTGAAATGACGATTTTGAAGTTAAGGGCGTGTTAGGCGAAAGCGAGAAAAATTTCAAGTAATCTACTATGCAGAAGAACTTTGAATGATGCTCGGTTGAATTACGCCACTACGAGAAGAAGAACTTGGCTATTGTCTTTGCCTTTGACAAATTCAGACCTTATCGATTAGTAGCAGGTATTAGTCCTACTTGACCACTACGCCATTAAATACACGTGTTAAGAAAAGATGCCAAACCTCGATTAATCAAATTGGGTTCTTTTCTGGCATGGGAATTTGATGTTGAGATTAAAGACAAGAAAGGCACTGAGAACCTAGTGGTAGATCATCTTTCACGATTGGAAGGAACAAGTGATGAGGTTCAAGTGAATGGCGAATTTCCAAATGAAACTCTTAGCTATTGAGGGCATGAGAGGCGAGTTCCATGGTTTGCGATTATGTGAATTATTTAGTGGCCAGGTAATCCTCAGAATTTAACTATCAACGAGAAAAGGGTTTTCGCCCACTTGGCTACTGCATTGGGAGCCAATCCTCTACGAGACATTGCGTTGACCTTGGGTGATTCGAGGAGATGATGTGTGCGGGATGAAATGAGCAGTGTTTTAAACCAACGCACCTTTGCCACTAATTGGACATTTTGGTGTGTGAGACTGACAAAGTTCTCAGTCAGGCTTCTCTTGCTTTACCTTATTTAAGATGCTCATCACTTGGCCATCCCACATGTGACAAATGTCAGCAGATGGGTGGTATTTTCTAAAAAGGGCCGAGCCTTGAAATGCCCCATTACGGAAGTAGGCTATTTGACTTATGGAAATTTGGATTTCATAAGGACCATTTCCTCCATCTTACAACCTTTGTATATCCTCTTGGCGGTAGACTATGTCTCGAAGTGGGTAGAAGCCATTCAACCCGCACCAGCGATGCGAGTCGTGGCTCGATTTCTTGCGACCGCATATTCTCACGTTGGAACCCCTCGAACAACGATCACGGATAATGGTACTCATTTACTTGCAATAAGGTGATTAATGAGTTTCACAGTATGGTGCGTCATCGCACATCTCTTACATATCACCACGGTCAAAATGGGCTGGCAGAGGTGTCAAATCGAAGTCGTCTATTCTTGAGAAAACGGTCAGCCAGTTCCGGAAGATTAGTGCAAAATTGAAGATGCACTGCGGGCATCTGTACAGGTTAAAACTCCTTTGGGTATGTCATAGATTCAGACTAGTGTATGGCAAAGCATGACATCTTCCGGGTCGTTGAACATCTCAGACCCTCTTGAAGCGACTTCGTGATTGAATATGGGCCGATTACTAGGCGGGTGAGAAGCGGCTACTTCTGACTTAGTGAACTAGATGAACCGAGAGCGAAGCTTATGAAAATGCCAGGTATTTACAAGGAAAAGACAAGCACGGCATGATAAACATATCACCCGGGGAAGGTTAGGCGGGGACAACAAGTTCTATTGTTCAATTCAGCCTAAAATACTAAGGAAAATTAAAGTCCCTAGATGGTTGGGCTTTCGAGTTACGAAGTCTTTTCACATGGTGGAGCGGAGATCACATCACGAGAAAGGCACATTCACGATCACCACCAGCGGTTGAAGCCGTATTTTGGAGGAGAGTTCCATGAGGAGCTTAGGATCATTCCTTTGTGCATCGAATGACTTGCAAGTAGCCCAGGTCATCACGAGCTTCGAGTCCCAGAGCACATTGAGATTCGGGGCGAGTCAGGCTAAGCGACATTAAACATAAGCGCTTCTTGGGGCGGCCCAGTTTTAAAGTGACATTTTATTGTTGTTTTGATTGATATTGGTTTATTGGTTTTGTGTCGGTGTTTCTTCTTGGTTGTTTACTTCGGGACCGCTGACTGCGAATCTTGGAGGATTGTGCGAGCATTACAAGTCGAGTGTCCCATTTACAAGAGGAGGGTCTCATAAACGGGGCTACTTAATGTGAAATTTTTAGAAGCCTTCTCTAATAGCGTCGCGGCGTTGGTGCATAATGTCGCGGCGTTGGAGTGCATAGCTTATCGGCGACGTCGATTTTACCCTTTGCGGAGCGTCGGCGTGGTTCGCGTCGCAGCGCGTTGATTTTACTCTGCGGAACATCGGCGTGAGTTCCCGGCGTGCGATGTCGTTTTACCCTTCACCGGAGCGTGTAGCGTTGGTCGCACACTCTGCGGGACGTCGCGGCGTGAGTTCCCAGCGTCAGCGGCGTTGAATTTAAACCTCTGCGGAGCGTCGGCGTTGATGCATAGCGTCGCGGCGTCCACGTTGTGCGGTCTGCGTCGCGTCAGCGGCGTTGATGCCCCAGCGTCGCGACGTTGTTTAGTAACACTCTCTGGAATATCACGAATGTCGCGACGTTGCCCTGTTTTAAGGCCAAAAATAGCCCATTTTGCTCTTCACTTTGAGCACCCTGGCTGCTTGAACCACAACAGCCTTGCGCACCCGTCCTACGCCTTCATGCGGAGCTCCACATCCTTTGAGGTCGTGGGGTTGGATTTATTGCCCTCAGGCTTTGCTTTTGCACATCACTTAGACCATTACACACCGGTTCATTTTGCCCTTGCATTCACCACCACACACTCGGTTCTCGTGTGAGTGTAGTCATCCTAGGGTTCTCATTGCATTCCTGGTCGGTCATGGAGTCTTTTTAGGTTTACCTCTAATGTCATATTAGGTTATTGTAGGATGTTGAGTCCCATTTAGGGTGTTTGAGTAATTAGTACATAGTTAGTTTCGATTTTTTAGTGCACACTAGGTGTTTGTAGTTTTGTATGCAGGTCGGTGGGTGCGCCAATTTGAATGCCATCACCGCTTGCATTCCTGGGTTACGCTTCTCCCCATTAATACGGCAAAGCGTTGCCTACGAGCGGGGGCGGTCTAGCGAGGGCCAGGCCGAATTATGATGTCACGCAGGTTCGTCGATGAGGGCCCGGCCGTCGATTCGGCACCATTTTGCGAGCCGTCGTTCTATCGAGAGAAGGGTTTCCACCATCGGACTGACTCTTAGCAAAACCATAGCGGCTAAGGGATGGCGAGCTTTGTGCCAACCACCTTATCCAGTTGCGATGAGTGTGGTGCGAGAGTTCTACGCCAATCTCGCCTCCCACGTCCTTAAGAAAGTGCGAGTGAGGGCATATTGGTCGACTTCAGTGCGGAGTCGATCAATAGCTATTATAGTCTAGATCATGTTCCCTACGGCTGGATTCGTCGGCTTCCACGAGTACCAGGCCACCAGGGTTATTTGGAGTCTTGACTAATGGTAGGAATTTAGTGGAAAATCAATGGTGCGGGCCATGCGGTCCATTTCAGGCGAGCTTGTTGGCCTTTATACCTGGGTCTGTATCCACTTCATCCGTCGCGTCTTGTCAGAAGCTGACGAGCGTGTGTGAAGTGGCGACCCAGCGTGCCACAACTCAGCTATGCCATCATACGGGACCTTATATTTTTTGATGTTGGGCGGGTTATAGAGATCCATAACAAGGAGCCTTGAAGATGAATTTGGGAGCTTTTCCTCATTTTTGGCTTAGCGCAAACGGCGGGGGTGCCCTCGACGACAATGAGGCGTGGTTACACCGTAAAGCCGCGCCATCTGTCAAGAGGGGACAAACCACGGCACGAAGTGCGATTCGGACATGAGCCCTCGGACGAGGACGAGCTTCACGATTATCAGGCTCGCTATGGACTCCTGGGCGATCCCCAGGGGGATGTTGGCCAGTCCTCGTCCCACCCACCTCCACCTCCACCACAGCATCCTCAGGAACTGACCCACTCCCGGCCCCTCACCGCCCCAGGGACCGGTGCTTTCCCTTGCGGCTTCGATGCGTGCGGGGCCCGAGACCCGGGAGTACAGAGTCCTCGCCACGCACCAGGATATGGGGCCCTCAGTGCGATATGTCTTTGTCTTTGACGTCGAGCCACCATTCTTGGCGCGATCCTTGCGAGGCCCGGCTCGCCGCGGCTTCTAGCACCACCAACGCCACCACCACCACTTAGTAGTGATCACCGAGTTCCTTGCCCTGCGTTCATTTATTGCGGTGGGGACAGGGTATTTTTGCTGGGGGGTGTGTAATTATTGATCAGTTACAGATTCGTCTGTTTAGTTATGTTTTGTTTTTTAGTATTTGTGTAAGTGTTTTGTTTAGTTAAATATATTGGTTGTGTTTTTGTTTAGTTTGATTTACTTCTTCCAATTTAATTTGATGAGTCATGTGTTAGTTTTGTTTGCGTGTGTGTTGGTCATTCTATATGTAGTAGTTGCATGTGGAGAGTAGGCGTGTATGTGTGCCATGTTGAAGAGTCGAGGATCACTTTTGGGTAGATTCATATTGACATGGAAGATCGGATGCATCTGATGTTTGATGCTTTCGGTAATTAGGTTGGGACGGGGTGGGAAGGTTTAGTGACCAATCCCGGGTAGTCAGAAACTATTTCTCGATGATCTATCACACTCACCTCTGACCTTCGGGTGCGCGCCAGGTCTTGAGATCGACTACTAAAGTTCGATAAACCTTGGGAGATTCTAACCATCTAAGTGGGACACCATCAAAGAGAGTTGCCATTGAGCTGACTATAAAAAAAAAAAAAAAAGCGATAGAAAAAGTGAAAAGAAGAAAAAGTCAAAGAGTCTTATTGAATTAGAATAAGTGGATCATCCATTGAATCCAGGGCGCGGTCAGGGGCATTTCAAAGCCTAATGCCACTAAGCGGTAGGTACGAGGAGTCGTTGACTTCAACGCCAGCTACATGGGATAGAAGATGGATTTTTCCACAACTAGGGCACTGAGGTTTGGTTGAGTGTTCGAGTGGATTTGAAGGAATTTAATGCTGGTGCCCTTAACCCATTGGTGAGAGTCACGATGGATCCATTACGGGAACACTTTCATCTAAAACTTCTTGTACCGGTCTTCTTCAATTTCTTTTAGGTACTTAGGAAGTTTTTAGGTATTTTGACATGAATAAAAAGGGTGCGTTCTTATCCTTTCCTAGTTAGTTTTTTTCCAAATAGGTGAGTTGAGCTTAAGTTTGGGGGTGTCGGAACCTAGGCATACACTGGAGGTCATTCATTCTACACACATAGGGGCCTCGGAAAAGGTTATTGAATATCATGGAATTTGAGGAGCCTTAGTCACTTCTACTATTTCAGCTGGGTTTAGAAAGTCAAACACTGTATGCATCCACATTGAACTTCGAGCAAAGCGACGAAGTGTGAGTAGGTCCAAATTGATTCCCTATTTCTCAGCATGTGCAACTCTATCTTAGTGTTAGTTTTCAGTATGTCGGGTGTGTGTCCTATTTAGAGTCCATTCTTGCTTGAGGACAAGCCATAAGTTAAGTTTGGGGGTGTGATGAGTGCCTGAAACACTCATAATTACATGCAGCGTCTTTCTTAGGTTTTAGCATTATTTTGAAGGTTAAATATGTATTTTCGACGATATCTGAGGTATGACTGATTCGGTGAATGCGGAGTCACGGATGATGTTAAAAAACTGGCTGTAGAAGCAAATTGGAGCAATGGGAGCGTACGGGAAAGTGGATGCAGCGTCGCGACGTTCCACAATGTCACGCAGCGTCCCCACGTAGTCGACGTTCCAACGTCGCTGACGTTGGGTGATAATACGAAGTCAACAATCAAAAGCGTCTCGGCGTCTGGCGTCAGCGGCGTTACTGACGTCGCTTGACGTCGATACGGGTCTGCACCTCATCATTTAAAGCGCAATGGTTCGAGTCGGGGCATCGGGAATGGAGTGCAGTCGAGGCACGAATCGAGAGCGGGTAAGCGGAATCTCGAAGAAGAACCCGGACTTTTGTATTGTTTCTTTGATTTGGACAATGGAACTTATGTTTTATATATCACATACTTGTGTTTTCATGATCGCCATGTTCTAGATCTATACCTAGGGTCTTGTTGAACCCCGTCACGGTTGGATGGATTAAAGTTGATTAATCTATATTATTTAGTTATTTATGATTTATTATTATCCTTTATCCCACCAGATCAATTACATGGTAATGTTTGTGACATTAGGATGTTCATGCTAGAATCCAGAGATTCGAGAGATGAGGATACAGGGATATGAGTAGAAGCCGACCTTTGGTTGAGTGGAGATAGAGATATTCAGATCCAGAAGGTGGCAAATAAAGTTAGAACATTTGCAGCATTTCGGAGTCAGGGTGGGATGAGATATACCCGACTCTACTAGCGAGATGAAGATACACCTCGAGAGAGGGTATTTCGTAGACAAGATCACCTAGTCATTAAGAAATCATAAATAAAGGCTGAATAATCTCATTTTAAAGAAATAATCCATCGAGCGTGGCGGGGGAGACATAATACCAGTCTTGATACACGGTAATTAATTAAGATCGATAGTTTGGGTTAAATTCACACATTTGATTTCTTTCTGTCCACGTTTATTCGGATAATATCCCAAAAGCACATCTTTGTATTCAATTCTCCTGTCCCCCATGGATCGATATCAGTACCTTTTGGTACCTTTATGTTACTTAGGCGGCCGCGCGCGCGTATGAGGCGTGCATATTTTACACCTGCGTTTGGCTATCACCTATGCCTAGTTAAGTGGATGACTAGTCAACTTTTGGTCGTATTTAACCAGTCTCTTCCACCTTTAGCTATACACACACTGAGCACGTTAGGTCTCCAAGATAGGCTATGATTCAGCACCAAAACCCCCCCTTACGTTGCAAATCCTAACCTAGTGTTGTTTACTCCTTGAATAGAATTTGGACTCCTATGCTAAGAAGGCCAATATGTCTTCCAAAAAAAAAAAAAAAGAAAAGAAAAAAGAAAAGAAAAAAAATTAAATCGTGTTGCTTTGCCTTGAAACCCGAGCACGGTCCGTGGGGTTTTTATGGCGAAAGCCTTTAAAGCCCGGTGCCCTAAACCTTCACTGGTTGGGAGTCACCGACTTAGTGTTTGCTACACGGGTGGATAGGTGGAGTTTCGGGAGTTATAGGTGTTGAAGGCTCGAAATCATTCGGAGTCCGGGGTGAAACCTTTAGAGTTTGTGGTCGAAAGATCCTTATGGCTTGATGCCCTAAACCTTCACTGGTTAGGAGTCGTCGGTTAATCCCCGTTACACGGACTTTGGTGAAGTCGAACCCTCAGCATTGCACCCTACAACGTAAAAGAATTGTGTAAAGGGCGGGGTCTGATTTATTTAGGTTGTTAACACATAAGATTATGGCGTGCTTTCGGTTGGGGAGGGGCGGAGGCGTGCGGAGTTTCATAATTTATGATCGAGACACAGTCAAAGCAGACACATGCTTTTTTGTAGAAGAGGCGGTTCATGCCTCGAGGAGGGAGCTTGTTGGTCAGTCAACGCGGTATAGTTTTCATTCTTCGAGATGGTTATTAGTTCAAGTTTTCGTGATTCTCATCGCAGGCTATGCATTATTGTTACAACCCTTTTTGACCTCACACATTTTGTTTTCTACTTGTTATTTATTTCTGGCATTGCTACGGGACTAGCAATGTGTCGGTTGGGGGGTGTGATTAGTACCGAAAAAGTCTTGTTTGAGCCACTGTTAAGATGGAGTTTTGAGTGCTTTTGTGTACTAATCATATTAATAAACCAATTGACACGTGTAGGTCCCTTTGGTACTAATGTTTTATATTTGAGAACATTTGTGGTAGTTTTGCAAGTTTCTTAAACCTATCTGCCATATCAAAAATTAACATATGAGTTAGTGATTTCGTGAGAGTCTGCGATTTATATTTGATTACATTGATGGGGAATATGAAGGGTGAAGGTGAAACAAGGAAGAAATGTTAATTTGGATGATGCGGGATGCAAGCGAGGAGAGTTATGAAATTTATTTATTATTGCGAAATTTTCGCTATAATAGAGAAATTTTTGCTATTATAGCTAAATTTTCACTATGTAGTGTAATTTCTGTACATAGCGAAATTTCGCTATGATAGCGAAATTTCTCTATATAGCGAAAATTTCACTACATAGCGAAATTTTCTCTATGTTTATTAATAATTTAAGCTATATAATGAAATTTTTGGCTATAACGAAAATTTACACTTCATCTTTTGGGTTCAAGCAGCTAGTTTTGGTTTTCCATTTTCTACCCTCACTGTAATGATACTATTTAGGATAGTTTGGGTTTTTCACCTTTTTGCAAGGCTATATAAGCCATGTTATGAACTTTTTGTAACCTAACTTTGGTTAAAAGGCATTTTTCATTACGGCCCCTGTTCTCGGCTCTCACTTGCTCTCTTCTCTCTACTCTTTCTCTCACTTTCTAGGCTGCCAAACACCCCCTTTGAGGATGAAAACTCAAAGGATGTTTGGCTAAAGCCCCAAACCTTGAAGAGGAGGGTTGCTAGCTAGGTTGATGTGGTTTGCTGGTGTTCCTCTGTTTTTCAAGACGCAGGTACTGCATATTTATGTTCCAAACTTTCAAAACTAGGTTTTAAAAGCTATTTGATGTATTTTCCTTGGTCAATACTTGGCATGCTTTTAGGTTCAGTGTATTCTTAATGGTATGCTTGACATCCGATCTTGGGTTAAATCTGCGACATCGAGGTGGAGTTAAATCTTGGGTTTCAGCTGCGGGAACATTTAATGCCCGGTAAATGCTATGTTCAAGGAATGTTACTAGGGTTGGTTTTTAAAGTTAAGCAGAGATCGGTTTTTGGAAATGACTATATGTCATTTACCGCAATGTGAGAAATAACTTAGGGACACATACACCTTATCATACCAAACAGTTGCAGAAGACTTCAAGGTCTTCTTTAACATTTTATTTAGTGCTGATTATATAGGTAATGACCACCCTTTGTTTTTGTACAAATCCAAAATCGAACAAAGCCTCACCATTTTGAACCATTATACAAATCATTTTAAGATGAAAACCCGTCAGTGTTCGATCCGCAGAGCCCATCTTGCGGTGGTCATGCTACGTGAATGTCGATGAATATTAGTGATTGAAACACTGCTTTGTGCATGCGAGATCACCATGGCGCACTGGCGTAGGGCGGGTGTGTCTAGGCATGGCATGCCATAGCACTAGACGGTATGTCTAGGCATGGAATGGCACTAGTCCCAGGGCATCGTGTGTCGGGCATGACATGGCATGGCCTTGGGCGCCGGAGCCCGGGTGTGTGCAGGCATGGCGTAGCGTAGCTTAGGCGCGAGGCCAGTGTGTCTGCCGCGGCATGGCATGGCACCTAGGCCCTGAGGCCGGGTGTCGAGCATGGCATGCCATAACAGTAGTCAGGGCCGGGTGTCGTCGGGCATGGCGTGCCATTGCACTGGAGCACTTAGGGCCGGGTGTGTGCAGGCGTGGCATGACGCCATAACTGTAGACAGGAGCCTTAGTGTATGGGCATGGATGGCACTGATAGGGCATCGTGTGTTTGGGCATGGCATGGCAGCAACATCGACCCAGTGTGTCCCAGGCATTCCAGCTAGTGAAGGAACCTTGTCTCGCATGAAACTAGGCAGTATTGGCACATTCATGATGAAATAAACTGAAACCAAAAACAATGTTTTTTAATCTAGGCATGGTCGTGAATACCTGATTGAGCGTGGTATAGCCCGAGAACTTAGCACCTTCAAGTCACACTTTGCCTACATTTTACATAAGAATAGGTACTTTTAATTGCTTTTGTGTTTTTGGACTTGTACAGGTCTTTCAGGTCTAATGCATAATTGTACAAAGATTTATGTCCGGGAAGCAAATATGGATCGTGGCGATGTTAACTTAGCCAGATTGGTGAAGTTTAGGAATTGCAACAATCTTTGGAAAAAGTACGAAAGAGCAGCATGTCTTAGGTACACCTATGCGAAAAGTGGCGTGGCTAACATATGCGTGCCTTCAGCATGTAGGGACACTATCTGAAAAGTAAAGCGATCGCTAACATGCCGTGCACCGTTAACATGTCTTGGGAATTTTTATTGTGTGAGAACTACGAGGAATTGATTAGGAATTCGATCACCTTGTGAGAAGTGCCACCACGTCAATCTAGCTTTTAATGCGGGATCACATTGGAGAGGGGTATAAAAGCTAAAGGATAGAAGGAGAAGGCAGCTTTTGATTCCTAGGGTTAGGTTTTCATAGAGCGTTCTTTTCCATAGTTTTAGCGAAGTTTTATAGATTTAGGGTTGAAGACTTTAGTGCAGGAGTGCTGATTTAAGCACATGTAATCTTTCGTGGGAACATACATCTCGTTCTCATTCTCGAGAATTTTTATTTTTCATTCCTAGATTTCTGATTAATTCCAATTTTCTCAAAGTTCCTTTCATGAATAAATTCCCTTCAATTATGATTTACCTTATAATTTCCATGGAGTTCTAAATTTCTTTGCTGGGATTCTACGGTGGAAACTCACCCTGATCAAGGTATATTCCCTCAATTCCTCTTTTATACTTCAACGGATTGTGTGATATTGACCATTGTAGAGCGTGTAAAACCTTAGTTGGGCATTGTAACACCCCTGAAATATACCTACTGATCGTTTTAAACATGTTTAGAATTTTGTAAGCATAATTTGAATGTTTCGTGAGTTAAATGCGAAACATGGAAATGAGAGACCCGAAAATTTTACAGTTATAAGGACAAACGTGTAATTTGTAAAAAGGGGGCTTAAAAGTCATAATTTGACAAGATTTGAGGCCAAAGTGGAAATAACATAAGATAAGTTACAAAAATAAGAGAAGATGGAGGACAAAAAGGCAATAAAATAAACTTAACTTGAATGGATTTTGAGATAACAACACAAAAATGGATTTAAAACCAAATAATTCTCATTGAAACTCATAGATGAATAAGAAGAGGAAGAGGAAGAAGAGAAGAGGAAGAAGGAGATCAAGCAAGCCAAGGTATGGAACTTTGAATTTTGTATGGAAACTCACCTTGATTATGAATTCTATGAGATTTGGCATGGATCTTTGGGTTTGTATGATGATTAACTTGCTCAAACCTAGGGTTTTGCTAGGGTTTCATCTTAACCCAAAAGTATGGAAAACAGGTGGGTAAAACCTTAAATAGTACAAGGAGATCATGAAATCCTCTCTTTGAGGATGGATTCATGTTAAATTGCAAGTAATTGAGTTAGGGTTTAGAACAAACCTTAACAAATCTTTGTATTTGGTTTGTGTATGGAGTTTACTCAACCCATAAGCTAAGAATGGTTCTTGAAGTGATTCATGAGAAGAATTTGGAAGAAAGATATCCCTTGAAGATGATTTGAGTATAATTGATTCTGAAGATGGTGAAATGATTTTGAGGTGTATATGAAGTATAGATTTGGTTTGGGATAGAAAAGTGCATGAAAAGGGGAGAAAATACACATTACAGGCACTTTTCGGAGACTTCTTACCGGACACCTTTGAGCCCTATCTGGTACACTGTATTATAGTCATTTTGGCTAATGTGTCAGGGTACACATTAGGGGTGTCTGCGATAAACCTTGTTACCTTTTCTGACTTTTTCGGCCAGTTTTGTACTTTGGCCATAACTTACTCATTTCTTATCCGATTTGAGTGCTTCAAGTGGCCAATTAAAATAGACTTCAAGGAAAACCAAACATCAAGAAATAGGAATCGTTCAATTCTGAATCTATGTGGTCGAAAAATCCACTCAAAGTGAGGCTATGTGCAAGCCAATTCCTGCTTCAGTCTTGAACATGGAGTAGTTCGGGTTGTTTCGGACGTAACTTGAGTTCCGGTGCTCCGAATTGGGTGATTCCAGTTGGAATAGAACCCTTCGCACCTTAGATTTAAAGGAGTGCAAAGATCCAGTGTCAAATATTGAGACCAGGCACTGGAAAATAAATATTTCAAAGCGTCCCTGGTGCGTCGGTGCGTGACTAGTTGGCATGAAAATGCCATAACTTGAGTTTGGATGATCTAATTGGATTGATTTAATTCCTAAGAAAAATAGATTCATTGAGGGACAAGAATACATAGAATGATGTGTGGATAGGCATCTGCTCGTACAAGTATCACGAAGTACCATATGGAATAGGCATGAAACACGAAAATGATATGAAACACAGCAGGTGAAACATGAACATGAAATGGCAATATGTCATAAAAAAATATAATGTGGCTAAGAATGCGCTATTATAAGATAGTAAGTTATTGAACTCATATAATTGTAAAGCGCACAAGACGGTATTGAATGACATGGCACCTACACGGTACGTGGGCGGGCATGTATAGTACTTGGTACTCTTGATTAAGCGCTGACGGCTCTCGGTCGTGCTTGACACATTAATTGCCCGGTACTCTCGGTGGTGCTGACACTCTCTGATCGTGCTTCGGCACATTAGTATTTCGGTACTCTCTGATTAGTGCGACAGCACTCTGTCGGTGCTTGGCACTCTGCTTTGTCTTCGACACCTCGATCTTTATGTGTACCTTGGTGCTGTGTGCTATGTCCTACTCATTGTATTACTTGTCAAACGATCAAACAATTATATGATAAGACTGCGAATATGAATAAAAGAATTGAATATGTTAAAGATGCGAATGTACCTCTGGTACTCACGTCTCTGATTAGGATTACATCGTACCTACGAATCATCTGTATTTTATTAAGCTCTGTAACTCCTACGAGAGTCCCGAATGAACACAAGTCTGTTATAAGTATAAGTTCTGAAAAATAAGTATAAGTCCAGTCATACCTATGGGTACTTCCGTATAATGAATCTGTGATTTGTACCTACGAAGGACTAATGTCCGTATCTGTAGAAGTCTGATCCGACCTTGTATGTGATATGATCCTGATCTGTTCCGACTTATCGTACCTCTGGGTCTATAGCCATCACAAGAATAAGAGCGAGTAAGACAAGTATATACTCTTTATTAAGACATGTATAAGATCTGAAATACATGTATCCAGTAAGACTAGTATAAGTTAAAGTAAGATCGATGTATAAGTTAGTAAGACCGATGTATAAGTTAAAGTAAGATCGAGTATAAGTTCGTAAGACCGATTATGAGATTCAGTAATACGATCCCAAGGATTCGTAATACATTATAAGTTAAGCTAATGCCGGTATAAGTTAGGTAAGACAGAAGTATATGCTGTAAGGCAGGAGCATAGATGCGAAATACAAGAATAAGTTAACTAATACAAGTATAAGTTCCGTAATGCCAGGATATGCTTCATAGTACAAGTTTAAGATACGAAGTACCAAAATAAGCTTTGTAGTACCCTACAGAATATAAAATTATAAGAATAAGTTACGCAATGCCGGTATATGTTCAGTCATGCCTCACATGGTACTACGGTGCCTCCAGAGACAAGTGTAAGCTCAGTAGTATGAAGTATAAACTTTGTGTACCTAATGGTGCCTCTGTATGAACATAAGTTACGTGAACTCCTACGGGAAATTTAGGGAGATAAGTGCGAGTATGAGGAGGATAAGAGTATCGATTTGTTGTAAAAATCCAGATATATTTGTTCTTTGAGATACGCTGATACAAGAATAAGCATGTGTGTCCTACTTCGAGACTATATAAGAATAAGTCTGCTATAAGTAGAAGATTTGAATGCTATAAGTATAAGATCCGAATAAGAATAAGCCTGCTATGAGTATAAGATCCGAATAAGAATAAGTTTGTTATAAGTATAAGTAAAAGTTCACCCAGATACGAGAGATGAATGTTTCTAAGTTTGTTATAAGACTAAGCATGTATGCAAATCGCTATATGAATTCGAAAAAGATTCCGATATCCGCATCGTTTATGTTATTTGTGATCCAAGATAAAATGCATGTGTTTCTCAGATAAGATATGTTTCCACTAAGCCGCAAAGCTTAAAGACGGCTTTTAATCCGCAGGTACGTGAGAAGACATCAAGAAACATCCGCATATACTGGCCAACACACTTGTAAGGGTTCACTTCACATGGAAGTTCCGCGGCTCGACTAGAAATGTGAGTATAGTTTTGTATTTGTAAACGTGGACTCACACGGTTCAGACTTTGATGGACACTACTCCTAAGTGGAGGCCATTTGATATGTATCTAATATTTTGATTATGTTATAAGATGTGGGCCATACCCATAGGTACCAATTGGGTTTTGAAAAAAAAAAAAAAAAATCAGGTAAAGAGTCCCGCATTCGTCTCGGGTCCCTGAACCTGCTCGCATCCGCCTAATCTGGGCCCGCCTGATTCTGGGAAGCGCACAAGTATCGCCTGGGTTTTAAAAAAAAAAAAAAATTAGGTAAAGTGTCCCAAAGATTCGTCCGCTCTGGAATCGGTTCTCGATCCGCCTAATCCGGCTCGCCTAGACCGGCGTGACAAGTTGGTATCGTAGCCTGAAGCAGCTCGATAAGTCTTTGGCGAAGGCATGTACCTACATAGTAATGTGTCAGCTCTAATGCGATGTCCCGGTCCTCAGATATTGATTCAGAATGAATAAGTCCCAATCCAGCTTTGAAAGATTAGGACTGGAGATGTAGTTCTGATGGAGCTTTGATGGCTCAAGTGAGAGTCACGCTCCAAATTCTGTAAAAGACATGAAAAGAAAGGACCTGACATAGAAAATGCACATGCTAGAGTATGAATTTCGAGGACGAAATTCTTTTAAGGGGGGGAGAATTGTAACACCCCAAAATATACCCTAGTCAAGCCGACATGTTTAGGGTATTTTGTAAGCATAATTTGAATGTTTCGTGAGTTAAATGCGAAACATGGAAACGAGAGACCCGAAAATTTTACAAGTTATAAGGACAAACGTGTAATTTGTAAAAAGGGGGCTTAAAAGTCATAATTTGACAAGATTTGAGGCCAAAGTGGAAATAACATAAGATAAGTTACAAAAATAAGATAAGATGGAGGACAAAAAGGCAATAAAATAAACTTAACCCAAAAATGGGTTTTTGAGGGCCAAACAAGGCCTAAAAGAGAATTGGATTTAAAAGACCAAAAAATTGGTCTCCATTTGGAGAGTGCTCAAAAACGGATGGGAGAAGAAGAGAAGAGGAAGAGGAAGAAGGAGATCAAGCAAGCCAAGGTATGAAACTTTGAATTTTGTATGGAAACTCACCTTGATTATGAATTCTATGAGATTTGGCATGGATCTTTGGGTTTGTATGATGATTAACTTGCTCAAACCTAGGGTTTTGCTAGGGTTTCATCTTAACCCAAAAATTATGGAAAGTAAGGTGGGTAAAACCTTAAATAGTACAAGGAGATCATGAAATCCTCTCTTTGAGGATGGATTCATGTTAAATTGCAAGTAATCGAAGTTGTGGTTTAGAACAAACCTTAACAAATCTTTGTATTTGGTTTGTATAAGAGTAACCCATATTAATGGTTCTTGAAGTGATTCATGAAAGAATTTAAAGAAAGATATCCCTTGGAAAGATGATTTGAGTATAATCAGGTTACAAGATGAATTTGAAATGATTTTGAAGTGTATATGAAGTATGCATTTGGCTCGGGATGGAAAAGTGCATGAAAAAAAGGAGAAAATACACATTCTGGGCACTTTTCGAGACTCAGACTCAGACACTTTGAGCATGTACCGTACACTTTGTATTCTCGGTCATTTTGGCCAATGTGTACGAGACATTAGGGGTGTACCCCACACCCCGTTCGCTTCCGTTTCGACCGCTTGTATTTTAGCCATAACTTGCTCATTTTTATCCGGTTTGAGGATTCAAGTGGCCAATTAAAACGTAATTTCCTGCTGAAAAAACCAACATAAAGAAAATAGAATCAACTAATTCTGACTTTAAGTGGTCGAAAATCCACTAAAGAGGCTATGTGCAAGCCAATTCCCGCTTCGCCTTGAACATGGAGTATGGGTTGTTTCGACGTATCTTGAGTTCCAAGTGTTCGACCTGGTGATTCCAGTTGGAATAGAATCCTTAGCACCTTAGCTTTAAAGGAGTACAAAGATCCAGTGTCAAATATTAAGACCAGGCACTGGAAAATAAATATTTTAAACTGTCCTCTGGGTGAAATTGGAATCACTAGTTGGCATGAAATGCCATAACTCGAATTGATGATCTCTTCGACCGATTGATTCCAATTCCTAAGAAAAATAGATTCATTGAGGGACAAGAATACATGAATGATGTGTGGATAGGCATCATATCGTACAAGTATCTGAAATTCCATATGGAATAGGCATGAAACCTGAAAATGATATGAAACCTGAAAACGAATTGAAACATGAACATGAAATGGCAATATGTCATAAAAATATAATGTGGCTAAGAATGCCGCTATTATAAGATAGTAAGACCAACTCATATAATTGTAAACGCTCAAGACCGCTATTGAATGACATGACACCTTCATGCGTGGGCAGCACGAGTACTTCAGATTTCCTTCCCCGATTAGTGCGACCAAGACTCTCCGATCGTGTTTCTAAGACATTAGTACCCACTCTCCGATTAGTGCAACGACACTCTCGATCGTGCTTCGCAACATTAATACTTATGACTCCGAATAGCGTGACGACACTCTCTGTCGCTGCTTCCCAAGACTTCGCTTGTGCTACCAAGACCTCAAGATCAGACAGACCTTCCTAGTACTTATCAAAAGGCGTCCTACTCATTCTATATTAACGGGTCCGCAATCCAACAATTATATGATAAGAATCTGAATATGAATAAAGAATTGAATATGAAAGATCCGAATGTACCCACGGTACTCCCGTCTCTCGATATTCCTCCGTCTCGCACTCCACGGGTGCCCCAGATCCGATTAAGCTCAGAACTCCTACGAGAGTCCCGAATGAACACACCTCTGTTATAAGTATAAGTTCTGAAAAATGAGTATAAGTCCAGTCGTACCTACGGGTAATTCCGTATAATGAATCTGGGTGGATTCAGACCCACGAAGGACTAATGTCCGTGATCCGTAGTCCTGACCGACCTGTATGTGATCCGATCCTCGATCTGCTCCGACGATAAGACCTACGTACCTTCGCACAAGAATAAGATCCGTAAGACAAGTATATACTCTGTAAGACATGTATAAGATCTGAAATACATGTATCCGTAAGACCAGTATAAGTTCCGTAAGATCAGTATAAGTTCCGTAAGACCAGTATAAGTTCCGTAAGATCAGTATAAGTTCCGTAAGACCCGTGATGTCTGCAGAAGATCGCATAGTTCCGTGAAGATCAAAGATAAGTCTGCATCACCAAAGCCCATAAGTTCGCAATACAAGATAAGTTCTGTAATACCAGTATAAGTTCCGTAAGACAAGTATATGCTCTGTAAGACGAGCATAAGATCTGAAATACAAGAATAAGTTCAGTAATACAAGTATAAGTTCCGTAATGCCAGGATATGCTTCGTAGTACAAGTTTAAGATAATGGCAATTGCATCGTTTCTCAGAGTACCTACAAGTACCTCCGTATAAGAATAAGTTCCGCAATACGCATAATGCCTGGCCATACCTCTATAGTACCTACGGTACCTCCAACAAGTGTAACCCGTAGTATAAGTATAAGCTTGCGGTACCTAAGGGCAATTTCAGATGAGCATAAGTTCTCGTGGAACTCCCACGGAGATTTGAGAGATAAGTACGAGTGGAGGATGGGCATCAGTCGACATAAGTCCGATATATATGTTATTTGGGGAGTCCTGAATAAGTATACGTCTGATACAAGCATAAGTATGTGTCCTACGAGAGATCCGTATAAGAATAAGTCTGCTATAAGTAGAAGATCTGAATGCTATAAGTATAAGATCCGAATAAGAATAAGCCTGCTATGAGTATAAGATCTGAATAAGAATAAGTTTGTTATAAGTATAAGTAAAAGTTCAGTCCCGCATACGAGAGATGTGAACAAGCCTAAGTTTGTTATAAGACTAAGCATGTATGCAAATTGTTATATGAATTCCGAAAGATTCCGATATCTGTTATTGTTTTATGTTATTTGTGATTCAATATAAATGCATGTGTTTCTGTATAAGATATGTTTTCCACTAAGCGTAAAGCTTAGCACTGCTTTAATCCGTGTAGGCAATAGAGAAGACACGCTGAAACATCCGCATACACCGCCAACACACTTGTAAAGGTTCACTACATGAAGGTTCCGTGCTCGGATGAATGTGAAAGTATATAGTTTTGTATTTTGTAAACGGACTCAGTTATATGTGTCTAGATTGGTTCTGACAATTCACTCCTAAGTGGTAGTTCATTTGATATGTATCTAATATTTTGATTCTGTTATAAGATGTGGGCCATACCCACAGGTACCAGTTGGGTTTTTTTTTTTAAAAAAAAAATTCAGGTAAAGAGTCCCAATATTTGGTCTCGCGTCCCGGAAACCGGTTCGATCCGCTTAACGGCCCGCCAGACTGGCGTGACGTATCCTCTCGACAACGTGTGAACGAGATATCCTCTGGTGACACGCTGTGCTTGATTACAAATGCAAGCTAAGAGTCTCGAATTAACGTGAACAAGGGTTTAACATCATTCAATCATCTTTCTTTCAAAGAGCATTTAAAGACAAATCTTTCCATCGAAGACCATTTATCAATGGCTCTTGTATGACCGTAAAACTAAGAGGTGGGAATTACGTGATCATTAGTGAGTGGAAACCTAAGAGAATTCCAAAGAACTATCTTTCTATTTTAAAATACTCAAATTAATCAATCACTCAATCAAACAAACACAACCCCATAATTTCCTTTAAATTACACTCTTTCAGGGAGAATAGCCTAAGGATCAACAATTTAGACCACTCCTCGGTGGAGATGACCGTGGATTCCCACAAGATACAATGTTATACGACCTTAATTCTACGCTGGGAATAGAATTCAAGATACGAATAAGAACGAAGAATTCTGGCGCGTCGCCGGAGTGGCAACCAACCCATTTGATCCGCAGCGAGGTAATTTGCAATTGCATTGCAAATCCTAGACGCTTCTCCACTTTCCTTTAATTTGTTTTTAGTGAGAAATCTCGGGTGTTTCTTGATGAGTAAGCTTAGTGCATGTCGGTTTGGTCTCGCAACGAGCAACACCGACTTGTAAGAATTGTACCGCCTAGAAATTCTGAGGAGTCCATAATAATTCAATCACCTCAAGATAACTGTATACCTCAAATGGACCATCCTGGGAATCAACAACCTCTGTTTAATGAACATACTCAAGGGATTCCTGTCAACCCACAAGGACTCCATGAACCTCCACAACATGGAGATAGTGCTAATTCCTAGCAGCTAATTCGCATTAGTAGGAAATGTTAACTTCCAGCGAAATCAATATAGGGGTCCCCCTGCTCCTTTACCTAATGTGGAAAGAACTCTCCGAGAGATCTTTCAACCTCAACGAACCACAACAAACTCATGTATTCGCCTACCTAAAGAGGCCAATCAATTCCTCATGAAGCTCCGAAATGATCCGCCTTTAATTGCATATCACTCGGTCGAACTGAGAACCCCATCATTCATGAGATTTTGAGGATGTTTCAAAGGCATTTCTCTCTACTGGCTCACCTCTCCACATAATCTGTTTGGTTTTATTTCCTTTTGCTCTAAAGGAGAAAGCCAAAATTTGGTTTCATTCTCTTGCACCCAACTCAATCTTTACATGGGAAAATATGCGAAATGAATTCCTCAACAAATTTTTCCCTCCTGCACGTACCAATGCTCTCATGCGAGCAATTCAGAATTTTTCTGAAAAGCCGGGTGAACCTTTTGCTGCGGTATGGGAGAGATACAAGGATCTCCTCCATGCTATCCCTCATCATGGATTGGATGTAGGACAAATCAGGCAGACTTCATCACATGACTATCTCAATAATAAACAATACATCCAAATGATGTGTGCGGCGAATTTATGAAAAAGTGTTAGGAAGCAATTCAATTATTTGACAATTAAGGCGCAAAATGCTCAACATGGGAGACTAACACCAGACACCGCTTAAAGTGCATAATACACCTATAGGGGGAGGAATCCATCATTTAAAAGAGAAGGATGAATTGCAAGCAAAAATCGCCAATTTAACAAGAAAGTTGGAGGCCATAGAGATGAAAAAGGTGAACGAGGTAACAAGTGTGCCTCAAGTGCCCTTGGTACCTGTTGGACCCAGAGTGGAGGAGCCATGCATCATATGTGATGACCCTACGCACTCAACTATTAACTGCCCAAATCTTCCTCAAGTTAAGGGAGCAATTCAAATAGAGCAAGCAAATGCCCTTAACTACCAAAGGAAGCCTTTCAATTCTCCATATTCTGAAACATATAATCCTGGATGGGGTAAGCACCCTAACTTTAGTTGGAGAAATGAGGGAGGGCCACATAACTTGCCAAACAACCAAGGCCCCCAGTACCAAAACCACGGTTTTACAAATTCCGTTCCTTCATTTCAGAATCAAGGTCCCCAAGGATTTCCTATGAACCCTAATCAAGGTTTTCATCCATCAAATCAAGGGAATCCAAACCCACAGCTTTACCAACCTCCACATAAGAGTAAGCTCGAGGATATAGTAATTACGCTTTGTTTTAGACCCAACAATCTACCAACACAAATTGTGATCATTCGAATGATGTAAGATCCTGGGCCAACTAAGCTAACCTCTTCTATTGGCAATTTTCAACAAGAGAAAGGGAAACTCCCATCTCAACCTATCCAAAACCCACAAGGTCAAAATAGTGTGGGAGTTTCTCAGTCCGCTGGTGGGTACTTTTGAACATCAGAAGGTCATTACTACCCTTCCGGGCGGTAAGGTAGTTGACAAAACCATTCAAATCAAGGAACCAACACACGAGTCTCAAAGTGAATCAGTCAGAGATGATGAGGTGTCAGACAAGCCTTATGTCCCTAGGACAAATGATATTGATGGTGAGCCAGAGGAAGACAAGGCTACCCATATCCCTCCAGCTCCATACCCTCATAGGCTGAGAACCCCAAAGAAAGTGAATAACCATTATGAGATCTATGAGTTATTCAAACAAGTGAAATTGATCATTCCTTTATTAGATGCCATTAAGAAAATTCCGTCATATGCTAAGTTTCTAAAGGATTTGTGCATAGTAAAAAGGAAACTAGGTGTCAACAAGGAGGCATTCAAGACCGAACAATATACCACTGATTCAAACAACTTGCCCCCCAAAATACAAAGATCCGTGAAGCCCTACTATTTCTATAGTAGTAGGAAATTCCCAAGTTTGGGACATGCTCTAGTGGATTTAGTGGGCAAGTGTTAATTTGTCAGCCTTACTCGTATATGTGGACCTGTGGTTAGAAAATTAGCCAACCAATGTTACCCTCCACTAGCGTAATCGTAGTGTAAAAATCTCAGAGGGATAGTGAAGGATGTATTGGCAAGTGGACAAGTTCTACTTCCTGTGGGATTTTGTTGTGTTCGACACTCAACCCGTACGAACCAAGGAACCCCGCCTCCGCACCTGCAGACCATTCGCAACCGCTAATGCCATTATACATTGTGGGAGGCCTAATGACACTATCATTTGGTAACATGACCTGTTAATCCGAATATCTTTAATGCGTTATCAAGGGAATGGGGATGAAGAAGATGTGTGTGAGGTCACCATGGTTGATTCGTGGTACATAAATACTGATAATGTCTCAGCATGATGACCCTCTTATGTCATGTTCGTAAGCCCGAGTTGGGATGAGGAAGTGACCATACTAGAATCGGAGTTCCTACACTCCATAATTGAGCATAACAAGGAATTGGAAGTGAATGGGTGGGCACCTAAGTTTGAACCATTGCCACCAATTGAGGACAAGGCATTGCCTTCTGAGGATAGGCCACCTAAGCTTGAGTTGAAACCCTTACCAACACACCTCAAATATGCCTTCTAGGGCGTAAGAAACTTTTCCTAAGAATCACATCTTCCTCCTTAGAAATAAATCAAGAAAATCAACTGGAGATATTAAGAACCCACAGTAACGCTCCCTAGATTTGACAATTGCGTATATTAAGGGAATTAGCCCTTGATCTCGCGCACACATAGAATTCACTTAGAAGAGGATGTTAAACCTCTGTGCAAACACAGAGACGATCGAACCCAATAATGAAAGAAGTGGAAGAAGTAAGTCTAAAACTTTTGGATAGGTGTTATTTACCCTATTATGATAAAGAAGTGGGTTAGCCCAACACAGGTAGTTCCTAAGAAATCTGGAGTCACTGTGGTCGCCAATGAAAATAATGAGCTCATTCCTACTCGTGTCACTTCAAGATGGAGGGTGTGCATAGATTATAGGAAGCTTAACGCAGGTACTAGGAAAGACCACTTTCCTCTCCTGTTTGTTGATCAAATGTTAGAGAGAGTTGTGGCATGAATTTTTGTTTTCGATGGGTACTGTATACAATCAAATTGAGATAGCTGGGAAGCATCAAGATAAAACTACATTCACCTGCCCTTTTGGTACTTTTTTGCCTTTAGAAAATGCTCCTCGGATTATGCAATGCACCCTAACTTCAACGGTGTATGATGGGAATTTTCTGACATGATAGAAATCATTTGGAAATCTTCATGGACGATTTCGCTGTGACTCACACGCAGGGCCTCAGAGAATTTACGTAAGGTTTTCGAGAGATTGCCAAGAGAAGAACTCTCAGGTTAAATCGGGTAAAAGTGTCATTTTATGGTGACATATGGGATCAGTTTGAGCCATATAGTATCAAAGAATGGGATTGAAGTTGATAAGGCCAAAGTCTAGTTGATCTCCAATTTACCTACTCCTAAGTGTGTTAGAGACATCAGATCTTTTTTGGGACATGCTGGATTTTATAAGAGATTTATAAAAGATTTTAGTTCTATAGCTCGTCCCTTATGTACTTTGCTTGCTAAAGATGTCCCTTTCGCATGGTCACAGGCTTGTGAAGACGCCTTTGTTAAGCTCAAAACCATGTTAGTGTCACCCCCTATCATGCGGTCTCCTAATTGGAACCTTCCGTTTGAGATCATGTGTGACGCTAGTGATTATGCCATGTGTGGGCCGTTTTAGGACAAAGGAAGACAAAAGCTTTGTAATCTATTATGCCAAGAAGACACTAGACTCGCTCAAGCAAACTACACAAACTGTTTAAAAGAGGGGGCTTTAGGTCAAGCCGTTCGCCTAGAAAAGTTCAGTCAGTACATCGTAGGCTCTCCCGTAACCATTTTCTCACATCGCGCAAAGATCAAGTACCTACTCTCTGCCAGACACTAAGCCTCTGCTAACTAGGTGGATTCTACTATGCCAATAATTTAATCTCGACCATTTAAAGATGTACGGGTCGAGAATGTGGTAGTCGACATTTATCTCGATTAGTTCCGTAATCCACCATGGGCGCACTCCATAGCGACAAGCTCGATGAGCAACTTTTACTTGCTCATTGCCCATGGTATCGACATCAGAAATTACGGCCATCAGTCAAATTTCCAAAGACAATTGCTTCTCAACAAAAGAGATTTTCGCGATATTAAGAAATATTAATTTGATGATCCATATCTATTTAAATACCGTCTGCACTAATTAATGAGTAAGATGTGTGCTCCAATGATGAGCAGATCGTAACTTCACCTTGTCATTCAAGCTTGTGGAGGACATTTTTCCGCGAGAAAACAAAGAGATAAGATTTTTGCAAGTCGGGCTTTTAACGGCCTACCTTATTTAAAAAGACGTTTTGAATTTTGCAAAACGGTGCTCAATGCCAACGACAGAGGGGTCACAAACGAAATGACGATGCCTCTTACCCCATTCAATCACGGAAATTTTGACCATTGGGTATAGATTTACGGGCCGTTTCTCCTCAGGGGTACCTATACACTCGCTATCTCGCTGGATTATGTGTCAAAGTGGGTCGAGGATATTCCAACGAGAACCAATGACTACAAGGTTGTTTTGAAATTTATAAAAGAACACATTTTTTTTCTCGCAATACCTCGAGCAATTATTAGTGATGGTGGACTCCATTTTTTGTAATCAGATCTTTTGAAAATCTGTTAAAAAATATGGGTCTGCATGAATTTTCATTAACCATACCACCATGAGATAATGGTCAAAATTGAATTAGGTAATAGGGAGATAAAACATATTTGGAAAAAAGCGAGTTTAGCCAGTCCTTGAGATTTGGTCGCCGACTTCTTGATGCTCTTTGGGCTACCATACACCTTCAAATTGTTCTTGGTATGTCTCATATAGGCTTGTTTATGGTAAGGCTTGTCATCGCCCGGTCAGGCTGGAACAAGGCTTCTTTGGTGTGGACTTTAATTACGGCTTAACTCAAGACCGGCGTGACTTGTTCTGACTAAATCAGGCTTGATGGATGCGGCGAGAGTCGTATAGACTCAAGGTTCTGAAGAAAAACGAGTTGTTTCATGACAAGTGTGCTTTCGGAAAAGCGTTTGAACCAGGCAAAAATCTTCTTTGTACGACTCAGGTTACACTTATTTCGAGGAAAGCTTACGCTCGTTGGTAGCTAATTCATTGTTAGGTAGTCTATCCATACGGAGGCGTGGAATTGAAATCACAGGATCTTTGGAGGAAAGAAGTCTTTCAAAGTCGATAGTAAAGCCTCGAAGCCATTCCTCGAGCATTTCAATCTTCAAGAGAATAGTGAGGACTTGGTAGATCCGCTCTACCAGGATCCCCCTTCAGAGTAAATTCATTCTCAACTTGTTGTATATAGTTTTGATTTTGTTTTATTTTCGTTCTTGCATTTTATTTCTATTTTCTTTATTTCATTTGCTTTTCAATAAAATATAAAAATAAAAAAATAGGGGCCCTAGTTTCTTTGTTGCCTCCCATCCTGTTGTGGGGGTCCTCTTGGTTTCTATGCATTGAGGACAATCTTGGTTTAATTGTGGGGGAGTAGGCGTGCCTTCGGTTGAACTGGCTATGCGCTTGTTACATGTTCGAGTGTATGGCAAAAATTTTTCGAATTATTGGTTCTTTTAGGCATAATATGACCTCACTAGTATAGTATGGGGATCTCATACCTCCATCATCTCAGTATACACTTTAACAAAAGCATGCACAAAAATCTTTATATTCAACTTTTGGACTTTATCCTTGCGTGCTCTAATTCCTTACACAGACACGGACCCTGCAGACCATACTCTTGTCTTTGCACCTTGTACTCCCACTTGTGCATTAATTTGGCATCATGTTAACTATATGCATCATAGTCTTTGAGGAACATCTTGCATAAGCTGAAATGATTGGTATGTTTCAGAACACTCGTGAACTCGTGTGTCTCACCCCTTGCACCTATTTTGAGCCACTAAGTTGCCAAGTTGGTTCGAACCCTAGGAACCACGATCCTTTAGAAAGTCGATGGGCCCGTGGAAAGATTGAAAGTATCTGAAGGGAATACGATTATCAACTCCATGAACCTGATTAATTTAAACGAGCGGAAGGGTAGGCATGCGGTGGAAGCTAGGTGACCAGTCCACGGATAGATTTTGTCGATGCTTCTTGTCCCCGATTTGTAAAAAAAATAATAAATAAAAAATCTTCATATATGTCATAAAAAAATGCGAAATGGAACAAGTGTCTTGTCCCTAAACATGTCTTAGATTACATCTACGCAGGCGTGTGAGGTGTACTTAGGTACACCACTAACATGTCTTAGGGTACATGCGGTAGGTTTTGGACAAATAGGGTTTTTAACCCCGATTTTGTGCCTTTTGATATTCCTGACCCGTCAATTTCTCTCAACAAACAAAACCCTAACCCTTCTTGCCCTCCTAAGCAACCCTAAGACCTGTTTCTGTAAGGTGTTTTCATCACTCGGGTCGGATTATTCCGCATTCATCGTCACGGTGTAGTGGCCTCTTACGACCCCTTGAGAGCATTTTTGTGCTATTCACGATTATACATGGACTTTTTTGGTTGGTTTTGGTTGGTGGTTTTCTTTACTTGGTGGTTTGGGGTTTCGGTTGATGATATGGGGAGGAAATTTCTGTTTGATACGCAGGGCTGATAGTACTTATGGAACGGGCTTTGGGATGTTTTTATATGTGGCTGGGCCATCATTGCCATTTTTTCCATATCTATGCAAGATCAAGAATCTTGGAAAGGGAAAAGAAGCGCCTAACTCCTCTATGAGTGGTAGTGAAAAGAAAATCTGTCTCCTCTTGGCAGAGTAAAGAAGGCAAAGGAAAGCAAATAGTTGATCTTAGTGAGAAGTATCGAGTGAAGATGATGATGGATGAAGCCATGTTTGTTGAGGGTTCTAAGTCAGAGCAGGAAAAATGGGCCAGTCAGTGCGACGGGGATTTTCCCGAGAGGTGTGAAGTTGGGGTGTTTATGTACTCTCATCCAATCGAAGTGTTATTCAAGAACATAATATGCGGTTTATTATTACTTGCGAGGTTCGAGGGATGTTGCCTCTCTTGTTGTTAGGTTTATATTAATATGAAAGAAAATGGTAGTGAGACCTTACTAGAGACCCTTTGTGGTGGGTAGAATGCGGATCACCCCTTTGATTCGATGGCTCGGTCCCTACGGTATGTCGCCTGCAGCCTCGAGGCCAGGCCTTACCCGCCAGGGCTATCTCGTTCGATGCTCGGTTGTTGTTCATTTGAGGCTATGTTCTTTCATCTATGTATAAGTGGCTTTGTGCGTAAAGAATTTGTACCGGGAAGCTGGTAAAATATGCGATGATGAATAAGATTATTCATGATAGAATTGGACTGGGGGCAATGAAATCCCGATAGAGAACAAATTCGGTTCTTATATGAGGTTATGGCCAGGAGCACTCGATTATCTTTGTAGTCTTTTGGTGTGATGGACTGCAACGAGTTCTCGCATGAAAGTAGACATATTCCATTCCTATCTCTTGTGGCCAGGTCTTGTGGAGCGCGAGGGATCTTGAGGTAGCTAAGGAAAGAGGGTGCTTCCTAGGTTGGGGCCTATTACCGATAAAATGGAGGCGAGATCAGAGCGGCATCTGAGACCCCATTGCTGTAGCATCTGATCAATATTCATGAGTCCACTTCATCTGACACCGGCACCTATGAGCACATCCCCATTGAAGAGAATGGAGCGTCGAATAAAAGGGTGGTTCAAATGCATCTTGGGGAAACAAAAGCAGCTTGATTGCAGGCTCTCTAGGCTCGAGAGTCATATTTTCCGAGGAGAGCCTGCGTTGACAGATGCCACTTCTCCTGACTTGGAGGGAGATTCGGAGGGTGCCAGATATTCTTGTCGATGAGACTATTTCTTAACGAGATATTAGTGGAAGGGCAATGACAATGCTTATTAGAATTTAGATTAAATTGGTGTTGGCAATTGGGTAGCGGACCTCGGCCATGTTATGCAACACCATTTTGTTCATTTACCCTTTCGAACGCTCACGGTCGTACAAACCTTTAAGACCTTTTCGATTCTAGTTGTGCTTGTTGTTTCTTTTGACTTTATGCATAGTAGTTATGTGTTTATGTTAAATGGTTGCTTCTATAATATCTATCATTTCAGTTCAATGTTTGCATGATCACTTTCCTTTTCATAATTCGTGGTCACAGCCCAGAGCAGCAGTTTTATGCTGGCTTGTTGTTGTGTTCAATGTAAAATGTGGTTCCCAGTTCTAAATAGATCATACGGAGTGCATACTATAGCAGGTGAAGTATTATGGTTCATATTTCCCTTTTGAAGATCTTGCAAAGCTTAATTGTACCAAGCGCACTTGTTGTAATTCATAACCAGTGGGTATCTCTAGTCTAAAATCTTTTTCAGGAGACCCTAGCGGGCGCCCAGGTGGGGGGGTGTGATGAATACCGCGATTGAGCGGTAATTATAGCGGAACTTAGCACCTTCAAGTCACTTTGCCCGCATTTTACATAAGAATAGGTACTTTTAATTGCTTTTGTGCTTTCTGGACTTGTGCAGGTCTTTCAGGTCTAATGCATAATTGTACCAAGATTTGTATAGAGCAAATATGGATCATTGAGGATGTTAACCTTAGATTGGTGAGATTCGGAATTACTGACAATCTTTGGAAAAGTACGAAAGGCAACATGTGCAGTACACACCTTCAGCATAATGCCAAGTTTTCTCTATAGAAAAATTAAATTATTTAACCTGCGCAGTACACCTATGTAGAAAGTGGCGGTGGCTAACGTAATAGAGTACACACAGTGAAACTACGGGAATTGATTAGGAATTCGATCCTAACGCAAGGGCACACTTGTCAATCAACTTTTAATGCGGGATCACATTGGAGAGGGGTATAAAAGCTAGAGGATAGAAGGAGAAGGCAGCTTTTGATTCCTAGGGTTAGGTTTTCATAGAGAAGCGTTCTTTTCCATAGTTTTGGCTAAGTTTATATAGATTAGGGTTGAAGACTTTAATTCTAGAGTACGATACAGCATAAATCTTTACATTGGAACATACATCTTGTTCTCATTCTCGAGAATTTTATATTTTTCATTCTGATTTTCTGTTGAATTCCAATTTTCTTAAAGTTCCTTCTTTGAATAATTCACTAATTATGATTTCCTTATATTTCCATGGAGTTTTAAAGATTTCTTTCTTGGGATTACGGTGGAAACTCACCTGATCAAGGTATATTCCCTCGATTCCTCTTTTTTTATACTTCAGCGGATTGTGTGATATTATTCTCTTGTAGAAGCGTAGTAAAAACCTTGGTTAGGCATCCTCTTGACAACGTGTGAGCGAGAGATCCTCGATGCAGCGTTGCGATTACAAATGCAAGCTAAGAGTCGAGATTAATTAGGAACAAGTGTTTAACATCATTCAATCATCTTTCTTTTCAAAGAGCATTTAAAGACAAATCTTCGCCGAAGACCATTTATAAATGGCTCCTAGATGAGACTGTAAAACTAAGAGGTGGGAATTACGTGATCATTAGTGAGTGGAAACCTAAGAATTCCAGCAACCATCTTTCTATTTTAAAATACTCAAATTAATCAATCACTCAATCAAACAAACACAACCCCATAATTTCCTTTTAAATTACACTCTTTGTGGAGAATAGCTCCTAAGGATCAACAATTTAGACATCCTTTGTGGAGATGACTGTGGATTCCCACGGGTATTACGATCTTCTTGACCTTAATTCCTACGGCTTGGGAATAGAGATTCAGCATCTGAATCTGAGCGAAGCACATGGCATGACACTAGGTCGGAGTCCTGCGGAGTGTCTGGGCAAGGCCTTCAGGCCCCGGGGGCCACCCAGGTGTCTAGGCATGTCATGGCACTTGGCCGAGGCACCATGCCTAGGCATTCATTCGGACGAGGCACCGTGTCTAGGAGGAGGAGGGAAGGCACTAGACGAGGCACGTGCCTGGCGTAAGCTCGTGGCACTTGGCCAGAGAGCGGAGTGCTGGGCATGCACTCGGTGAGGAGCCAGTGCCTGGGCATGCACTCGGTAGAGCACACGACAAGGCATGCACTTTCGGTAGAGGCACGATTGTCCTGGAGCATCTGTGGCACTAGGCGGGGGCCAGGTGCCTAGGCATGCACTAGGGCGAATCATCGTGCCTAGGCAAGTCATGGCCTTAGGCCAGAGGCACTTGGATTCTGGGAGGCATGCACTAGGCCCAGTCACGGTGCTAGGCATGCCATGGCTGCTGAAGTGACGCGCCAGCACTGATGTGGCATAGTTGGAGGCCAGTGCCTAAGCGCTGCACTGGGTAGGATCCACTGGAGTGCTGGGCATGTCATGCCACTAGCAGAGCCTTGGAGTGCCTAGGCAAGCACTAGGTCGAGGCACTGTGTCTAGGCATGCACTCGGCCGAGGCAGCGTGTCTAGGCATGTCATGGAACTAGGCCGAATCACCGTGCTGGGCATTCCGCGCTGTGGCGAGATGTCGCGGAACTCTCTCACAGACTGACATCTGTGGAAGGATCCTCGATGGGCCTGAGGCCCCTCAAGCCCACATATAAGGAGAAGGAAAGTTCTAGACACTTGTGGAGACTTCTATGACCAAAGATATGTGGAAGGTTCTAGAAGACCTTGAAGAAGTCTACACAATTGTAGAACATGATGGAAGTGTCCACACATGTGTAGAAGAGTGTGGAAGGATGTGGAAGGATGTGGAAGACAATGGAATGTGGGAGTAGTCTAAGATCTTTGTAGTGAGATATAGATTTACATGTACCTTAGTAGAACATTCTAGAATTCTCTAGGATGGTAGAGGCCTTCCTAGGTTCCACACACTTCCCATTCATTTGTATATAGGGAGGTGGTGGCCTCATTTGCAAACCACTTGACTTGAGAACCGAGTTGAAACTACTCTTAGCATTGTAAGTATTCTTTCCTTAATAGAGTTTCTTCTTCCAGAATGTTCTCTTGAGTTCTATTCACTTCGGCGTGGGTAGAAGTCGAGCATAGCAAAGCAAGGCAAGTGGGAGGCGACTTAGCGACATCAGGACGAGTTGCCTAAGTCTTAGCCACGGGAAACTCATGGGAGAGGTAAGTCAGTGACGGTTAGGTCAGGCTTCGATTGAGACATGTGGGAGTAACTTGGAGGAGGGGATCTGATGGTGGGCTCGTGTGGAGGAAGGTGGCGAAGCGAGTCTGAGTAAGGACTCACAGTCCTTCTACGAGATTAGGAAGAACAAGTCTTGTGATGCCATTTTTAGCCTTGGTGATTCGTCGGTAGGATTGGAGTGTGGCGGGACATCAAAGGGGATGGACCTTTTGGAGGAAAGCATGGAGAAGGCCGTGAAGGATCTCAAGGTGCAGATTGAAGAACTTCAAGAGGGGATGCAAAGCTCGTTGGCTCATGCGGTGTCACACGAGGAGTTCGTGAGTTTTGGGCGGGGTCTTGGTATGCTCGCAAGCAGGTCGAGGTGGAGGTCCTGACCAAGCATGAAGAGGAGCTGAGGCAAGAGTTGTCCATTTATAAGACAGCACTATCGGCGTGGGTTATGGCCACTCATGAAGCACCAAGGGTGGAGGTGCCAAAGCCACACACGTTCAGTGGGCAGCGGATGCCCAAGAGTTCAGTTCTTCTTGCTGGCACATGGAGAGGTACTTCGAGGCGATAACAACGGCCAGATGAAATTAGCAGGTATGCAGCGCTCGCTCACTTGATAATGCGACTATGGTGGCGTAGAAGGTTCCTATAGATAGAGAAAGGGACGTGCACCATAGACACATGGGCAAATTTCAGAGAGAGAAATCAAAGTAGTTATACTGGAGATACTGGGATACATAGCGAAGTAAGAAGATGAGGCATCTCGAGCACCGGTCGATCAGAGATTATGTCCAGAGTGTTCATCTAACAATGGCGGGACCTCGATATAGTGAAGGAACTTCTCTTAACTATGGATAACACGCGAGATGAGTGAGATGGAACTAAGGAAGAGGTACGAGACCTAGCAGCTGTGATAGCGATCGTAGAATCCATGATGGATTACAAGGAAAGCATGTCTTACGATGGCCAGGCTGAGGTTAGCCACGGCTTTGGTGGGGAGGAGTCCGGGGGTTCGGAAGATAAGCCATAACGCTCGGTGGGGAAGAGGTGCCCATAATCTTGCCGGGTGTGGTAGGGAGTGTGGCTATCTTGAGGAGGAAGACTCAAAGGTAGGCGTGCGTGGGAGTGCCCAGAAGCTGAAGTGCTTCCTATCATTCAGTGGTCAGCATTTGACGAGAGATGTCCTAGAGGAAGCTACTCAGTGCTTTTATCGAGAAAGTGAGAAGGCCGATGGAGGATGCGCTTTGGGTTTGATCACGGATGTTAGGCGCCCTCGAGTCGCGCGGGCTAGTCGCGAGGAGGCGGCGGGGAGCGGTGAGTGTGACCCACGCGGGGACGACAACATCCTTAAGGGTAGGAGAGTCGGTGGGTAAGAGAAGGCCGCCTCAGGCCTCGACCAAATGGAGACTATTCTAGATTTGAGCGGGTCACCGAGGAAGCAGAGTCCACGTCTGCAGTACCTTGTGGGTGGAAGGATCTAGAAGACGGAAGATTTCGTGGGAGTAGAGGATCTTATTTGGGCAAGTTCACGGATTGGAACCGATGGTTTCGAGACTGCGGTATCGACGAGGTCATAGATGGCATGGGTGGGGCAGAGTGTCACGAACTCACTCCTACAGATGACATCCTATGGAGATGATCCCTCGATGGGCCTGAAAGAGCCACACTCGAGCCCGTGCAAGGGAGGGAAGGAATGTGCAGACACTTGTGAAGACACATGACCAAAGTTTGTGGAAGGTTCACAAGACCACAGAGGATCCTACTGTTGTAGACATCTTTGGAAGTGTCACACATGTGTAGAAGAGTGTGGAAGGAAGTGGAAGGATGTAGCTGTGGATGTGAGTAGTCTAGAGTCTTCATGGCGGTCTCTTGGTTATATTTGTAAGTAGAAATTAAATTTTCTAGGATAGTAGAAGGCATACAGGTTCTACACACTTCCATTCATTTGTATATAAGGAGGTGGTGGCCTCATTTGCAAACCACCAACTTGAGAACCAAGTTGAGAGCTTCTCTTAGCATTGTAAAGTGTTCTTTCCTCAATAGTGAGTTTTCTTCTTCCAAGTGTTCTCTTGAGTTCTATTCGCTTCCAAGGCGTGGGTAGAAGTCGAGCATAGCAAGCAAGGCAAGTGGGAGGCTGACTTAGCAACATCCAAAGGACGAGTTGCCTAAGTGCCGCACGGGAGCTTAGCGGGAAGACTAAGTCCATGACACGACGCACCGTGCCTAGGCATGCGCTCAGGGTAAGATGCGTGCCGACATGCGCGACCTTGGCAGAATCACTATGCTGGAAGCGCGGGCCTTTGGACCGATCACATAGTTCTAGGGTGCATGGGCGAATCTGGGTGCTCGACATGTCTGCGCTGTGAGGCGGGGCAGGTGCCTGGGACGCGGCGAGGCAGGTGTCTGGGCATGCACTCAGTAGAGATGTGGTGCCTGGTGAAGCGCCCTGTCGAGCCATAGTTCCTTTGCATGGCGTACTAGGCTAAATCACCTTGCTGGGCATGATAATGCGCTGGAACTAAATAGAGACACGTGCTGAGGCCAGCCTTGAGTCGGGCCGGAGTGTCCTGGGCGTGCACTCGGCGGGCGGCGTGTGGGCATGTCATGGCATTAGACGGGCACGGAGTGCTGGTGACACTGCGAGCAGGTGCCTAGGCAAACCTTTGCAAGGCAGGTGCCTGGAATGTCATGGCATTAGACGGCCTTAGTGCTGGAGCATGACCTAAGTAGATCAGCGTGCCTGGGCATGGCATGCGCTGGCCAGGATGCAGATGCTAGGCGTGTCATGGCCAGTGAGGCCCAGGGCCCCAGGTGCTGGGCGGGTCTTGGCATTGGAGTCGTCGGCGCTGGCCAGGGCGCCGGTCTTAGGCATGCACTAGGCGAGATCAGCGTGCCCTGGGCATGTCATGGCACTAGGCGGGGCCGCGGGTGGGTACTCCCTTGGCCCAGGGCCACTTGGGTGCCTAAGCCCGGCCTTGGTCGGGCACCATGTCTAGGCATGACACTAGGCTAGAGATCAGGTGCCTGGGCATGCACTCCTGGGCGAATCACGGTGCCTAGGCATGTCGCTGGCGCTGGGCCAGATCTTATGTTTGGGCGTGTCATGGCACTGGGGTCGGGCCGTCGCTACGCATGCGCTGCGTCTCAGTCAGGTGTTTAGGCGTAATGTCATGGCGTGAAGCAGAGAGAGGCGGGTGCCTAGAGCGAGCCCTTGGCCAGGGCGGGTGTGCAGGCAATGCACTCGTAGGGCGGCGTGTCTCGGCATGTCATGGCACTAGGTGGTCAGTGCTGGCATTTTGTGCGCAGGCCAGATCACCGCACCTAGGTGCCATGGCACAGTAGAGGCATTGTGCCTAAATGCTCAATAGAGGCAGGTGGGCGGCAGCCAGTAGAGAGCCTTGTCTAGGCATGACACTAGGCCGAATGCGTGCTGAAAAGCATGTACTGGCGAATCACGGTGCTGGGCATGTGTCATGGCGCATAAGTAGAATGCGTGTGGGCGTATGTGGCGCTGGGGCAGGGCACGGAGTGCACACTCATGCACTTCGTCGAATCACCGTGTCTAGGCATGTCATGGCACTAGGCCGATGCACCTTGCCGAATCATCGTGTCGAGGCATGTTAAGGAACTAGGCCTTGCCACCGTGCCTAGGCAAGCACTCAAACAGGCACATGTCAGGAACGCGTGACTAGGCATGCTGCCATGGCACTAGGGCGAGCCCAGGTGTCTAAGCATGGCTAGAATTGGGGGGGGGTAGAGTTGCCACGGACCTGGGAACACCACACCAGTGCATGAGCGGATCTGCATGGTGAGATCATATATATCAGATGACAAGCCGACCCTAGGCACCATGGCATGGCGGGTGTGCAAGTCTTGATCGTGTAATTCTGCGGAATTCGCTTGCCTTAATTTCGGCGAGGAATGGGTCGATCTGTCGTGTCACTCGATCGACTACTCATTTCATTTGGCTTTTTATTCCCATACGCATGCTTCGGTCGGCCGGTATGTTCAGCGTTCGGGGCTTCAGGTACCACCTCAGATTAGTTCGAACCTCTTGTCGGAGGGACGAAAAAGGAAGGGGTAAAAGGAAAACGCGGGTGGATCGGTTAGAGGGGAGGGACGAATTTGAGAGACATGAAATTTGAATCTCGGTGGATCGTGGCGTGATCCACTCTGCCACTTACAATACGTCGCTCGGTCGAATAATAATGCTTGGCGGCACACGGACATCCCGCAGCGAGGACGACCAGGACACGTGCCTGCGGGGGCCACGGGGCGATGGGCGCACGCGTATTTTCTAGCCCGGATTCTGACTTAGAGGCGTTCAGTCATAATCCAGCGCATGATTAGTGCCCAAAAAGTGCTATTTTGAACCCTATTTTTAATAGGTTTTGATCACTTTTTGTGTACTAATTGTTATAATTAACCCAATTGACATGTTCGGGTCCCTATTGTATTTCTGATCGCATTCCGAGGCTGTTTTTGTAGTTTTTGCAGGAAGTGGAAGCCAAATCATCGTGTCAATCCAATCATAACAAAGTCGGGTTGATTTCCATCAATTTCAGCAAGACGAGAATGAAGAATATCAAAGCTAGAAGAAATGGAATAAAGCAGTGGGAACAGTAGCCCAGCCGGGATGTACGATCTTGAAATTTAAGCTATCTGCGGAAATTTCGCTATATAAGCGAAATTTTAAGCTATCTGACGAGAATTTAAGCTATCTGCAATTAAGCTATGATAAGCGAAATTTTTTCTCCATCCTCTTGAAATTTTGTTAATGAGAGAAATTTTCAATGTATGTAGTCTTTGCTTCTGTTTTGTGTATAGGCCACAGTTTTGGTTTTTCTCCATTTCTACCCTATTGTAATTATTCGTTTGGTTATTTTAATTATTTCACATGTTTGTAAGGCTATATAAGCCATTGTAATACCTTTGATGACCCTAAGTTTTGATTTGGAAGGAAATATCACGGATTTGTTTTTAGCCCTTATTTTCTCTCTTCTCTCTCCTCTTTCTCTCACTTTCTTGGTTACCAAACACCCTCAAAGGATGACAACTTGGAGGATGAGCGGATAAAACCCTTTCCTCACCTTGTTGGAAGGTTGATGGAGTGCGAGATCTGAAGAATTTCTTTGGTGGTTCTTTGTTTTCCGCATGACGGGTTTTTGACATTTTAGTTCCCCAAATTTTCAACTCTAGGTTTAAAGCTTTTGATGTACTTTCTTTGTGACCATGAAGCTTTTAGGTTAAGGTATAATTTTACTTTAGATCTGTGATATCCATTAGTTTGCTCTATCTGAGCCAACGGGGCGAGTTAAAGAGGTTATATTTTCCTTGTAGATGCATCCTCTTTGATCGATACTTGGTAATCTTTTAGGGTTCGGTGGATCCTTATTATTAGATCAGCGAGATTCAGTGGTGCCCTTTACGAATCATTGTAGGATGGAGTCAAGGTGATGAATTTCAACGGAAGGAACCATAAATGCTAAATAAATGTCTATCAGGGAAAGTAATTAGGGTTTAATTTTTAAGAAGTTAAATGATCAGGTTCGAGGAATGACTATATGTCATCACTCCCAATATGAGGAAATGAACAAGAGTTTACTCGGTTAGCCTAGGACCTTAAACCAATTATTTGATGGCAGGAGTTTTTATATTTTATTTCGCCTTATTTTCAGTTTCTGAAAATCATCCAACTCTCTGTTTTCAACCCTTAAAATCCAAATTTGATGCCATTTTAAAAGCAACAGTGATGTTATTAAAGATACCCATCTGCTGTGTTGAAGGCCCACAAAAGCAACTATCTTGCATTGGCAGCCTTGTGATCGGAATTAGGATACAAATTTTGTTGACTTCCCGGATCACCTACTATGGCATGAATCAAATGCGTGTCGTTCTTAGGGGATGGTGCCTAAGTGCATTTGACGAGCTGTGGAACACTTGTGATTCTCATCACAAGTTTTGGTGAATTTCTTTAATATTTCACTATCATTTTTTTTTTAGTTTCATTTCGAGAAAAAAAAAAAAAAGGTTGTTGCGAGGCCCATTTTTAGGTTGCCTGGCACACAACAGGAATCATTTGTTAGATCAAAAATTACGAAGGCAGCAGTTGATGCAGTTCGTGGGAAAATTGGCGTGATCAGTGGAACACCAGAGGAGAACAATACAGTCAATACACTATGGAGAGAAACCCTAGAGCATACATGTTAATGAGGGACTATAGAAACCTTCCATGGCAACAACCTGTGGAGAGAAATCCAAACCCATGTAGGTCCATGAGGAATTTATAGAGACCCGATGGATGAGTTCACCATATGTGCCCTGTATAGTTGGGGGAATCACCTGAATTCCTCGTAAATTCAAGACCTCCATAGTATGCACCTCCTGAACCTCTATATTATGCTTCAACTCCTTAGTCACCTCAGCCACTACAGTCAATCCCTCCATTTGAACAAGCCATTTTGGACCTTACCTAGATAATGGATGACTTTGTGGCGGGCGAGAAGGATTAATGCCCGTTCGATTAAGAGGGTATCCTTTGTGGAAGGCAATTTGAACAAGAATTAGATAGGCTGAAAAATGTTTGAACATCGTGGGACAACTGTGAGACTCCGTAAGCATAATCGATCGGCGGCAATGTCCACGGAGGAAGAGTGCTAAAGTGACACCATGTAGCGGAGATGGTGTGATAGCATTACGCCGGGGGCTTATCAAGTTTTATTGATTATCTGGAAAGTTTGTGGAGTCTCGGATATGTGTCTTGTTGTTTTCCAAGGGAGAAGAGAAAGAAATCCTTCCCTTTATAACAAGGAGGGTAGTGGAAAGAAATAGTGGAAGAGCCCAGAGCTTGTTTCGAAACCATTTCCCAGCGTAGTGTGAACCCAGCTGCCAGCACTTGAGCCACAAAGCCGCTGCAGTGCCCTCAACGACCAGTGTCATATTTTCCTTCACACTGACCAACCACGACATCCCACACCACTATGGCGGCCTTGCACTACACATGAAAAGTCCAGAAATTAGTGGCCCGCTGTTGGAGCCTCTTTTTACATCAGATTTAAGCATTTACCACATTTGCGCGGCATGGAGTTGGTTGGTCGATTAGTTCATAGACACCGAACCTCGGCATTTCACACTTAGAAACTCGCGGTTCGGCCAGCCTCGAGGCAAGGTGGTTTGGAGACACGGTCTCACCTTTTTGTTTTTAATTTTTTTCTTGTTTTTATTTTATTTTTATTTTATTTTACTTGGATTTCTATAAGTTTTCTTCTTAGATTTTCCTGTTTTTAAGTTAATCTTTGTTCTAGCTTGTTTTTCACTTTTACGCAATTGCTGTAATTTTTGTATTAATTTTGATTTGAGTGAAAATTTGAAGCCTGGATTGAAGAAATTGCAAGCGGAAAGCAGCGGGAAGACATGAAAATTTAGCAATTATAGCGAAAATTCGCGCAAATAAAAATTTAGCTACATAAGCGATTGCTCTGTGTGTAGCGTCTATCTGGAGTTAATCCCCACTAAAAGACAAAATAGTGAGCAGTAAGTCGGGTAAAATTTTTGTTTTGTATATTTTTAATTTATTTTATTATTTTATAAAAAAAACGTCTCACACAAAAATAAAAATTTTTTTTATAATTTATTTATTTTTATTATTTTTATTTATTTAAAAAAAGATTTTATTTTATTTTATTTTTATTTTTATTTTTCTTTTTATAAAAAAAAATTTGTCTCTCAAGACAATGTTTTATTTTTATTTTTATTATTTTATTATTATTAATATTTTATTAATTATTTTATTTTATTTTTCACAAAAAAAAAAATTAAGCTATGTGTATATGAAAATTTAGCAAACATAAGCGAAATTTTCGCTATGTAAATTACCATTTATCATAGCGAAATTTTGCTATCGATAAATGAATTTTAAACTCTGCTCCCACATTTATTTTGCCTCCTGTTTTTTAAGCTCATAACTTTTTCATTCGAGACCTTTCAGATTTAAGTTTTGATAGTGGAAGAAAACTTAGAGAGTGTAAGTCAAAATGACCAGAAGAATATTTTGAATTTTTATAGAAGGTGAAATTTTTAAAAATGCTCAAGCTGATCACTTTTTTCTTTCTTTTCTTCTTCTAACTTGTTTTGAGCCCGACGAATTGAATAAGGTGTCGATGGAAAGCTTGCGAAGTCACATCGACAACAATCACATCATCATGGGTAACACTTCCTTCCCTAACCAATCAGGCCCCATTGCGAATGATAAGGATATTTGGTTGGGGGGAGAGTTGAGTGAAGGAAGTGGCTTTTGCGCCTATATTTTTTATTATTATTTTGGGCAAACCTTTTGTAGTGTTAGGTGGCTTCTTTGGTTTTTCTTTTTTGTGAAGGCTGTTATACTATATAGCTTATTTTGTTCATTTTGGAATTTTTTTGTTACAGCAACTGTGGTTTGAAAAAATTAAACTTGTAGTCCATTGATGTTAGATTGGTTCCATGCCTAGTTGGATAGATGATTAGTTGAATTCTTATGGATTTCGACCTTTTTCTTCCACCTTTAGCTAACCACACACAGCATTAGGTTTCAATGATAGGCTAAAAAAGTGCAACCTCCTTTGCTGCACAACTACCTAGTTTGTTAAACCTTTAACAGGTTACAGGACCCTGTGGAATGAAGGCCCGATGTGTCTTGAAGCAAGAGAAATAAAAAAGAAAAGAAAAGAAAGAAAAAAAGAAGAAAATTGCAACGCTTTGCCTTGAAACTCGAGCACGGTGAGGGTATGGCGAAACAAAGCCAGTGTCGACCTTCTTAGTTTTCAGGAGCCACGACTTGGTGCTGTGTAGGTGGATAGGTGGAGTTTAGCAAGTTGTAGGTGTTGGAGTTTCGAAATCATTCGGAGTCCGGGGTGATACCTGAAGAGTTAGTGGTCGAAAGATCTGTTTGCCTTTTTCTATATAAACTAAAACCCCTCAAATTAACATTGCTACGAGAGCCTTCACTTCTCTTGTATCCATGTCACTTTGGATAAGTTTGCTTGATAAAATAATTTTCTCTTAATGTTCATGATTTAAAAATAAAGGGTCGAGTCTATGACATTTCATGATCACGCATGCTATCTGATGGTAAAATCTGAATGTAAGTCAGTATCATTCCCACAGATATTGATAGCTAATTACATATCAACTACCCCAACTACTAAAATTTCACACTATTTGGACTAAGAACTCATAGTGAAAGTTTTATCTAAACAACACAAATTAAAAATCCTATACTATTGAATATGTTCAAACTAAACGAAAACAAAAGTGAATGAATAAAAATAAATTGTATATAAAAGAATGGATTGAATCAGTTTCCTGTGAGAAATGATATGTGAAATACAATGGAGCAGTCAATTCGACTGAAATCCATTGCTATGTTCTATGTATGGATATGATTTTGTCGAATTTCCTAATTATTGGAATTGGATCTCTCGTATTCGATTAGATATCACTTCTTTCTTTCGAAGACAAGATCAAACCGGCTTCTGTATTCAAATTCTGCAAGATCGTTGTTTTCTCTCTCAATACTTCACACCCATCTCCTTGTTGATAGCAGAACGTTGCTTTTCCTTCTCAGGATTTTCGCAAAGTTTCTACCACTTAATTGGTGGCTTAGCCTCCAGATCTATAGGTTTGTCCCTTTCCCTTGATTAGATGTCTAGCTAACGGGGATTGGAACTTACTTCGATTAAAATTGAACTCTTTCTGATTATTTATATTATTAATACCCTCGACTTCAATTATGAACTAATGGGGATTTATCAAAATGAACCCTCGAGGAGCTTAGCCGGTTAAGTCGATAATAGTCGAACATACCCGAGAAAAAGAATGTTCTTATCTCTCGGAATCTCCATCTACCGTGTCACGCGGAGGCATCTGTCTCAGGTAGATACATTTTCTACTGATATTAGTACCTCTTAAGGAACACAAAATTCTTGACACCAAATAAGTAAATTCAAACCTAAATTAGTTCTCCATATTTATGCAGGAAAGACTGTAACTAAATGTAAATCAAATCCAGTAGAGCTGCGTTCTGATTACTGCATTGCGAATTAAGAAATGGAGCAGATCCACGTCTGACCAACGTAATTGCAATGGCGAGAAGAAATGAATTCGAGAAATTTGTCTAAGTTTCATAAATTTTCGAGCGGTAATTCTAAGTAAAATAATGAAATAAATAAAAAATCAGCTCTACTACGTCTAAATTGTTCGCGAGATTCAAATCAGAAAAGAAATAAACTAAAAATAAATAAAATCTATACATTCTATTCCTTGAGTTCCCTCTCCTTTTTCCCCTTTTTGGGTAGTGACGACGGAGTTTTCTTTACTATTCTAAAGCTATCTATTTATATTGTAAAAAGCATTTGGGTCGAATCCCCAAAAAGTTCCATGTGGAAATCCAAAAAAAGGCCCAGCTCACTGTCCAATGTCGTGACCTCAAGTTGTTGTCGCGACATGGACCTTTCGCGGTGTTCGTGATCGATCGCGACTTCTTTGTTTTGTTGTAACCGGTTTCTTACCATGCTTTGATCGATTAATTAGCGACATCGTTTGTGGATTTGCGACCTTATTTGCCGATTTTCTCCGATGTTGATGCTGGCGACCTCGGTTACATGTCAGGCATCATTGTCTTTCTTCTTCCGGCTCCACAGTTGCACGACAAACGGTTTTAGGTTGCGACCACCTTTCTGTTTGTATGTTGACTTCATGTTTTGACCTTGATTTCTTGGTCACGATTGTGTTGGTGGTTTTCTGCATTCACATGTTTCACTTTTATGTTGCGACATCATGATGATGTCATGACCTCTTTTGCTTCTCATTTCCTTTCTTCTGGTTGCAACTTCAGTTCTACGTTGCAACCAATTTCCTCCTTCCCACCTTTATTCTAGGTCGCGACTTCAAGTTGGTGTCGCAACCTCAATTTCTTTTGCATTAGCTCTTCCTCAGGTCGCGACCTAAATAAATGGTCGCGACATAATTTCTGATCCTTAATTTGTAAATGGTCGCAATTTCAGTTCTTGGCAAGGGCTCATGTTTGGCTCCAGGTTGCGACCTCCTTTCAACCCTTATTCCAAGTTTCAACTTAAATCCTCCTATTTTTATGTCGCGACATCAGAGTGGTGTCGCGACATGGAATGGAGCCTTTTATTTAAAAACTAGTTGCAACCTTGTTCTCTTGCAAAGACTTCTCTTGTGGCTTCATAGACGGATCCTTGTCGCGACCTCAGAGTGGTGTCGCGACATCATTTGTATTCAGTTGGTGTCGCGACATTAGAGTGATGTCGCGACATAGATTCCTTCTTTTGGATACTTCCTTTAGTCTCTTCCACATTTCCTCTGTCGCAACTTCTTTCATTTGTTCCCTTGATCATCTTGGTCGCAACCTCTTTCTTCGAGTCACGACTTCACTTGTTAAGTTTTTCTATTTCTTCTTCCCAGCTGAATTTGGTGATGTCATGACTTAGAACTGGCTGGCGATTAAGCTTCCTGTCGCGACTTAAATTTTTAGTTGTGACCTTAATTCTGTTGTGAAATTTGGTTTCTTATGATTTTGCTCTGATTTGAGCTTCTTTGTATTTTCCTGCAAAATGAAATTTGAGTAAAATATCCACTTTTCTGCAAACAAATTAACATTTATCTTGTAATATACTCAGAAAAATGGATTAAAAACCTAATGAGTTTTTAGACTCATCAAGATCCTCATGACTTGATGCCCTAAACCTTCACTGGTTGGGAGTCGTCGGTAGATCCCCGTCACATGGACTTTGGTGAGGTCGATTCCTTAGCATTGCACCCTACAACACAAAAAGAATTGTGGAATAAGAGGTGGGTCCTGATCTATTTAGGTTGGTTAGCATGCTAGTTAGTGGTAGTAGCTAGGTTGGGGGAGAGTGCGAGTTTAGCCGGTTGTGGTGAGAGGCGATCAAACAAAACACTTAGATTTTAGTGGAAGTTCTGGTTGATTCAAAGATGGAGGCTCTTTTGATAATCAATTTTGTAAAATTCATTCTCAGATAGTTATTAGAGCGAGGCTTTGATGATTCTTACTTAGGGTTAGGCATTACTTCTTCACAACCTTTTATTTACCAACCTTGTAATTTAATTTTGTTATAGCTTTATATGTTTTTTTTTATTATTATTTTCTTCTTGCATTGCTAAGGGGCTAGCAATGTGTCGGTTGGGGGGTGTGATTAGTGCGCAAAAAGTGCTATTTTGAACCCTATTTTTAATAGGTTTTGAGCGCTTTTTGTGTACTAATTGTTATAATTAACCCAATAGACACGTTCGGGTCCCTATTGTATTTCAGATCGCATTTCGAGGCTGTTTTTGTAGTTTTTGCAAGAATTGGAAGCCAAATCATCGTGTCAATCCAATCATAACAAAGTCGGGTTGATTTCCATCAATTTCATATGGTTTTCTATCAATTTAAGCAAGCCGGGAATGAAAAATATCAAAGCTAGAAGAAATGGAATGGCATGATGGGAGCAGTAGCCAACGGATGTATAGCGAGTGTTGCTTCTTTGTTTTTTGTGTATAACTGACCCGTTTTTTGGTTTTTCTCAATTTCTACCCTCACTTGTAATTATTCTAGTTTGGTTATTTTGGTATTTCACATGTTTGTAAGGCTATATAAGCCATTGTAATACCTTTGTTGACCTAAGTTTTTATTTTTGGAAGGAAATATCGGGCTGTTTTTTGGCGTATTTCCCTCTTCTCTCTCCTCTTTCTCTCCTTTCTTGTTAGCCCGAACCTTACCCTCAGGGATGACAACTTGGAGGATGAAACTAAAAAACCCTTTCCTCCTTGAAGTGGAGTTGATGGAGTCTGGATCAGGAAAATTTGTGGTGGTTCCCTGACTTCACGCGACGGGTTTGACATTTGGTTCAAATTTTCTCAACTCTGAGTTTAAAGCTTTTGATGTACTTTCTTTGGCGATACTTGGCAAGCTTTTTAGGGTTCGGTGTATTCTTAGCTTTAGATACAACGATATCCAAGTGGATTACTCTTTACGAGCCCTTTGGAGGTAGTGGGGTTATATTTTCACTGTAGATGCATCCTCTTTGATCAATACTTGGTAATCTTTTAGAGTTTAGTGGATCCTTATTATTAGATCCACTGAGATTCAATAGTTGCCCTTTACGAATCATTGTAGGATGAGTCAAGGTGATAGATTTTCACTGAAGGAACCATAAATGCTAAATAAATGCTTTCTATCAAAAGGAAAATTATTAGGGTTTAGTTTTTAAAGTTAAATGAAGATCTGGTTCGGGAGATGACTATATGTCATCCTCCCCCAGCCTTGAGAAATGAACCAGGACCTCTCGGTTAGCCTAGGACCTTAAACCCAGTGGCCCAATGCTTCAAGGAGTTCTTTTTATATTTTATTTTGCCTTATTTTCAGTTTGCAAATCATCAACTCCCTTGTTTTTACCCAAACCTTAAAATCCAAATTTAATTCACCAATTTTAACCCAACGTTAAATCATTTGTGCAAAGAAAACCCATCCACTGTGTTACGACCCTAGAAGCGCTATCTTTGCGGTAGCTTGGCTATGGCGATGGGAGAATTAGGATACAAATTTTATTAACGGATCACCTACTATACAAATCGGTATACGGTAGCCGGCGCCACGGCTTTAACCAAAGCGCGATGACTAATTGTCTTGAATCAAACGATTCCTCTCGTACTAGGTTGAATTACTGTGCGACAACGTCATCAGTAGGAATTAAAACTAACTTTTTGTTTGTGTTCTAAACCCAGAAGCTCCCGTTCCCTATTGGTGGATGAACAATCCAACACTTAGTGGTCCTAACTTCCTAATGATAGGAAGAGCAGACATCAAAGGATAAAAAAGCAACATCGCTATGAACGCTTAGCTGCCACAAGCTAGTTATCCCTGTGGTAACTTTTCTGACACCTCTAACTTCAAATTCCGAAGGTCTAAAGGATCGATAGGCCACGCTTTCATGGTTCGTATTCGTACTGGAAATCATAATCAAACGAGCTTTTACCCTTTTGTTCCACACGAGATTTATGTTCTCGTTGAGCTCAACTTAGGACACCTGCGTTATCTTTTAACAGATGTGCCGTCGACCAAACTCCCCACTGTGATGTCTTGCTGTATCGAAGCGCGTGGCGCTCAGGTCCCAAAGGAGGGATGTTCCCACTTATAGATTCACGGAATAATAAAGTAAAATAACGTTAAAAGTAATTTGGTATTTCACTTCCGTAGTTTGACTCCCGCTTATCTTTGCACCTCTCAAGTCATTTCACAAAGTCGGACTAGAGTCAAAGCTCCAACGGGGTCTTCTTTCCGTTGATTCACGCGAGCCCGTTCCTTAGGCGTGGTTTCCATTTGGATAAGTAGACGGGGGCCGGTGGGAATCTCGTTAAATCCATTCATGCATCACTAATTAGATGACAAGGCATTTGGCTGCCTTAAGAGTCATAGTTATACGTCGTTTACCAGCGCTTAGTTGAATTTCTTCATTTTGACATTCGAGCACTTGGCGAAATCATTGCGTGAGCATGTGCTGTTTTAATTAAGCGGTGTTCCCGCTTGTGGGTACCGGTTATGAGTATTTGATTCAGCGCCCGAGGAAGGCCCCTGAGGGCCCGTTCAGTCCGTCCCTCGGCCGACGCGGCTGACCAGCTCTTGCCATGGGAAGCGACTCGAGGCAGTCCACCGGCGGCCCGATGGGTTCGGGGCCCCGGGACCCCGTGCCCGACCCTCAGAAACCCGATCAACACCGAGGTTGGATCCATTTGCCGACTTCCCTTGCCTACATTGTTCCATCGACCAGAGGTTGTTCCCCTTGGAGACCTGATGGGGTCATGAGTACGACCGGGCGTTGGAGGCACTCGGTCCTTCGGATTTTCATGGGTCGTCGGCGCCTTTGGACCTGCGATGCGTGCGTATCGGCCAGGCTTGTCTCATAGGATCTACTAACCATGTGCAAGTCACCAGTTCATGGAACCTTTCCCCCTCTTCGACCTTCAAAGTTCTCATTTGGTATTTTCTACACGAATCCGCACCCGGCGGTACGCTCGCTGGGCTCGCGGGTTTTGTGGCGGCCGTAGTTCCACTCTCACTCATCGAGGCCTTTCCGCGCCTCGGCCCGGTAGAAGTATAGGTCGCTTCAGCGCCACATCCATTTCGGGGCTAGTTGATTGACGGGTGAGTTGTTACACACTCCTTGGCAGTTTGACTTCCGCTGACCCGTCACTGCTATCTTGTCGACCAACACCCTTTGTGGGTTCTAGGTTAAGCGCCTTAGTTGGGCAAGTAGGCAGAGCACAGGTTCATCTCGCATCGCCGAGTTCGCTTAAAAATGGCCACTTGGAGCTCTGCCAGTTCCATGGCCCGACTCAATGGAGTGGCTTGTGTCATCTATAAAGTTTGAGAATAGGTCGAGGCGTTGCGCCCTCGATGTCTTTAATCATTGGCTTTACTCGGTGGAGCTTCGCCGCAGACTCAGTATCTTGAAGGAAATTTCGGAGGAACCCGACTACTAGATGTGATTCGATTAGTCTTTAACCCTATGCCACTGCAAGTTAGACGAGCGATTTGCATATCGATATCGGCGGGGGCCTCCACGAGTTTCCTGCGGCCGCCCGCTTCGGGCATAGTTCACTGCATCTTTGGTCCGACCAGTATGCTCTCGCTCCCCAACCCTTGCAAAGATCAAGGTCGGTCGAAGCGGTGCACCCACGAGAGGATCCCTCCCGATGTCGGCTTCCTTACGCCTTACGGGTTTTACTAGCCCGTTGACTACGCCTATATGTCAGACTCAGCAATTAGTGTTTGAGGCGGTCGAATGGGGAGCTCGTGGCCCGAAGCCATGTGTATGATCTGCGAGAAACACACGGAAAGCGTCTGTGCATTCCACGATCAGGCTCTGACGTCTCCATGGGGATGACTACAATCGGGCTTGGAGTCGCCGCTAAGCCATGTCGGTCCCGGCCTCCAAAGTCCGATCAGCGGACCGGATGTGGTCCTGTATATATTGGCGCGTCAGAGCCCAATCCAGCTTCCCCTCCGAACAACTAAACGTTCTTTGACTTTCTTTCAGTGCCCTTCATCTCCCTCGCGGTGCCTGTTTGCTATCGGTCTCTCGCCCGTATTTAGCCTTGGACGGAATTTATCGCTCGATTGGGGCTACATTCCCAAACAACCCGACTCGTCGATAGCTCCTCGTGGTGCGATAGGGTCCGGGCACGACGGAGCTCTCACCCTCTCCGGCGCCCCCTTCCAGGGGACTTGAACTCTTGTCACTTGGCAGGGGCGCTTCTCTAGACTACAATTCGGACGGCGGGACCACCCGATTCTCAAGTGGGCTGCCGGTTATGCCCGTTCACCCAAGGGAATCCTTGTAGTTCTTTTCTCAGCTTATTGATATGCTGCAAGCCCAAACTCGTGGTGTTCCACGCCCGACCTGGGAGTCATTGTCGAGTTCTTGGGCCTTCATTGGTGCCTCGTTGCGAGTCTGCCTTGGAGCATGGGAGAATCTCCTCCTTCCTCCTTCTAGACGAGGGGGAAAGGATCAAGGGTTCGTTTCAAACCACCGATTGTCGTGGCATGCATCGCCGTGGGACAGATTTTTAACCAACCACGGATGCGATGTTCCATGGGAGGCCAATCTCCGCCCTAACTCCAGGCCCCTCACTCGGTAGGGGTGGAGGGGGCGACGTGTGCGTCACGCCCAGGCAGGCGTGCCCTCGACCTAATGGCGTCGGGCACAACTTGCATTCAAAGACTCGATGATTCACGAGATTCTACAAATTCCGCACCATTATCACATTTTCTACTTTCTTCATCGTCACGAGCCTAGATATCGTTGCGAGTCGTTTTGTGAGTTAAACAACCACCTTCCACGCACACATGTGGAGCGATGAGATAGCGTTGTTTCGTTGCATTTTTCTTGGCGTTTTCCATGCCGGGGTTCGTTGTTGGATCGGGAAGGTCCCACTTAAAGACATGAACAAGACAAGAATGAGCTCGCGAGGCCGCCGTCCATCGAGAAGCGAGTGGAGAATACGCCTTCGCCCTCGACGGGTTGTTAAACAACGTGTTCCGCGGGTCGTTGATTCGATGGGCCGACAATGATCGCTTGGCGAGTTCCTACGGAAACCTTGTTATCACTTCTCCTTCCTTTAAATGATAAGGTTCGCGTGGACTCTCATGACGTCATCAGCGGCGGTAACCGCTCACGCCGCCGCGATCCGAACACTTCACCCACCATTCAATCGTAGGAGCGACGCGCGTGTACAAAGGGGCGGACGAGTCAACTCCTTGAGTCACGACCAGCGCCATTGCAATTCCCCGTTGAAGACCAACAATCGCGAATGCATCTATCCCCATCACGAGATAAACAAAGATTACCCGCCCGCTTCACAAGGCCATAATTGTTGAACATGATCGCAGAACGCGCGCGCCCGCGTGGGGTACATCTACATGGGCATCACTGCAACGATTATTGCCTCAAACTTTCGCTCTTAAAGTGACCATAGTCCTCTAAGAAGTCAGCCGGAGGATCACCTTTAGCATAGCTAAGCTACAGCCGAGGTCTCGTCGGGCAATTAATTAACTAAACAAATCGCCTCCACCAACTAAGAAACGACCATGCACCACCACCCATAGAATCAAGAAAGAGCCTTAGTATACTAATCCTTACTATGTTTGGACCTAGTAAGTTTCCCCGTAAGATCCAAATTAGCTTCGCTGTGCTCCACTCTCGCTGTCTTTCCGTCACCCTTTAAGTTTCAAATTTGCGACCATACTCCCGAACCCAAAAAACTTTTGATTTCTCATAAGGTGCCGCAGTCCTAAAAGCAACATCCGCCATCCCCGGTGTGATCACATGGTTGAGAGACTAGGACTAAGATCTAATCGCCTTTGAGTCCCAACTTTCGCTCTTATTAATGAAAACATCCGCAAATGCTTTCGCAGCTTGTCTCTGCCTTCATAAATCCAAGAATTTCACCTCCGACTATGAAATACGAATGCCCCCGATCGTCTCCACACCACATTCGAACTAAGGCCAACACAATAGGACCGAAATCCTATGATGTTATCCCATGCTAATGTATCATCCATAGTTTGCTTGAAAGCACTCTAATTTCTTCAAAGTAACAGCGAAGACTGAGGCACTAATCTTGGCCGGCTAAGACCAGAGCGCATCGCCTAGGAAAAGAGGACCTAAGTAAGAACAACTTACAAGGAGGACCGACCGACCCATCCCAAAGTCCAACTACGAGCTTTTTAATTGCAACAACTTAAATATACACTATTGGGAAATCGAATTGGTCACGCTTGCCGGCACCGTAATTTTATTCGAATGGATCCTCGTTAAGGGATTTAGATTGTACTCATTCCAATTACTGCACTAAAGAGCCCTGTAGATTGTTATTTATCATTACCTACCTCGTGTTAGGATTGGCAATTTTGCGCCGTCTATCGCCTTCCTTGGATGTGTGGCAGCCGCTTTCCTGTGCCCCTTCTAATCGAACCCCAATTCTCCCGTCACCGTCACCATGGTAGGTGTCACACCCACCTCTTTGGCTCGTGTGCACACTTAGAACTGGGCTAGCGCCCTTCTCAATGCCTCAATTCTAACACAAGGCTTATGGGGCACTCCTCCCAACTCGTATTTTATTAGCTACTAAAATAAGATAATCTCGCAAAGGCTCTACATCTTTGGATTTTTATGTTTTCTATGGATCCAACTCCAAGAAATGAATTAACTAAGTGGGCACGCAGTTCCCTTTATATAGATGCTCAAGGGCAACTCTAAGATAACAATGACTAAGAGTCCTACTTAACTCTAATCTTCAACTAAAGAAGCCAACGTTACCCTTCCCGCCAAGTCCCGACCGAATGAAACTCCTATATTAATGTACCACGCATTTCTCAACAGTATAGGAGTCCCTCCCGCCTAGAGTCTTCCTACTAGAGACCCTTCCGCCTGGGAGTCTTTCCCGCCTAGGAGTCCAGCCCGCTTGGGAGTCTTTCCCGCCTAGGAGTCCTTCCAGCCTGGGAGTCCTTCCTGCCTAGGAGTCCTTCCTGCATAGGACTCCTTAGGCTTTAGGAATCCTTATTGCACTCGGATTAGGAAGCTTGCCGCGCAAGGCTCTCTGCCTATAAATTGCTGACATTCCCCACACTGATTCCATTTGCCTCAAGTGCCACGCCCCAGGCCCCCTCTAAGCTGTGAGCACCGTGACAACCCACCGTGCGGTCCCTTCCGCATTACGTGGCTCGCTTCCTCAAGGCTGCTCACGCCTTTGTGCCCCGGTGCTTGTTTCCCCATCCTCGCTTTGCTCGATTTCCTTAGCGGACCAATACGGGCGAAGGCGCCTGATGCCACCCGACTCAGGTTATCTAGTCGAGGGCCGACAAACCTCCCACTAGAGGTGTTCAACGCCCCGCTGACTCAACCGCGCATACCCAAGGATCCGGGTCTTTAAACCGGCTATAATGTAGCACCCTTTTCCCAACTTCGCTCACTAACGGCGCCCTTCCAATGAATTATATTCACCCACTTGTTCTTCCAGCTCCTATATCTTCCTATCTGGCAGGATGCTTGTAATCTCTTCACAACTCGACTCTAAAAATAGGCGGGTTCCTGGCTGCTTTCGCACTCCGTCCTGACTAGGATCACCGTGGATAAGGCTTCAAGAAGCTCATATGGAGCACGCCAGTGAAGCTTCCAACCCTTTCTCGCGCCTTCCGGGCCAGGGCCACGCCTCCCAATACGCCCACAATTTCAAAGGGTACATCATATTTCGGAATCAAACCTCTCTGAAACTGCTTATATCTGATCTTCTTCCAGATCTGAGGAGTTAGCTTCAATAGAACCATCTCCCCTTGCTCAAATTCCAAAGGTCTTCCTCGCTCATCTCGCATACTTCTTCATGCGCCTACTTGCCTCTCTAGGTCGCTCGACTTCATCAAGAAAATCTTGCCGAGATTCTCAGAACTCAGGCGCAGCCGGGCCCCCACGCCACGCCCAAAGAGCGAGTAACTAGCATCCCAGGGCGACAGCTGGTCGGGAACCCGATCGCTACCCCAAAAGGGCTCATACCGTATCGAACTTCATCAGATTTGTGGACAACCGCGCCAAATCAGGTTCCAAACTACCTTCCGAGAGGTCACACGGCGGCGCAAATACTCTTCTAGCATCTGATTCACTCTCTCTGGGTCTCGACCATTAGTCCGAGGTGGATTCACGAGAACTCAGACTCAGACCCCATATCTTGAACACCAACCCAAACCGCTCCTCAAACCCGCCGCATCTCGATTGCTCACTATGTCCTCAAGCATCCCAAAATGTCTGGCCAACATTGTCGAAGAAGATGCGCGCCGCCCTTCACCGGACACTCATTCTGGTCGGGATGAAGACAACATACTGAAACCCCGTCACCACCACCTAAACCGATTCAAGCCCTTTCAAATCCACTGATGAAGTCCATCGATACACACGCTATGGCTTCCGTAACGGACAGGGTCAGAATAATCCCGGGCCTTTCCATATTAAATTCGAAGAAATGTGATTTAATAATTATACCAACCATGGCAACCGAAGAGGCAAGCTGAAGATCGAGAGCCTCTCGCGGGGGTTTCTCTCTCTCTGTGAACGCCCATTTTTCCAGCTTTTTCTACATTTTGATTCTTTTAGATCCGACAAGTAATTTTTTTAGCATTTTATTTCTATTGAAGAGATTTCTCGTGTTTATAATAAAGATTCAAATTTCACTAAGGTTCGTAATACAAAGAATGAAGCTAAAAATCGTGGATTTTTCTCTCTCATGGGTTTTCTCTCTAAATCGCCCATTTTCTTAGTTTTTGTCAGCATTTATTTTTATTAGACTTTATAGTTTTTAGAGCGTATTTTTATTTTTATTGGAAGAGATTTCGTGCCGTACGATATTCAATTTATTTATCAGTTGAGGCTAAGATTTAAGTCAAATCGGTTTTTCTCTTTCTTCTTGATTTCTCTTTCTTCATTTTCTTACTTTCTGTTTGATTAGTTGATGATTGAATTCAAGAATGGAACATTAAACACCCTGTGGTTGGGGCTTAATTGTTTAAATATCTCGCATTTGCGCTTTTCATCATTTTGTGGGCTCAACACTGAATTTATATAATTGGTACTGCTCATATAATGAGAATTGTTCAATATTAGTACTTATACCCAAAAAAGAGCTCGTATCTTTGCTCGATTTCCATGAGTTCCTCCGAGTGACACAGATGAGATTCCCGAGAGTAAAGAGCGAAACTTAGGGGCGTATGTTAGACTAATATCTGGAATCCAATGTGAACTCCTCAAAATTACTTCGATAGATCACCAATTTACTCATGGTGTGAGGGATTGGCTAGGGATGATGTACTAATTTAGCTTGATCGTGAGGTTTCTCCTGGGCATGATGAAAGGATCTTAACTCGTGTTAGCAAAGATCTAATCAAGGAGATAGAAAATTTTATTAGATTTGAAGGGACGAGATACTAATTACATTGAAGGTGTGGCTTGCATTATCCCTGTCTATGGGGGGCAAGAATTCTTCAGTCCTGAGAAATGGTTGTAAAGTATTGAAAAATAAAAACAATCAAATCTTAAAGAGTGCCAAATTTTACAAGTAGCTATTTAGACCCATTTGTCCTGAAAAGGAATATGGTGTGTTAGATAGTGAAATGTATGATGTATGGAGAAATCCAAGCTATACTATCAGTTTTTGAATAAATCCAAAGATTCAACTTCACACAAATGTTGCACTTTCAAGGAAATGCAAACTGCTTTAAATAATTATCCCCATCCCTAGTGACTCTCTTCATACCTTAGAATTAAGTAGTTGTTTATTTGGTAGATTTTTAGGATTAGTTTTAATCAGTTTTCGTTCAATTAAATTGATTTTATTCCACATCCTACTTTGTCGCCTAAATAGCGAAGAGCCCCTTGTAATCTAAGTGATCAAATTCCAATTAGAGAGAACCTCCAACCTCGTGGTACGATATCCTAATTCTAGAGTCCACTTTATTACTTGTATGACCCGTGCACTTCATGGAAAGGGGCTTGAGGTTGGTAATATTTTTCATTCGCTTTTGAGTATACCTTACAGGAAATCGCTGGTATTTACCACATTCACTCCCTTGACCATATTTCACATATACCAAACTGGTCTCCCATACAAGTTTTTGGCCGCTGCCTGATTGGCGCTGCCTACTTTCATTAGAAGCTGACATTTTGTACAACTTAATTTGCTAATTTAGCACATTTTATTTTTATTTTATCTTTGGTCGTGGAATTTGTTTCTAGTTAATTTTTTTATTATTATTTTCTACTTTATTTTCTTTTGTTTTTCTTCTTATTTGTTGGTACTTATGGAGGAAACACTAATAGAAGATAGATTTGCCTACAAGCCGCAAGTTTGAACTACTTCTTCATCAATCGGGACCAAAGAATTCACAATGACTCACTCATGGAACAAGGAGTATCAGCCTCATCAAGGAGTTCAAATCCCATACATTTCAAGAGGAAGAAGAGTTGTTCTCGTTAAGGAGCAAATTTTTCTCAACATGGAAGGGAACAATAAGATGATTTTAATCTCATGGAGCGTAAATTTCCAGATTTGATGCCTTCCAAGTCAACACTAGTGCTGATTGAAATGTAAGCTCAAATAGGACACTCGTCCAAGTATCTAAGGAAAAATTCTCTAGGACCTCTCCTAGTAACACTTTGCCAAATCCCAATGAATGCATTGATACCTCGAGTAGTGTGTAGAAATTTCCTATCTTGAAATCCATTATGGAAGAAAGAAACAGCTTGGAAATTGAGAACAAGGCACTCCTAAACAACTTAGATGATGAAGAGTCATTATTGGATAAACTGAAATTTGAAGAAGTCAAGTAATGGCTATTGAAAACATTTTGGTGAAGATTGACACATTTACCTTCCCCATGGATTTTGTGACTCGGGCATCAAGCGGATCTACAAAATTCTCACATACTAAGAACACCACTTCTTTCCTGCTGCCATGGATTGGCATCAACAAGGGGATCTCACCTTGCTTGTGGCTGAGGAAAAAGCAAAGTTCAATCTTCACCAACCATTACCTTTGACGGAGCAAGAAAAGAGTCATGCGTAAAATTCGCACTGGCTTCAATCAAAAGGGCACAGCTCAACAAATCCCCTTAAGCATAAAATGTGTTTACATCTACATCACACAGGGGACTAAGAGGTGGGTCTGTGGATGAACCACCAGCCATAATTAAAGGATTTTGAGTTTCTTTTCCCTCTCTTCAAAGTCTGAAAGAAAACATCCTTACGAATGGCATGAAGAGGAAGTGCTTTCCAAGATGAATGATCGGGTCAAAATGGAAGCACTAGTAATTTTCCAATGAGTCTAGTTGGACTCTGAAAACCCGAGCAGCCTTCTGAGGCAACTCTAGCTAAGTAATAAGGGATTCTATCCATTCTCTTTCTTTTCTTATTTTTTTAGTTATTTATTTGTTGTCGTTTTTTTTTTACTGGATGAAAATTCGAGAACTAAGCACCCACAATCCGCTTAAACTCCACCCATCCACCAGGTAGCGACCAATACAAAGTCGATGACTTTCAACCAAAGGAAGGTTTAGGCACCAAGCTTTAAAGGTTTTCGCCTATATAACTTTCTGACCGTGTTCGGTTTCAAGGCAAAAGGTCGGCGGCTTTTTTGAATCTCTTTTCTTTATTCTTCTTTCTTTTTCTTTACGCTTTTTCTTTGTCATTGGGAAGACTTCATTGGCCTTCATTTGTGGGTAACACAAACCTATTACGAGTAGTCAGCAAATCTAAGGCCGGCTTTGCAAAGTGAAAAGAGGTATATAGATTCACAACCTATTGATAAAAACTGATGTGCAGTGTGTGTGATTAGCTCAAGGTGGGTATACAAGGTTGAATACGCTAGAACTTCAACGAACCAAATACTTCATCATGCATGGAACTGTTCTAGCATTATGGTAGCATGGGCGTACTTCAATTCTTTTCAACTAGAAGGTAAGAGTAAACACAAAAATAGGCACAAACCATCAGCCTCCCACTCTTAACAAACAAATTCAAGATTACAGGCATGCGTAACCTGTGAAACTAAAAAACAAAAGTATGCACATTATTTTCAACACAGCCTGTCCCGACATGGGAATGAAAAAGTTAAGAGGATGGAATGGTACCTCCTCAATCAGTGGTGGTAGGAGAAGGATCATCCTCAGCTCCTCGCAGCCGAGGTGTCGCTGTGAAGTGGATGATTTTATCGCACCTCGCAACACAAAGCAAAACATGCCACCAATCGGGATACCACAAGATTTTAACAAATAGAAACTTAAGCAAAACTAAGCAATTAAAATAGTGGCTTCGAGATATCATAGAGCCACTTTCTAAATATGTGGATCAGGTTTCAATGAGGGTCCGTATGAGAATTTCCTCCTGGTTCCATTTGACATCATGGCTTCACCTCCGTCCATTAACTTTGATCACCCTATTATCATTTGGGTACTGGAGTAGGTTCCATCGAACCATCAGAGTGTGCTTATCGAACGATGAATGGGCCCGTCTTATCGCTACTTGAGTCAGCTCAAAATAGATGGAGTTTGGAATCATACTGTGTGGAGGACTCGTTCCCCTTGTTGGAAATTTTTGCAAGTTATCATTTGATCATGCCATTTTTTTATCTTTCCTTGCAATCTTCGAAGTTCAAGTAGGCATCATTTCGTATTTCTTCCAAACTCATCGAGATCAAGGAATCTGACTTCATCTCTACTTAGATCCATGTTCATTTCGATTGCCCACCATGCCTTATATACTGATTTCCAATTAGAAGGTGACATGCCTTACCATAGACCAACCGACAGGACATTCCAAGATCTGCTTTGAGCAAGTCGCTCAGGCCCACAAAGGAATCGGCGCTTGATGGACCAATATTTTCTATTGTTGTTCACCACCTTCATTAGAATGGTCTTAATCTCCCTGTTGTTTCACACCATATTTAGCCATGAGGTTTTCGAAAGGTTTGTTACAGAAATGTGAACCCCCATCACTAATAATGGCTTTTGGTACCCCGAACCTAGAGAAGATGTTTGCTTTCAAGAATTTGAGCACCACCCTGTGGTCGTTGGTTTTGCAGGGGATTGCCTCAACCCATTTGGACACATAGTCTACTCCCACTAATATGTATGCATGACCATAAGAGTGGGGAAAGGTCCTTGATGAACGATGCCCCAAACATCAAATAGCTTGACCACTAAAATTGGGTTCATGGGCATCATATGATCTGAGAGACACCTGCTTAGTCTTTGGCATCTACTGCCACACTTATTTGGTGTGCTTCTTAAACAAGGAAGGCCAAGAGGAAACCGTGCATCGGCAAAGACTTTCATTGTTGTCTTCTAGAAGAAAGTGATTCACTCACGTGCACTCTCGCGGCGTGCTGGCTTAGAATTCTGCTGTTCTTCTTCACACAATTTCCCGATTATCTCGATCTCGCAGTTTTAAAGTCAGTTAAGGGCTCTTCCTACATTGGGGGAATGGATCTTTGCCAAGAAATACTTCCTATCCCTGCTCTTTTCCAACCGTGATGGGATTTCTCCTGTTACGAGGAAATTGGCAATGTGAGCAGACCAAGGAGCTTTTTCCAGCTGCATTAAAGATTCTTCAGGAAATTCATCATTGATGGGCGGGCTATGTTAATCTTGAAAGATGGTATGCTACCACATTCTCTACCCCTTTTGTCTTAATTTGGTGTTAAATTCCCTTGGGGCGTAAGAACCCATCGGATAAGTCTTCGCCTTTAGCATTTTGCTTAGTCAGAGATATTTCAAAGCGGAATGATCTCGTAAAATGACTGCACTGCACCCAAATCCAAGTATGCTCGAAATTTGTCTAAGGCATGTACCACTCGCCAACAATTCTTTCTCCTCGTAGTAGTATAGTTCCTTTTCAGGCTTCATTCAAGGTTTTGCTTGGCTAATAGACTAAGTATGAGGTTTCCCATCTCTCTCTGAAGCCAAGAACTGCTTCCAATAGCAAGATCACTTGCATCACACATCACCTCAAAAGGCAACTCCGCCAATCAGGCTTCGTACTAATGATTCCAGTAAAATGGGATTTCAAATTCTCTTCAAAGCTCTCCCCGGTATCTTTTTCCCAAACAAATTAGCATCTTTCTCTAGCGCCTTATAAAGGGGCTTAGCACCTTCGAAAAGTCCTTGATGAATTCCTTTAAAGCTCGTATGGCCAAGGAATTGCCTAACTGCTTACATTCATTGAGACTCGCAGCTGAAATAAGTTCAATTTTGCCTCACAACTTCTATTCCCTTTATTGGAAATAATCCCAAGATAATTCTCGTTCACCATAAAATGGTATTTCTCCCACTACACCGTATTCTTTAAATGCACCTATGTGGATAGCTTCCCAAGATTACCATACATTCTTCAAAATCACCTCCATATAATAAAGGATGTCATCCATGTATACTTCCATTATGCTGCCTCCACCATATCGCTAAACATACTAAGCATACATCTCTCGAAAGGTGGCGGTGGGCGTTGCAAAGACCAAAAGGCATCCTCCCGAAGCATATTTGATAAAAATGGACAAGTAAAGGTAGCCTTTTCGATCTTCGTGCACCCTATCCGAAAGTACCTCGAATACCCATCCAAAAAGCAATAGAATGGGTGTCCGTAACTCTCAAGAAGTCGATCAATGAAGGCGCAAAGTGATCCTTCTTGTTACTTCATTGAGCCTCCTGTAATCTATGCATACCCTCCAACCGGTAGTAAGTCGAGTAGACAATTCCTTGCCCTTTTCATTTTTTATAGTGGTCACTCCTAACTTCAAGCACCACCTCGTCAGCTCACCCAAGTGCTACTGAAGGGTAAAATACACCGCCCCAGCACTCTCGCACTCAAATGCAACTGCTGCAAGTAAGGATTCAACCTCCTCTGTGGATGCCTAACAGCTTTAGATTCTTCTTCTAAATAAATGTGGTGAGTGCAGATTGTTGTGTTTATGCCTTTTAAATCAGAAATTTTCCACCCCAAAGCTTGCTTGTTCCTTTTGAGAAGGTGCAAGAGTTGTGCCCCCATGTTTAGTTGATGATATTACAATTGGATAATAGAAGGTTTTCTTCCAGAATGCATATTTTAATTCAACATAGGGTTTGAGCTCTAATCGTTGAGGTTCCTTTAATTTTTCCACCAAATAACAGAGGTAGAATTTCTATTTTCTTTCTCCAGCACCCCTGCACTAAGCTCATGCATTGAGGTTCTTGTTGCTCTACAACTCACTCAGATAACTCCGGGGTTAACACATCTTGCACTTGCTGCTCATTAGCCTGTTCTTTAAGAATTGTATCTATTATGCATACTTCTTCACAGTCGTCCTCCACTGGGTGCATATGCCTTTACCTCAACAAGATATTGGTTCTAAAGTCATATTCCCCAAATGTGAGTCGTATAACCCCATTCCTGCAGCTTATGGCATTCGAAGTAGCTAAGAATGGCCTTCCAATATGATGGGTACATGATCGCTCCCATCGCACCTACTCTGTCAAGTAATGGCAAAATCCACTGGATAGTAGAATATGTCCACTTGTATTAAAACATCCTCAATGGTCCCATTCGGTATTTTAATAGACCTATTAGCTAGAGACAGTGTGATGGAAGTGGGCTTCACTTCTCCTAAACCAAGCTACTTGTACATGGAATATGGCAGTAGGTTCACACTAGCTCCCAAGTCTAATAGTGCTTTTTTCTACAAATTAATGCTCTTCTATACACCTGAGATCAGAGGACATCCCTGGTCCTTATATTTCACAAAGAGTCTCGCACCCAATGATAGAACTTACTGGCCACCAAAAGGCTTTTTTTATTCATATCAAGCCTCTTTTACTGTATATAAGTCCTTCAAAATTTTGCATATGTGGGACTTGTTTACCATGCCAAGAGTATGGAGGGGAAGAAAATGTTAACTTCACTCTGTCATAATACCTCTAAAATTCTTATTTGCTTGACTGAATTTTCTTTTCGGAGTCTCGTGGGACAGAGGGGGGTACACCCAAGCCACCTCTTCCCTTTTGTCGATTGCCCTTTTCCTCCTCGCGGATCAACTACTGTGGAGCTGCCCTGCGAGCCAGAACTCACTGCATTCCCAGCTTCTTACCACTTCTCAAAGTCACCACCGCTCGACTTCATCAATTTTAGCATTCGATCATTTGGTTTATGCCTTATTTCAGTGCACTCCCTTCGATTTTGTTGTTGGTTGACAACTTGAAATCTCGGGAGGTATACTGGCCCAATTTCCCGTTAAGGAACTCGACCGCTTCAATTTTCTGATTAGTTTTGAAAACATTCAACACCTTTGTTCTTCCACAAATGTGCCTACTACTACAAATTGTAATCGTCTCGCTCAACAGAGAAGTTACGTGGAGGTCACACAAGAAGCCAAACATGTGTGGAGCTAAACTCGCGCTATGCTCCTAAGGGGCATATGTAGGGGGTTTTGGCTTCCATGAAAGGTTTGGATGATTTCTCCAATCAGTTATAGGTGTTGCCATGAGGATTATTATGGCTTATTTTGAATCAAGACATGAGCATGCTCTACATTATGTCTCTTATCAAGAAACTAATGACAAAGGTTCCTAGGGTGGGCTATTTGACTCGATAATTAAAACAAGTCGGTTGAGATGTGCAACCTGATATTTACCGCTTGCATTTCATGTCGATTTCTCATTTCCACCTCCTCCAACCTTCAGTCAAAGTGGCTGCAGTTTTGCTTTCATCTCGTGTCTTCTGAAAAGTGCATAAATTCCTCCTCGTGGGTCAAGGCCTCATTCTTTCAATCTCCTGATTCGACATTCATCCCATGCCTTTAGAGGTTTCAGCCACATAGTTCAAAAGTCCATGGCCCCATCCGGGTATTTGCTCAAAAAAGTCACCTCCACATGGTTTCCAAGAATTGCTTCACTACCGAGACATACCATCATAAAATGATTCACTAGCATCCATGTATCAAACCATGGTGTGGGCATGTATTGATGGTCTCCATGAACCCCTCCCAACACCGATAAAACTTCATTATCATAGGCCGAGTAAGTGTAGAGATCCCGCCTTCAAACCGTTGGTCTCAGGAGTATCAAGAATTTTTTAAGAACTCAATCCTAGTTCGGGCCCAATTTCTAATTGTTCTCGGGCTCAGTGAATTGAGCCAAATTTTGGCTTTGTCTTTCAAGGTTAATGGGAATGCTTTTAGCTTAAGCAAATCCATGTCGGCACCCTTCCCAAAAGTCACAGAGATACCTCCTCGAACCCTGACAGAGTGGTAAGATTCCTTCCTCCATTCCATGAAATGTGGAAGTGTGGGCACCGTATGTGGTCTCACTACCACATCATCGCAGGGAAGGGATACAGAAAGGTGTACCCACCTGAGGGTGTATGTGGTCCTCATTGACCTGTGTATGCCATCGGATTCACAGTGAGCCCGCTTGTTGACTCGCTTGTTCCTCGTAGAGGGATCCATTTGCTCACCTGCGGCACACCGACTTCACAACCCCGATCAGCCAGGCGCACTCTTGCGCCCACCCCGAATCTCTATCCCAAGATGCATAACTGTGAATAATAAAACGAGACAAAGTAAAGAACAACAAAAAGGCTTGCTAAAAGGATCAAGAGCAAATAAAACATAAAAATGACCGTAATGGTGAAATGTACTTCAAGAAGTGGATCATTCAGTAAAAAAGAACTCATATTCTAAAACACCTAAAATAAAAAAAGGGTTAAGGTCACTACTTGTAATGGATTACAAGTATATATCAACTCATCATCCGTAGTTTGGCACCATCCACTTTAAATCTACGCCATTTGATTCGTAGTTACTAGTAGGTGATCCTAATCAACAAAATTTGTTTCCTACTTCTTCTCCTACTGTAGTCAAGCTACTGCGTATAAAGGGTTCAGGGCCTAACACCTGGACGGGTTTTCATCTTACAAATGATTTGTATCATGGTTCAAAAATGGTGAGGCTTTCATTTGGTTTTTGGATTGCATTAAAAAGCAATGTAAAGTGTCATTGGCTACTAGGCTAACCCGGGGTGTCAGCTTAAAATAAGGTGTGGAATGGAGACCTCTAGCTAGTTTGGGTCACTAGCTTGATAAACGAGGTTATAAAGGTGTCCCGGGTTATTCGCATTAGGAAAATGACATATAGTCATTGCCAAAACCAGATCTTTGTTTAGCTTTAAAAACCAACCCTTAAAAACATTCCTAGCTTAACCGTAGCATTCACTGAGCATTTAATGTTCCAGCAGTAGAAAATATAGCATTTAACCTAATTTCAATGGCTCGTAAATGACATCTAATGAATGTCAGTGTATCTAACCTTAAGAATACACTGAACCCTAAAGCATGCCAAGTATTGACCAAAGGAAATTCATTAAATAGCATTAAACCCTAGTTCGAAAGTTTGAATACATAAATGTAAAAGCATCGTTTATTTAAAAAGAGTAACACCTTCCAACCACCATTAACCAACCTAAGAACCCTCCTCTTCAAGGTTTTGAGGCTTGTTAAAACATCCCTTGAGTTGTCATCCCTCAAGTGGGTGTGTTTAGTAAGTTTAGAAAATGGAGAGAAAGAAGAGAGAGAAGAGAAAATTCTGTAAAACCCAAATGAAAAGTCATGCGGATTCCAGCTTAGCCAAAGTTAGGGGTTACAAATGTTATAAAGTGGCTTATAGCCTTACAAGAGATGAAATACCAAAATAACAACAAAAATAATATGATTACATTGAGGGCAAATACCACACAAAAGGTCGTTTGATAAAAATGTAGGCAAGAATTCATGATAGTTAAATTCCTCGCCATCATAGAGAAAAATTGCAAGCATAGTGAAAATTGAATTTTCATGCACAAGAATCTCGTTATGATAGCGAGACTTTCGCTTATGATAGCGAAATTTCATCATAGCCAAAATCGGGCTTAGGATGCAAACTTTCGCTACCATTGTACGAAATTTTCACAATCCTTGCGAAATTCGCTATGCCATACCGAAAATCACCGGCTCCTCCCAGACCCGCATCCCGCACCAATCACCAGAATTCTTCTATTTCCACTTTGACGTTCTTCATCCCTACTTAATGAAATCGCTCAAGAATCCATACAAACTCAGCATAAAAACATCACACCATACAAGCCAAGCTCATATGATCACGAGGCCTGCAAACCTACAAACTACCAAAACAAACCCTAAACAAAACTCGCAGTACTAATCGGACCCGCACATGTCAATCGGCTTAATGAATATGATTATACGCAAAAGTACCCAAAACCTATCTTAAATAGACTCAAAATAAGACTTTTCGTGGGTCCCAATCGCATACCAATCTAGTGACCCAAGCTCTCAAGGTCTCCTTCACATCTTGTTTCAAACTCGTCGCTTTAACCTAGTAACAACAACACCCACCCTTTTAATGCAACCAAAACTAAAATGAAAGCCTCACCATTTTGAATTATGATACAAATCATTTATAAGATGAAAACCTATCCCCGTGTTCGAATCTCCAGCCGCGAGGCATCAAGCAGCGGCCTTGATCTACCAGAGGGCAAATTTAGGATACAAATATTGATCGACACCCTAATGTGGTACGAATCAACATACTGTCATATGCCAAACCACACTTATGAGTCGATATGTACTTGTAATCCTCATTACAAGTAATCGGTGACTCCTTTACTCCGCATTAGTGCCCAAAAGTTACTACTGAACCCTCGCTATTTTATGTTTATGCTTTTTTGTGTACTAATCATTCTAATTAACCGACCGTACATTCAGTCCCTACTATTCTATTGATCGCATTTTGTGGCAAATTTTGGCATGCAATGAGCCACTATGCCAAAATTGTTGAGTCGATCCACACTAAGAATTCAAGTCAAACTTAGTAATGCAAATCAAAGATCGTAAGGAAAGAAGAGCAAAATGTGAAGAAACCTATAATCGTGTGGTTACTTTGCCACCGCCACTCGTGCATCTTGCGAGCACTGCTCCTCCAGCAAATTTCTTCCCCGCTTTTGACGCCACTTTTGTTGCCACTCTTGGTTTTTTCCCATTTTAACCCTGTGGCACCTCCGATCTTGGTTTCTTTTGTAATTTCCTGAATCGAGCATATAGCTCACCCCCGCTAGGCTGTAACTCAACTAACTCACGTCTGGCACACAGTTGAGCTGGAGGCGCCGCCTGGCCGTCCTTTCCTTTCTTCCACTTTCTCTCCTTCTTTCCATTTTTCTAGCCTCGCCAAACACCCCTCCCGAGGATGACAACTCAGTGGATGTGTTCTACAATTTTCCTCCTTGGAAGAGGAGGGTCGCCGGCTAGGATTTGAGGTAAACCTACTTGCTCCCTGCTTTTTAAACCCACTTTATTTATGGGTGGTTGTTTATGTCCCAGCTTCTCACTTAGGTTAAAATCTCTTAAGCATGCTCTCTTTATTATGTATTTAAAAGATTTTTTTGGGTTCAGTGATACTTTCACTAGATCCAATTAAGGCCCAAGTGAGAATGCCTCGCTAGTTATCGTAGGGTAGTGTTTTCTTTAGATGTGTTTTCACCGTTAGGGAATACTTTATGCCCATTTAAAATGCTATGTTTCCAAAAGGAAAATCATAGTAATAGTTTTTAAAGCTAAATGAAGATCCTGGGCTCGGAAATGACTATATGTCATCCTCCTAACGCGAGGAAAATACCCGGGACATAGAAGCTGCCTTTAAAACTCCTAAACCAAAGGGCTCGGACACTTCAAGGGGGTTCTATTTTACATTTTTTTTCTTATTTTAGTTTCAGTCAGTGAACATCCAACTCCCCTGTTTTTACAAGCCTTGAAATCCAAAACCAAATTCACCATTTTTGAATCACTGCAAATCATTTGTACGAAGAAAACCCATCCCTGTGTTCGACCCTAGAGTCGCTATACTGCAGTAGTTTAGCTACCAACAAAGTAGATTTGTGATATAAATTCCTACATCCTTGATACACCCACGTGCACGAATCAAAATGAGCGCCAAGTGTTTCTGGGATGGTGCCTATGCTAAATGATGACCTGTTGAACACTTGTGATCCCCTACTCACAAGTTCCTCAGAATTCAGATATATATCTTTTAAAGGTTTCTTTAGTGTGTTTAATTTTGCCTCATTTTTTTCTTTTAGCTAATCCTTACCCCCTTTTGGTAGAGCTGTTTTGTTTGTCAATTCCAAGGTTAGAGATTGTAAACAAAAGTTGAATCAATTTCAATGGAAGAAGCCATAATCGAACCTCACCGCCAAGGTACTTTGTAAAGCGCAGAGGACAATCCTAATGCTCAACCGAGTCAAATTGACACTATGGAAAACAATGTAAACAAGAGAATTGATGGACTTCAAAGTGAAATGGAGACAAATTTGATTAAACCTACAAAGACTCCATTTCAAGGCTTACCATTCAGCTGAGCATGTTCACCTGCAGGGAAGAATCTACAAGAGGTTTGATCACACCACGTTGAGGAGCAAATGTAAACAAAGAAAAGAAGAAACCTCCCCAATGCCGACCGAAGAGGTGAATGGCATGGAAGAAATGGAAGAGCCTCAAGTCCACCGCCCAAGCTAATAAAAACCCACTCACAAGTATATCCCACTTCAGAGTACATTCACACCAAGCACCCCACCATAAAGCGCCACCCCTATCACCGTCTCGCCCCTACAAACCTCAAGAAGGTAGTGGCCACTGTAAGAGCCTTTGCCACTACATCCATGACACACAATGGCAGTTTCTGCACACATCGTATGGCATGCAGTGGATGCATCCGGGTGCTGTTCTGACATGGCCACCCGAACCCTAAGATTACAGCTCCATCAGCCTGGCAGCCTCCAAAGGCTCGAGGAACAGCTCGGGGGAAAAGCACAGCCCCCCACTTTTGGTTCATATTTTCTTATCTTGTTTATTATTCCTATGTTGATTTTTTTGTATTAATTTTTCTCTATAGATTTGCTTTTAATTTTTAGTTAAATTTTTACTTTAGATTTAATTTTTATTTCTAATGTATTTTCTTAACTTTTGCAGGGTGTTTATTTTTGTAATTCTCACAAAATTAAAAGGGGTAGGAGGCATGTGAGGCAACTCGGCGACCAGAGAAATTTCACAACCCGCGAAATTTTGTAGCAGTCGCTGCTAGCCTCGCAAAAGTGTGCCAAGGCCCCTACACAAGACAAAAAGCAAAATTTAGGGCTCAGGTAAAAAAAAAAAAAATGATTTTCAAAAATCATATATATATATATATATATATATATATATATATATATATATATATATATATATATATATATATATATATATATAATAAATTTTTTTATTATTATTTTTACCTTATTTTCAAAAAAACGAGTCATATTCTGTAGGTTTCAGCGTAATCTTCGCAACCCCGCCCCTCGTTCTTTGCACCCTCATTTCATTTCCTTCATAACTTTTTCATCCGATCTCCGCGAGGTGTTTTTGAAAATGCTAGAGTTATTAGAGAGTCAGGAATCCAAATATGGCCAGAAATAATACTTTGAATTTATTATGAATGTGTAATTTTCAAAATGTCTTAACTGGTCACCTTCCTTTTGTCTCCCTCCTCCTTAACTTGTTTATATGAAACCCCAAATGGAGGAATGGCGTGTCATGGAAATTCATGGGAAGTCTCCTATCCAAAAAAGCACATATCAAGGAGGTAACACTCCTTCCTCTAACCTTCCAACCAAGACCCATTACAGAATAATGCACATCGGTCAGGTTAGCTAAGGAAGTGGTATCTATTTTGTTTTATTTGAGCAAGACCATTTTAGTAATGTTCCAGTGGCTCTACTGGCTTCCTTTGTGAAGTTGTTATAATTATACAATTTCACCTTTCAAAATTGCACACACCTCAAGGGTTTCGCTTAACCCGCAAGTTTGAAAATTTAGCACTCATCCCACTTTTATTGATGTTGTGAGTGATGGCATGTCGAAGCTAAGTGACAATCAGTTGAAATCTTATCGCTTTTGACCATTTTTATTCCACCTTTATCTAACCACACACAAGCACACGCTCAAGCAACAATAGGCTGGAAAATTGCCTACCCTCAAACATTAAACCCACTTGGTTTGACCAATAGAAGCTAGGCTATGATCCATGTATAGAAGGCCAATGTTCTAAAATAAAAGAAAAAATGAAAAAGAAAGAAAAAGAAAAGAATAGCACCGCAATCGTCATTTTGAAACCTAAGTAAGCACGGTCCAGGGGTTTAAGTATGGAAGCCTTTAAAGCCCGGGTTCCCCTGCTTTAATCGGTTGGGAGCCACCGACTTAGTGCTTGCTACATGGGTGGATAGGTGGAGTTTAGCAAGTTGTAGGTGCTGGAGCTTCGAAATCATTCAGAGTCCGGGGTGAAACCTGAAGAGTTAGCTCGAAAGATCCTCATGCAACTTGGTGCCCCAAGCCTTAATCACTGAGTCACCTGTAGATCCCCGTTTACATGGACTTTTGGTGAGGCCGATTCTCGCATTGCACCCACAACCGATTCGTACTGCAGAGGCTGAGTTAAAAATCAACAAAATTTATATACCAGCTCTCCATCGCCGTAGTCAAGCTACCGGCAGTGATAGTGCTCTGTGGTCGAACACCTGGATGAGTTTTCATCCTAAGAATGATTTTTACAAGTGCAAGAAGTTGCAAGGCTTTTTGTTTGACTTTTGGATTGTTTCAAAAACAAAGTGAGTAGTTTGTTCATGTGTATTTAAATCAGAAGACCTAAAGTGATGTGTAAAAGTAAAATTTGAAGATTTAGGTCACTAACTCTTGATAATATAGGCAAACAAGTGTCCTCGGTTTTATCCTCGCATTATGACAAGCAACCTATAGTCCGCCATAACCGATCTTTGTTCTTAACTAGCAACCTAACCCTAGAATCAATTCCTATTTTTTGAGTCAACATGTGTGGCAGCCCATACCTTTCAAATTTAAAACCCTAACATTCAATATCATTTCAAAGGGGTTCGTAAAGACCATCTAAAAACCACAAGGTAATTTTAGCAATAAGTATACAATCCTGAAAGTATTGTGGTAAGTATTACAAATTAATGACATTAAAATGATATTCAACCTTAGCTTAGAAGATTGTTTTATAAATACAAGACTGTGAGTATTTAACATAAGAGGACAACCCAGATATGCCCCACCACCAAGCTAGCCTCCTCTCCTCTTCAAAGAAAAGAGGCTTGATCAAGCATCTCTTGAGTTGTCATCCTCAAGAGGGGTGTTTGGCAGCTCAAAAATAAGTAAGAGAGATAATAGAGAATAAAAGAACACTAAACTTAACTAAAGTCATAAGATATTTACATGCAGCAAAATGTACAAAAGATTTCTCTCCAATTTCTTTTGGTTACAAAAACTAATGGGGTTTATATAGGCTTACTTATGCGAAACTACAATAAAGCCTAAACATTTTGGCTAATTTTATGTAATATAGTACATACCCAAAATTGAAGTCGGTTTGTAATAATTACAAAAGTATGATACATGGCAAAGAATTTCGCTTAAGGCATATCAATTTCTGATATTAAAATTTCGCTAGCTAGCTTAAATCAAGAGAAGGAATCAGAATTTTCGCTAGTAAAGGGTACTCGCTTAGCTACGAAATTTCGTCATTTAGCGAAATTTCGTGAGTACGTAAAATGCAAAATTCCCGTCAGGAATAGTGCTTAGCTTAAAACCTGGAGTCTAGCTTAGTAATTCACTTTACTTAAGATTGCGAAATTTTCGCTAAGGTCGCTGAATTTTCGCAATCCCAAATGAAATTTTCGTAATCTTAGCGAAATTCCCCGGAATTGCTCGATTCTTCACCGCTTTGCCTCCCGTCCCTCATCATCGTATTGATTTTTCTTCACTTTGCCTTCTTATTCTTCTCTTTGATTTTTGGCATGATTGATGGTTGACACTGGGTTCCAATCTCGATTCATCATATGTCTCGATATCGAACTCCCAAAGTACGCCAAAAACCTACAAAACAACCAAAAATAACCTCTAAACGGCATAAGTGAAACTAAGAAGACTTTAACACTTCAATTGGCTTAATTGACATGATTAGTGCGCAAAAAGTACTCAAAACCTATCTCAAATAGGGCTCAAAATAGCACTTTAAAATTAATCACACCCCAACCAAAACAAGTGTTAGTCCCTTAGCAATGCAAAAACAAAAAGGAGATGCATGCAGCGATTTTCAAAAAAGTTTATGATTCAAAAGGGTGTATAAACAAATAAACATTACCTTTAAACTGAAAAATTGACACCAAGTTTGAAAACCGACATGAAAGAGCCAAAACCATATAAGAACAATTTTTAGGTCAATATTGGATCCATGGTTCTCAACCTTAATTTCCACCAAAGTCTAATGAATGGTTCTTTATGTAACCAGACGAGCCAATAAATTGCAAAATCATCTCCCAATCTAGCATCGGCATGGCCTTAAGTTGTTGAACAACAACCTAGATAAGAAAAGTTATACTCTTCTTTCTTTAATCAACTACATTGTAGGTGCAATGCCTAAAACCCGATTTCACCAAAGTCCGTGGTAATCTGGGTCCACCGATGACCCTAACCAATTAAGGTTTAGTAAGTATCGAGCCAAAAGGATCGCTGACTACAAACTCCCATGTGTGCTCAACCCTGACCAATGATTTCAAAATCAAGACCCACAACCGGTTAGAATTTCTACCTATCCACCCATGTAAATTAACACTAAATCGATGGCTCCCAACCAATTACATAGGGCATCTAGTTTCAAAGGCTTCTCGCCTATATATTCCCTGACCGTGTTCTGTGTTTCAAGGCAAGGCTTCTACCACTTTATTTTTCTTTTCTCTTTTTTCTTTTGTTTTTTTTTTTTTTTTTTTGGAAGACAACATTGGTCTTCAAATGCGGGCAACACAAACCTATCCTAGGTTGCCAACATACCTGTTGACTTACTTAAAACCAAACCAAAACACATACACAAATTTTTATGTCGTTATTACCAGAGGACTATTGTCTAGTCCCCTCGGAACTGCTCATAAAACTCTGTAAGGTGACCTCAAAAGATCTCCTACTAATTTATCATTCCAATTTTGGTTTCTAAGAAGTTAAACCGCAAGTGCAATGTGTCGACAAGTAATAAATGGGATTTGAGTCCGTATATCGATCCCATGTAGATCTCAAGAATTTTTCATCAACCAATCTCACTACTTGAGATCTATACTATTTGAATTATCGCTGATAACGGTGTTCAAAATAAGAAAGCTGGGAATTAAAAACTAATTCAGATGAAATGAAATTAGAAATAACTGGAAATAAAATGAATGAAAGTAAAACTAAATTCTATAACGAGAAGTGAATACCTAATAATTGTCATAAAAGACACATCAAAGAGAAACAAAATTAGGAATTATCAATTCGTAGGAATATCATTAAATTCTCATTATCATTTCAAGTTCAAAATTGTCTAAGGCAATTGTAAGCAGTAAAATTGATCTCTCCACACTCCATTTACTGCTATCTCATTTTTCCCGATTCTCTCAAGTAATGTGGATTTAGATAACTACTTAACAAGAACTTCCTTAATCAGGGTATTTTCTTTTCAGAATACTTCATACCCATTCTCTATGGACTGCACACCTTTAGCTCCCAAGTATTTCACAAGCAAGGATATACAACTTCCAAATTACTTCCTTCTCGAAATTAGAATAGATCAACCTTCTTGATTAGACCTCAAATTAACACCTGGATTGGCCTCACTATCCGACCGAGGTGAAATCTCGCTGTCAGTTAGATAAGTCGCTCAACTCGCATTCGATTTCTTCAAGTGAGAAGAGGATTTATCTAAGTGAACATGCAAAGCTTGTGCGATCCCTAATGAAGTGTGTTAATATACCTTCACAAAGAACTAGACGTTACTCCTGTGGATTTCTGTCTCCTCGTGTCACTCGTGAGGACTTCCCTTGAAATCATCGTGGTAATGACTTAAATTTTAACTGTATAGAAACCTGATATTCGCATCTGTAAAATCAATAAACCCATAATCAAGTAAATTCATAACCGAAATGAACAAGATACTGAAAATACTATAGGAAATATTAATTTAACTAAAACGTTTCAATGGAAGCTCAGTTCTAATTGTCGAATTACGCACTACAAAGATTCCACCGATCAATGTAATCCACTCCGCAAATGGAAATCTGAACAATCGACCCCGTAATTTGTCCGAAATTCCACACGCATGTAGTAATTTGAAAGAAATTGATTTAAAGATTCACTTCGCCAACGATAATATCTGCATCTAAACAAAACAAAACGAAAAATAAAAAAAAATAATGAAACAATCTATTCTAAAATGATCGAAAAGAAAATAAAAGAAAAGAAAAGAAAAAGAAAAGAAAATAAAAGTGAGTCTAGGCTACCAGATCTCCTCCGATGCGCCCGCGAATTCTCCTTCTTTTTTCGATCCGTAGCTCATTTATGGGTTTCTAGTTTCGGGCCCTAAACCTAACGTGGATTCGTCGTGGATTTCTGAGTACACAGCTCCAAGTTATCGCTCCAGCCAGGCCTCAGTTTCTTGTCGCGCATCGAATCTCATGTCGCGACATTGGCTTAAAGTTCTGCATCTTATGAACTGGTCGTTCATGTTGTCACGACACCAATCTCACGCCCCGCAGGTTTCGCTTGATCGCCAGATGTCAAGGGACATCACGGTAGTCTTGTCGCGACATCCATTCTAGTCCTTTGCGCCTTCTAATGATTTATTTAATGTCGCCACATCGATGTTGTCGCGACATGGCTCAAGTCTCCCGCGACCTTCCACTGTTGTCATGATGTCGCACATCAGCTTTCTGGCCGCGACATCACTCGCACGTTTTCCTCGAAGCGGTTTCCACTAATGTCGCGACATCAACCCTCTATGGTTTCAAAGTCTAAATTCAGATTCCCTTGATGTCACGACTGCATTAAGTCTCTCGCCGTGGACAAACTAAATAGCTCTTGGTGTCACACATCGCCTTCTCACGCGACTTCGCCTCTTCATAATCGCGACTAATGAGTGTTCCCTACAGTCGCGACATCAGCTAAATTCTCAGACTCTTTCTAACAAGGCTTATTGTGGTGTCGCGACATCACTCTCTTGTCGCGACATCATTTTTGATACACGCCGGAAGTTGCACTGGAAGGTTTATGATGTCACACTTCTAATTTCCTGTCGATACTACCTTTAATTTCGCTCTTCTCAACCGCTCACAGGTTCCCCGCTGCCGCGACCGCATCAAATTCTCTTCAATCTTCTGATATCCCAATCTAGAATCGGACTGTGCGTACTCCACAACCCGCATCAATGACTCAGCCGCTGCTTCCATTTCGCTCTCCGCCATTCGACCGCATTTTTATCCACTTATTTCGTATTTTCTACCTTTTCTTCTCGTCTTCCGCTACGATAAATCGTGAGTTTCTTCAATTCAGATATTAATTATTCAATTTTAACTGGAAAATCAAACAGAAAATGGACTGCAAGAGATGACTTTAAGCCTAACAAACTCCCTTAAATTTAAAATTTTGCTTGTCCTCAAGCAAAGAAAAGAAGAATTGTTTGTCCTCAAACAGCAAAAGGATATTTTTCTGTTTTGTTTTTTAGAGTTTATTCAATTTAAAATGCAATGCAAGGTATGTAAAATTCTTCCGTTGCTACATTTAATTCCTCTCAAGTCCAAAGCCTGGGTTGGTCTCTACTCTTTATGTTATGCAAACTATCATGTCAGATTGCTTTACAAACAACCTATCGGATCCCGTCACAACGAATCAAATTCTTTCTCAATTTATGGCTGAGTCATTTAACTCCACTCCTAAAGTTCTTCACACCTTAGATTGTTTCCATTCTTCCAAATCTATGTTTGTTTTTTTCATATTGATCTCCACTAATGTAGGTGATTTCAAATTTTCAAGATCAATCGTGTCTTTGAGCTTATATTGTTAAAGTGCCTTTGGGCAAATGGTAGATGAAAGGGAATTTTTCGTTGGGATTACCCTGAACATTTTCTTCTTTCTACCCTTTCCTTATAGTCTTTCACAAAACTCCCCTAAACTTCATGTTCGGGACAACCTTTTGATTTCTTCAATTTTAACCCGTATGCCCCTATTTCACACTTGTACTTCACCGAGAATTCTTATTTTTTGTTAACAATATTTGGATAGTGCTATGTTTAACTTTTAGGCTTCTAACACCCTCTCTTTAGCGAACTTTAAGTTAGTAGCTCCCATACCAGATGGCATTAGGTACTAGGTGCTTGAAACAATCTCTCTGTAACTTAATTGCTCATGAGTTAGCCACAAGATAAAACTTATCCCTTGTATGCCTTCTTTCATGTACTTCCTGCTCTTTCCTTTTCTTTGCATTCCCTTGAGTTCCGGAAACATATGATCCCCTAATCTTCATTTCCTTCTTCCTTCTTGAATTCTCAAAATCATTGGTTCTTTATCAAGGATTGAATTTTCGATGGGTCAGGGTTTCCATTGGTTTACTTTTGAAAATCACGCTTTAGCTCAATTCACGGAACTGCGGTGTATGCATCGAAGATATTAATAAGGATGTATAATGGCTCAAACTGGTCCAAGAATGGCTCGTAGATCATTGTCACCAGATCACCTAGGATTTACCAATCAATAATCTAACAAATTCTAGAATCTGGATTAAACAGCTGTGACTAACTATAAGGAGTATCTTGACCTATTTTTATTTATGAGTAATTAAGTTAATTGATATTCAACAAGTTCCTTGACTTACTGTTCATACCACAAACTCAAAATATGTTTGTTCCATCTGTTGTATTTCCTTCCTCTAAACTGGACCTATCAGTTAAATATAAGTACTTATTCTACAATTAAACTAGATACATTTTGTCCTTATTCTGCAATTTTTTTTCATTTCAGCTTTACTCCTACGAACTCGCTTTATTCAATTAAGACACTGGTCCCTTCAAATAGCTTTTATTCGAATCATTTCCCTACTTTGATTTCTTAACCATTCAACCAATAAATAACATAATATTTGAACAATCAATGCAAAGTGGCACCAAACAATTCAATTTAAAAGTCTCATTTCAGCTTCGATTTTCTTGGTAAATTCCATTTGTAGAACACAAAGATAGAGTGAGAAAGGGAAGGGTTGTTGGCAACTTGCTGAATGGATTCATTTCTTTTTTTCTTTGCTTACTGGAGTAGATATTCGTGGATCCAAGTCATGTATCTAAATGAGTCGAAACGGGGGAAATTTCATTTCATTCTTTTCCTTTCTTTTTGTTTTCCTTCTAGCCATTTTCAATGAAGATTTGACTGAGTAGTCCAATCTTCTCATTCACTTTTCTGATCTTAGTTTCTTCCCTGTGCCATTCATTGTATTTCCATTCCGTCATTATTTCCGTAAATTTCGAGAGATTATTGTTTATCGTATCCTAAGTTTTCCTTAAACGATTCTACCTCGTCAGTAGGCTTCGCCCCTTTGATTCTTGTCCCCGTCATCCACCTTTCCCTTCTCAAATCCCTTTGTATAGACTTGTATAGAATTTGGGACCCCTTTGATCCGATCATCCCATTTGGTTGCCTGTTTTTTCTCTCTCTCTTTCATGATGGTTAAGAGCTGAATCGCGCCTAAACTGACATTGTTATAGAATTGGGTCCTGAATCGCCTTGAGTTTCTAAGTTTGCTATCTCTTTCCCCTCCATTTCCTTTCTTTGAAATCCTCCCCTTGTCAAGCAAACATCCCCTTCAGTTGTTCTCTTTTCTGCTCCGCTCTCTTTCTTGCTCTCTTCTCTCGAAATTCTCGATTCAAACTTTTCTTCTCTTCTCTCGCAGCCTGGATCCAAACCTTCCTTTTCTCTCTCTGCAATTCTTCTTCCCATTCTCGATCTCTCTTCTTTTAATTCTTTCATAAACTTCTTCCCGAACTCTTGTTGTAACCTCCACTCTTTTCCCTTGTTTCCATCTTATTTTGCATTTTGGCGAGGAGCAATTCCATGATTGTTTTGTTCTCTCGTGTCCCCTAGAACTTTCTCCCCGTTCTCTCCGATTATTCGCCTGTACGGAGGGGAGAGAATCAAGCAAAGGGAAGGAGAAATCCACCTGACTGGTCATCCCCGCTCGCAGTTGTCTGCAAATGTGGAAACAAGTGACCATCTGAGCAGTTTCGTGTTCATTTCTTCTTCTCCGTCGTTGGAACCTTCTCTTTCCGTTTTAACTAATAAACTCCCTTTTTCTTCCTCTCGGGTTTCGGGTCCTTTACTCACTCCCGTCAAGAAGAGGCGATGCTCGAGAACTTCTTCTTCTCGCTTCCCACTTCTAACTCCAAATGCCCCTTCAAGCATAAGATTGTAACCGCTGGGCTGACGAGGGATCAATCCTCTTCTCGTTCTCTGTGATACCTCATTATCGAATTTCTTTCATTATTGAATCTTAAGGTTTAATCTTATACCCCTTCGTAACGGGCGATAACATCACAGCCTTCTCGTTTCCTCCTCACTGCTCAGTGTTCCGGTTGGAACTAAAACAGAGGCTAAGAAATAAAACCATACCTTGGCCTCTCAGCGTAGGCTTCCCCGTTCGTAGTGGGTTTTTGGTCCTCCTTCTCTTGCCTCGACATTCGCTCTCCCCGCGTGAGTTTTTCCCGCACCTCTTCAAATCAGTTTTTCTATAAGCTTTTTGAATTTCGCCCCATGTTTGTGTCCCGCCATTTCCATAGGAATTTGTTAATGGCTTTTGTGCTCCATATATAAACCTATATTCCTCCGACGTAGATTGTATCATTCCTCCTTCCGCTCACCAGATCGAGAACTCTCTTACTATCACAGACATATCCTCGGCTTTTCTATTATAAGCAGAGGGTTTCCAACCCTTTTTCAACTCATTTCTTTGAAGGGGGTGATAGGGTTTAAATCTTGGCTCGGGGCTACGAAACCCTTTTCCACAGTAATACTCCACCTGGGGCCTCGATTGTGGCTTCCTTCCCACAATAAAATTCTACTTCCTCTCTCAAGCATTTTCTCCTTGCTCCTTTGTGTTTCCTGTGGAACCTGTTATCCCTTTCTCGATGTTTCATGCATTCCTTCATTCCGCCTTCCCGTTGGTTTTCTTTCACTGGGTTGCACGTTTTCCTCTCCTCGAATTCTTCTTGTTATGTGTCGTCTGCGTCTTAGCCATTTATAGTTAAAGGAAAGTTTCAAGATTTCTGGAACTGTGGTTTGTTAGGGCGGAATCGAGGATGCAGGAACGCATCTGGTTCTTGGAAATTGAGTGAAGTTGGAAAAAGTTCACTAATCGTTGCAATTGAATCAAAATTTATAGCTCTAATGATTATGTCATTAAATTTGCATGTCGCGCTTTAATGCCACAGGAAACATGATGTCAAGTATTTAAAATTATGCAAGTAAACTTAAATTTGCTACCGGTATCAATGTCGCGACATAACATTTCTTGTCGCGTATTCTCAAACCTTGGTGGGATAAGTCATCCCTTGTTGTGACACCAAGTATTTCACTGAGTGTTATGATGTACCGCACAACTTCCTTGTAGAAAGTCTTCTCCTCTTGTCCCGACTTCATCTTTCAAGCTCGAAGTGCAAAGAGCTTTTCATTCTTTAGCTACTCTAACATCCTTAGCATCACATAAATCAATTTCGCACAACAATTCTTTCATATATTCAATTCACTTTTCATAAAATTCAGATAGGGAAAAGAATTTTTTCCCTTTTTCTTATATTCTCTCCCCGTGAGTCAAGTCATTCCATCACCGTCCTCCTCCTTCCTTGCATTTTTTGCTCACGCAACCCGCAATACTAATGTAATTGATTACACTAAACTAAACAAAGTCCTCAGATTAATTACTAATAAATCAAAACGAACTCTAACTAAAATTCATATAGTAAATTAGGAAATTGCATTTCCTAAAGTGGTCGCTCCCATCACCGCCCGCTGAGTCCCTACCGGACTGTCGTGTTCCTTCTTCTTTCCTCAAGAACCGCTGAGTTCTTCACTCTTCCTCTTCCCCGTTGAGATAATGCTTTAACCTTTGTCCATTGACCTTGAATTCTTCCCCATTATCTGACTTTAATGTTACTGCTCCAAATGTAGTACTTGATATCACTGTGTATGGTCCACTCCAGTTGGATTTTAATTTCCCTGGAAACAACTTCAGTCTAGAATTGAAAAGTAGCACCTGTTCCCCTGTTTTGAACTCTTTCCTCGTGGATTTTCCTCATCATGCTACTTTGTCTTGTCTTGTATATTCTGTAGCATTATCATAGGGCTTCCATTTCTTAGTTCTTCCAGCTCAGATACTGAGCAATCTTTCCCTGCAGCCTTAAAATCAAAAGTTTAACTTCTCGATAAATTCACATCATTTCGTGTTCTAATTCAAGAGGTAGATGACATGGTTTGCCAAAAACAACTCTACTGGACATTCCAATGGGGGTTTTGTATGCATCCTGTGTAGTTTCTCCGCAGTGCATCATCAAGTTTGAAGACCAATCCTTCCCCGCTGAGCCTGCGCCTTTTCAAGTATTCTTTTATCTCCCTCGTTGAAATTCCCTCTCGCTTGTCCATTGGTTTCGGGATGATAGTTAAGCTCATAACATGTTGCTTTGATCCCATACCGCTTCATGAGTTTTTGCAAATATTTTGTTTGTAAAAATGGGTTCCCCATCACTAATGATGGCTCTGGGGTTCCAAACTCGCTTCAAAATATTCGCAAGAAATTCAAAACCGTATTAGCATCATTCCTTGACAAAGCTACCGCTCCACCCATTTGAGACGTAATTCATCGCTAGTAGTATGTATGTGCTCTAAACAGATGGAAAAGGTCCCATAAAATCTATTCCCCCAAACATCAAAAAATTCATCACCATAATACCTTTTAGGCATTTCATTCCTGCCGCTGATATTTTCGATCCTTTGCATCGATCACACATTTTACACCCACTCGCACAATCTCTCCGAAAAGAGGGGCTAACAAAACTCTTGACTGAGTATCTCCTCAGTTGTTCTTCTCCAGAAAATGTCCCCCCATATGGTGATACGGCATTCATTTAAAATGTTGCTTTTACTCACCTTTCTCGCACACATCTTCTTATTATCATGTCGCCTTCTCAATAATAGCTGGTCATCCTAAATATACATTCGTCAGCTTCGAAGCTTCCTCTTCTCGCGCTGAAGCTAAATTTCTGAAGGCATTATCTACTTCGATAATTCACAATATCGCATACCGCTGAGGTCAGAAGGAAACCTTGAATACCGCTTCATCCGAAAGTTTCAATCGTGCATATTTTCTTTTTCATCACCTGCTTTCTTTCTACTCTTGACAAGTGATCAGCCTATCACATTGTCACATCCCTTTTTATCTTTGATTTCCAACGAACTCCCCGCAAATGCCAGCACCCAATTCTTTATCAATCTCTGGGCTTTAGCTTCCTTTTTCGACACATCAAGTATTCATCACGCATGATCCGTGTGAATTACCACATGGATCCCAAATGTATTGCCTAAATTCACAAGCAAATACTATGGCTAGCAACTCCTTTCGCCTGTTGAGTAGTTCTTGTGCCTCATCAAGGTCTTACTAGCATAGTATATGGCCTTGAATACTTTCTCTTTCTTTGCCCCAACACAAACCCATAAGAAAATCACTAGCATTCACACATTATTTCGAATCCCCGATTCCATCTCCGTGCAGCCATTATAGGTAGCCCGATCTAATCCTGGGCCTTGATTTCATCAGTGCCTCCTCAGAGTCATCAAACAACCTTGTATCCTTTTCCAGTAATCTGCATGGTCCCGCTATTTTTGAAAAGTCTTTGATGAATCTCCGTAAAATCCAAAGATGCCCCAAGAAACTTCTTACCCTTTTACTCGTGGTAGGTGGTAAGAGTCTTGATAATGGATACTTGACTCCGTCAACTTAATCCAAAGAGCGTGAAATTTTGGCGCCCAAGAACAATTCCTTCGTTACCATAAAATGGCATTTTCCCAATTCATAGTCGCTTCGTCTGGCATCTTCAAGTAATCGCTTCCGCATTGTTTAAAACACTCGATCAAAAGTCGATCCATACGTGAAATCACCCATGAAAATTTCCATCACTTCTTCACCAAATCGAGGAATATAGACATCATGCATCTCCTGAATGTAATGAGAGCCAAGCATAACCCAAACTGATCCTTCTAAATGCAAAGGTACCATGGGGCATGTGAATGTGGTCTTCTCGATCCTCGTGCAATAACAACTGATTATATCCGGAAATTCATCCGCAAACAAAAAGTGTGGGTGTCCTACTAACCTATCCAACATCCGATCAATGAAAGGCAAAAGGGAAAAATGATCCTTTCTGTCACGTATTCAACTTCCCGTAATCAATACATACCCTCCATCCCTACACCGTTTTGCTCGAATCAATCTATTTCTTTCATTTCGATAACAAGAAACCCTTCTTTTGGAACCACATGAACCTGGCTCACCTAAGGATCGGTTTGATATTGTATAGATAAACCCAGTGATTTAACAATTTAAGCACCTCCTTCCCCGACTACTCTCTTCATCATCGGATTCAGCCTCCTCCTCGTGTGTTCCATGCATGGTTTTGAAGTCTCTTCTAGCGTAATCTTATGCATGCAAATCGGCGTGACCGACACCCTTCAATTTCAACGGACCAAGCTAGCGATTCCTTATGCTTCCTTAATATTTCCAAAGAACCTTTGTTCTTCATTCTCACCTTAATTTTGTCAAATGATCACCGGTTTTTCTTTGGTAATTCTAAGTAGGCATACTCTTCTTTTAAGTGACATGGCAACTCTTTTCAAAACTAAACCTTCAGACTGGTCTCTCATGAATTTCTCTCTTTTTCACTTTCTTCCCCATCATCTTTTCCCTCGTTTGTTTCAAGTCAACACTACTTCTATAACATGAGAACTCAAGTATGGAAATTCAGAATAGATGACTTTCATGTAATCGGGAATTCATCTCTGCTTTCATTGATAAAAACTGGAGCAAGCATAATCACGGCACATCGTAGCTGGGTTAGAGAGCAAAATCGCCTACATTGTAGCCTCTCTCCTTTTCCCCGTCTATATTTTTCTATACTTTTAATCGTTAAACACAAAGCAGCCTCTTTCTCCAACCCTTAAGATGAGAACTCCTTTTGCATGTCAATCAAGGTCGCCCAAAGAGCTGTGGAATGGTCTTCCTAATAGTAGTACTTAATCTTCTTCCATGTCCGTAATGATGAAGTCTACCGGGAATATAAACTTCCCAACAAGACTAACATATCTTCATGACCTCTTCAGTTTCACCATCGACCGTTCGCCATTTGAAGAGGTCAGCTTGTGGGAATAAGCTCCCAAACTTAATTTAAAATGTAAAGAAAGATTAGATTTGATATCACTAGCTCCTGAGTCACATAGAGCTTCATGGAATTCCATTCCTCCTACATTACAAGGAATTGTAAAGCTTCCTGGGTCCTTCATCTTTACTGGTAGTTCCTTCCTGATTACTGCACTGCAAGTGGCAGTGAGATTCACTATTCCTTCTTCTACTATTTTTCTTTTCTTGCTCAGTATGTCCTTCAGAAATTTTGCATAAAGTGGCATCTGAGTCACCACTTCAGTAAAAGGCATACTGATCTCCAGCTTCTGGAAAGTTTTCAAGAACCTTGCAAACTGCTCCTCCATCTTTGATTTCAGCTTCTTTGTGGAATGGGACTGTGCCTTGGTTCCTTGATGTTCTTCTTTTCTACTCCTTCTTTGTCATTCTCCAGTTAGTCTCTTCCTTTCCTCGGTCTTGCTACTTCTTTGTTGTCGGCCACCTTTTCTTCTTCTTCTCTTCTACCCTTCCACTCCTCAAATTCGGCATGTACCATGCAACTCTGTCTCTTCCTTGTGTCACTTGGGAAGGTATCTTCCCCAAGCCAGTAGGTTAGCCAACCATTTACTCAGGTTCTAGGTTCTTCAGTGGATGCATTGGTAGTGTTTTGAAAAATTTGAGAATTGGTAGCGTACCGGCCTCCCACTCCTCCAAACTTTTGTTCATGGAGGTTCAAATGTACTTTTATTATCCCCCCATAAACCGGCAGCATCCGTTCTCAAAAGATCGGGCCCTCCTCGACCTCGCACGGCCCCGGTGCTCATTTCCGTGTCGCCGTTGTCGGAACCTCGTGTTTACTGACACCCCTTTGATGGAGGGTTCCTGCCCCTCGCCTTGGCCTTGAAGCCCCTCCACCACGGTAGAAGTTCTCATGGTCTCGAGTGTCGGGTGATAATGTATCGGAAGGTTAGATTAGTTTGAAATGGTGTTTTGGCTCACCCAAACACCCTCAAGATCATAAAGTCCTCGCTAATACTTTTCAGCACCCTCATTAGCTCCCTTTCAATTGCTCCTATCATGAGCTGTGTCTTTCTTTCGCTTGCCTAAATCTGCATAATGGTATCCAACTCACCTCCATGGTCAGCCATCTTGCTCACCTCCATAATCCCTTTCCTCCACACAAGCTCCTCTTTGAAAGCCTCGTATGAGTTTTCATGTTACATTTAGCTGCATCTTCAATCGCAAATTTCCTTTGGCCTCTCAAAGACTTTTTCGTTTGAATGCTCCACAAAGATGAGGCATCAATGATCCCCTTTGATATATCATTCATAGCATGATATACAATGTCCATCCGAAATCTTCGTATCTATCCCATGCATTGGGCACCTCTCAAAGAACCGCTTGAATCTTTCCTGTGCTACATACGTGCTTCATCTTCCCTGTCAGAACACGAAGATCTCTCTCCTTTTTCTCGTGGTTAGATTTGGGAAAGAATCCGCTCTAGGAAAGCCCTCAACTAACTCCTCCTGGGCATCACTGTAACCATATGGTAAATGATTCATACCATGTAGTCATTCGGGATTCTTAGGGAGAATGGGAATAGGATGCGCTTTATAACTTCCTGGTCTCACCCATTCACCTTTAACAGATTAAATTTATCCCGAGGAATCTTCCCGTGTGCTCGTTGATCTTCGTGGGATGACCAAGAACCGACACTGACCATTGTAATCGTACCGGTTTCAATTCAAAATGTTATTAGCATCAACTCGTGCAGCCGCCCGATCACGAGTATTCTTCCTCAGATAATCGCCCGTAAATCCTCCTCCATTGTATTAGTGACTGGAGGCCTTCTAGCTTCCTCTACATGTATTTCAACCTCGATCCCTACTTTCTTCCATGGTCGAAGCTACCCTTGGTCTTTTCTCAAGCTTCCTCAGCCGCCTCTATTTCGTGTTAGCCGGGAATCAGATCGGGGTGTTCTGCTTCCTATGATCAAGTTTTCGAAAGCAAAACACACTCCCATTAATGATTAGTCAAATCATCAAACAATATTCAATGTTCATGTGCTAGTGGCCCAATTGAACCACTGCTTGAATTGTTTTTTTTTTTTGTTCTTTTTCTCTTAAAAATGTCCAAATTAGTATTTCCTTCTTTTGTCTGAATATTGATTACTAAATCCCTTCGATCCCCGGCAACGGCGCCATAAACTTGTCGACTTACTTAAACCTCAAAACCAAAACACATACACAAATTCTTTATAAACAAGTATTACCGCAGGACTATTGTCTAGTCCCTGGAACTTCGCCATAAAACTTGTAAGGTGACCAAAAGATCTCTAATACTAATTTATCATTTCCAATTCTTAGTTTTTAAGCAAGTTGGAACCTGCAAAGTGCACGGTGTCAACAAGTAATAAATGGATTTAAGTCCGTATATCGATCCCACGTAGATCTCAAGAATTTTTCATCAACTACCCTGTGACTACTTGAGATTCATATACTCATTTGGACCATCATTGATAATCTGTTCAGCGTAAAAGCTGGGAATTAAACTAATCGCATGAAAATGAAAATTAGAAATAACTGAAATAAAATGAATGAAAGTAAAACTAAATTCTATAACGAGAAGTGAATACTGAATAATTATCATAAAAAGACACATCAAGAGAAACAGCTGTAGTGAATTATCAATTCCTGTAGTGAATATCGATTAAATTTCATTATCATTTCAAGTTCAAATCGCCTAAGGCAATTGTAGTGCAATTCTGGATCTCTCTCCATTACCCACATTTCGTTATCTCATTTTTTCCGATTCTCTCAAGTACGTGGATTTAGATAACTACTTTTAACAAGAACTCCTTAATCGGGGTGGCTTTTCTTTCGCAATACTTCACCCATTCTCCATGGACTGTACACCTTAGCTCCCAAGTATCGGTCAAGCAAGGATAACTTCCAAATTACTTCCCTTCCTCGAAATTAGAATAGATCAACCTTTCCTCGATTAGATCTCGGGCCAGCACTTTGATTGGCCTCACTATCCGACCGAGGTGAAATTCTTGCTTTATTAGAATAGATAAGTCGTTCAACTCGATCTTGACTTCAAGCGAGAAGAGGATTTATCTAAGTGAACATGCAATGCTGCACGATCCCTTACGCAGTTGGTATACTTCAAAGAACTAGACGTTACTCCCCTGGGATTGTCTTCCCCCGTGTCACTCGTAGGACTTCCTTTGAAATCAGGTAATGACGCAATTTAACGGGTATAGGAAACCGATATCTCGTATCCAAAATCAATAAACCCATAATCAAGTAAATTCCTGATAAAACCTAAATGAACAAGATAATCGAAAATACTGCTAGAAATATTAATTCTAACTAAAACGTTTCTCTTAATGGAAGCTTCGAGTTCCCACTATCAATTACGCACTACAAAGATTCCAATCGATCAATAGAACGACCGCAAATGGAAACCTGAACACCGACCTCAATTTGTCCGAAATTCCACGTTACGGTGCAGTAATTTGAAAAGAAATTGATTTCTAGTGATTCACTTCAAATTAATGATAATATATCTCGATCCAAACAAAACAAACTAAAAAATAAAAAACACGCAGAAACAATCTATTCTTAAATGATCAAAAAAGAAAATAAAAAGAAAAGAAAAGAAAGAAAAGAAAATAAATGGTTTAGGCTACCGTGATTCTCCCTCCGATGCGCCCGCGACCTCCTTTTTCGATCCGGGGTAGCCTCCCTATTTATGTGGCTCTTAGTCGGGCCCTAAACCCAATGTGACTTAAGCCTCGTGGACTTTCTGCAGCACACAGCCCAAGCACCGCTCCAATGTGGCCCCGCCTCTACCGCGACATCAAACTTCATGTCGACTAATGGGCTTAGTTCCTCGCATCTTGGCGAACCCGGGTCGCTCATGTTGTCACTTTACACCAATCCCATGGCCCTCAGTGTGTTTCTTGATCGCTTGTGATGTTGCGACATCATGGCCTTGTCGCGACATCCATTCTAGTCCTTTGCAGTCTTCAATGGTTTGTTCCTGATGTCGCGACATTAGGATGTTGTCGCGGCGCCCAAAGCCCCCGCACCTTCCACCGGGTTGTCACATGATGTTCGCGACATCAGCTCGTCGCCACATCACCCCGGTAATCAAGCCTCTCGAAGGGGCTCGACCCATGTCGGACATCAACCCCATGGTTTCAAAGTCTTAAATTGATCTCCTCTTGATGTCAATGACTTCCGTATTAAGTCCCGCCAGGATAAATCCAAGAAATGGTGTCGCGACATCGCCTTTTGTCGCTAATTTCACTCTCTTCTTCATACCGTGATCTTTAATGAGTGCCCCCAAGGTCGGACATCACTAAATTCTCTTGTACTCTTCATCAAAGTTGTTGTGGTGTCGCTATTATTATCGCCTCTTGTCGCGACATCATTTGATATCGCCGAAGTCGCGACTGGAGTTGAGTTTGCGATGTCGCGACTCGTACTTCCCGTCGACATCACTCTTTTAATTTCTGCTCTTTCCTCAGCTGCCTACGATGTGTTCCCTGTCGCGACCTACATCAAATTCTCTTCGCAATCTTCTCTTGATATCGCAACTCTAGAACCCGGACTGCAAGTAAGACCACAACCAGACAATGACTCAAATGCGCTGTTTCCATTTCAAGCCTCGCTATCTGACCGCAGATTTTTATCCACTTATTTCGTATTTTCATCGTTTTTTCTTCTTCTCGCTCCTTCCCGCTAATGATAAATCGTGAGTTTCTTCATAATTGTATATTAATTATTCAATTTTAACCTAAAATCAAATGTAAAAATGGACTCAAAAGAGATGACTTTAAGCTCATCACTTAAAGGGCCTGGGCTATGTAAAGTGAAAGGAAGCAACTAATTTGATACCATTGAAAACAACTGTGCAGTGTGTGAATTAGCTTGGCGGGAGAAAAGTTCAAGTTAGCAAGGCTGAACTTTAACTCCACCAAAAAATTATTTCAAACATGGAATTTGTTCTAACATAAAGGTGACAAACAGGGTTTCAAATTTCCATTTAAAGGCAATTCAATCGTCTAATCGCAATTAGATCTGTTCAATCAGCTAAATTCAATTGTCCACTAGCTAAATTCAATTGTTCAATCGAAAAGAAAACAAATATACATGGTAGCCAAGACAAAACATGAAGGTAAAATCAGATATATAGACTCGAATAGTTTTTGATATAGCCAAATGGCTAATACATGAATAAAAGCTAAACATAAGAAAAGTATCACCCGCTACTAGTGGCTACTACATAAATCCTAATCACAATTAGTGCGCTGATAAAGCCGGTAACTATACAAAAATCATAAAGAAACCTAACCACCTCACCGCCGTGGTGGTGGTAACCTAAGTCGCCGTCGCAGCCCAAAACATCCAAATAGGGTCACGCTCAGGTGGCTCTTCCGATCGTGAACACGGTGGTGCCCAAGCGCTGCGATCCGCATAAAGCGACACTGGGCGCCCGATCCCTGGCTGCTTGTAGTCAAGCAGGAGCGCATGGCATCCATCACACCAGAATCTCTAGGAACTCCGGCGAATATACTCAAAGTGGAATGGTGTGCCGAATAGATAGGCTCCGAGTATCACCAAGAAATCATGACGTGGTGTGGAGGAGGAGATGGAGGTGACATCCGCGGAGCCTGACCCTCCGTATCTCGCTCAGGCACATCGTCTCTATAAAGTCCTCGCCACCCGACCCTGCACCTCCTCCCGGTCCCGTCCGTCTGAGATGGAAAGATACTGCATGGTCATCACCGCTCCGCCGATAACCAAAGGGGTACCGAACTCTCATCTCAATCCTCGACTCCTCCGAACCCATATGCTCGAGAACCCCGGCGCAGTAGGTCCCTGCACGTAGTGGAATGCTCTCGCTGCATTTTGTGGTCCTTCCCGATGGACCTTCCCGAAATGCATCAAGGAGGTCACCAACTCGGGAGGGACCGAATCCAATATCCCTCCGAGATCCGCAGAAAGAGCCTCCAAGATGGCCCTCCTCACGCACGTAATGCCGCAAATGCGGAACAGCACTGGGTCCGAATAAATGCTCGACAAGAAGATCCGAGGCGTGAGCCGCTCCCCATAAAATAATCGTCCAAATTGCAGTTGTCTCCGGCCTTGCTCGAACCATCTCCGAATGAGGTGGGTGGGCCCACCCCATAAACCTCCAGATTGGCCGCACGCAGATACGCAGCCCAAAGTCGCTAAATATCGGGCCGCCCGGCACCCGCCGACGCATCACTCACGGAGAACCGGAAGCTCACGCGACCATCCTGGCTCCCGAGATGTCATATAGAGTGATAGAACTCAAGCACCCACTCAGGTAATACGCCGCCCTGAGTCATGAAAGGCGAGTGAATAATCCTCGATCACCTCATAGAATCCCTAAACCTCGATCGCCCTGAAAGGCCGGACGTCGAGAATGACTCCCCGATGAAAATCTCGTGAGCCGCAGATTCCCTGGAATGGGGTTCCCTACGAACAATCCGCCCCGATCCCGGGAGGCAGCGATAACCGAGGCGACGATGTGAGCCCCGTGCCGATGTAATCGGTGATGGCCGAGACCGGAGACACGACTCGCCCGTCCGATGTGGGCCCGCTGAGGGCTCTGCCCTCCTAACTCCTCCAGGCGTGATGGGGCCCGAGGTCCCATCCGTGTCTCCGACACCCACGAAATCCCCCGAGGCTCCGGGCACGCCCCTGGGACCTGATGGTACCGGGAGCCTGACCGAGCTGTGGTCAGCCCTCGCCGGTGTAATCGAATCTAACCCACATCAAGGCTGATCCACCTCGAGTACGAACCATAACTGAAATCTGAATAATACTCTGGAAGAGGGCTGCACTCAATAAAATGTAACTAGAGTAATCGAATATATGAACCGAGGCCCACCGGAGGCAACCGGAAGCTCACACTAAACTCGGAAGACTAACCAAGGCTCATCGGGCCGTTAGTGTCACACCTGGCTCAGAATAGCCAAATAAGGTTTGGTAAAGGTCTAACTCGTTGTGGCAATGTGCAAGTCGAACTCGATAAGGTGGAGCCCAATGATGGTCTCGACAATGACCCCAATGACAAAGCAGTTGAAATGCATGGGCAGGAGCAAATCCGGGACAATGGCTCGTAGATCACCCGCCGACACGCGCACGCATCGTGCGACCAGACTAATCTATTGCATGCATCTACTTCGCACCGTAGCGGGCAAGAAAATACTGTGGCTACTACAGGCGCAGGCACCGTGGCTCAATCGCAGGTGGTACTTGCCTCGGCAGCTGGAGTGACTCGCACGGCAGAGGTCAGACCTGTGGCTACTTCATAAGTCGAGAGGCGTGGAGATATGAAGTGACCGCCATCCCCCTCTCAGTTTAAATAAAGAAGCCGTGGTAAATTGAGAGTCTCCTACACCCGCTTCATTATTTTTAGCGAATTTGGCTCAAACGATTATACCACCTGCAAATCGAAATTCAGTGGTTATTTATTGATACTATATGAAATTAAAAAAATATATATAATGAGAATTATTATATATAAAACTATAATTAAAATTTAATACAAAATACTATAGTATATAAACAAAATTACTAAAAGGGAAAACTGCTTAATTTAGGGAAACTTTCAAAATAATCGAATTATCAAAATTAACTAAATTAAGACAAAAGTAAAATTGTTGAACCGCAATCCGGTTTTTGAAAACACTCTGACCAGCCCAATTTCAATAATTACTCAAGGAGGGTCAAGAGAATGATCTCTCAACCCCTCGCAGAGTCTGGTTGACTCCATGGTGTCGTGTCCAATTGTTGAAGTGGTCCTCACTGATGGCTTTTGAATTATAATTGGCTTGTAGTGGGTGTCGATGGCAAGACCATCATCTCTTCAATCCCTGGGCTGATTACTCCTTGCAATTCCCGGACACCGTGCTTCCTCGCATATCGACCATTCAAAACAACTTCACGCTTATTTGATTTTCATGTTCTAGCAACTTTTGCTTGTTGTTCAAAATGAAAGATGTTTAACTCCAAGGTCATAAGCTACCAAAGGTAAGTTGTACGACTCCATTCCGACAATTTATTATTGTATCACAGGGCCGTAAATGGTCTTCCTAAGATGTGATTGGAACATGATCAGTTCACTTGGTAATCGTCGTTGTCAAGCACTACAAAATCTACCGAGTAGTATAATCTTGGTCTATTTTCACCAAGACATCCTCAACTATCCCCTAGTGGATTTTAATCGATCTATCGCTCAAACGATAATGTGATGTTGGTAGGTTTAAGTTCACCTAAACCTAATCGCTTATATCAATACTGCATTAGGTTCACACTGCTCCTAAATCAAGCAATGATTTGTCTATGCAATTCCCACCAATATTGACTAAAATTGTAGAGATCTCGGATCCTCAGATTCGATACAAGGTATTTGCTTGATTATGGCACTGACTTGTTCAGTGAGAAATGCCTCTTCTCAATGCCTAATCCCTCTTTGATCAGGCAAAGATCTTCAAAAAAATTTTGCATAAACAGGACTTGTTTGATTATGTCCAATGAGGTATGTTAACCTTCACTCATTTTAAGACTTAAAATGCCCGTCACGAGATGCCTTCTTCTTACCTCTAAGTGCTCAGGGAAATGGAGGTGGTATGTCGATTTCTCATTGAATCTTTAGGAGAATATGCTCGACCGCACTTTTCCTCCCCATTCGGATTCTTCAACAGCTTTGCATCAGGTTGATCAAATCTTTTCCACCTCGTGGTGATTATAGCCTCCAACTTCATCCATTCCTAATTATCGATGATCCTACCTCATGGATATTCCCCTTTCTGGTTTGGTAATCGTTTGGGAAGGGAACCTTCCTCTTTCTCAGACCTCCAAAGAGTCCTGTTGGATTCCTGGTGATTGAATACCGTAGGTTATCAATTTTCTCTCGTTCATTGCTTCCTAGCCCATCTATTCTTGTTCAGTTGTACTTCTACAAAAGATTTCAATCCTTTGTGCCATTTGCACATTAATTCCTTTTGCTCTTCCACAGTTACGCCTACCACCTTACTCAAATTTAAAATGGCTTGCTCCACAGAGATGAGGATGGTGGTATTGTGGTTGAAATTAGAACCAAACTGTGGTTTGGCACCGGGGTACATAGGCGGGGGCTGTTTCCGTGAGTGTTGTAAGATTCCTCCAGCTAGGTTATATACCATATGGAGCATCTATGGGTGGTTTATTTTGATTTAGACATGGCAGCCACCCTGTGGATACACTCCTCAGGTATTTATTCGACCGAAAATCAAGCAAGAAAGTCAGATGCGTATAACCTTATTAACTGCTTGCATCATGCTGATTTTTCATTTCCAATTTCATCCAATCTTCTAGTTAAAGTGGTCACTTTGCTTTCATCTCTCGTGTCTCTAAAGCATATACACGCCTCCCCTTACTTGGTTCTAAGGCCTGACCTTCGCTTCCCTGATTCGGTCTATCCCATGCCTTTGAGGTTTCAAACATATAGTTCAAAAAGTCCATGGCTTCATCCTGCTTTGCTCAAAAGTTACTCCCCACACATAGTCTCCAATAGTTGTTTCCATGGTTGGAGACATACCTTATCATAAAAATGGTTCACTAGCATCCATGTATCAAACCCATGATGTGGACAAGCACTAATGGTCTCCTATGAATCTATCCTGCAAGACTCAGAACCTCTCACCATCTTCGAGCCGCAAAGGTGTAAATTTGTCTCTTCAAATTGTTGGTCTTAATGAAAGACCGAAGAATTTTTTAAAAACTCATTGCAAACAGCCCAATTTCTTATGGTTCTAGCCTCAAAGGAGTTAAGCCAAATCTTGGCCTCTCAGCCCTTGTGGTCAATGAAATGCTTCTGCCTTTAGCAAATCCATGTCCATCATACCTCTCCCAAAGGTTGTGCAAACCTCCCAAATCTCCTATGTGTGTGTATGGATTTTCATTTTCCATACCATGATATGTGGGGAGTAGGGTATTCAAATAAGGCCTCACCGCTACATCTTCAGCGATGATAAAGTGATGCAAGAAGCACTCAACTCTGTGGAGGGTGGATGTGGTCCCCCTCATCGATCTACAGTCATGCTGGATCTACTGGGCAATCCCAACACTCGCTGCCCTGCAGTGGATCCATTCGTCTATCAAGTACACTGATTTCACCTCTCGTCTAATTGGTGCTCGATTCTTTTGCAATTCACTGATGTCTCTTTCCTAATGGTGCATAAACACCATATAATAACCGAGACACAAGAAATAGCACAAACAAACTTGCAAAAAGGGTTATTGTTAGCTAAAATAAAAACCGACCGTAAAAACAAAATAAAGGCAAAGATCGCAAAGTGAGGAACACCTGCGCCATACAACCGGGATTCAAAAAAAGGGTTAAAAAGGTCACCTCTACTTTCATGATGTTGATCACAAGTACACTTCAACTTATCGTTTAGTTTGGCACCATCCCCACGCGAACGGCGCCATTTGATTTCGTGCCACGTAGGCTGAGCTAAAATCAACAAAATTCTATATACCTGTTCTCCCACCGCGTAGTTTGGGTGCCAACAGATAGTGGTCTAGGGTCGAACACGGGGATGGGTTTTCATCCTAAGAATGATTTGTATATGCAAGAAGGTAAGTGCCTGGTTTCGACTTTGATTGTTTCAAAATGTTGAGTAGTTTGAAAACCCGAATAAATCAGAAGACTAAAGTGATGTGTGAAAAGGTAACTTTGAAGATTTAGGTCACTAACTTGATAATATGTAAGTAAACAAGTGTCCCTGCTTGATCCTCGTATTATGACAAGCAACCTATAGTCCAAGCCATAACCTGACCTTAACTAGCAACCCAACCCTAGAATCAATTCCTATTTGAGTCAAATACAGGTAATATGTACCACAGCCCTTTCAATTTAAAACCCTAACATTCAACATCATTTCAAAGGGTTCTAAAGGTTCATCTAAAACCACAGTACATCTAGCAATAAGTATGCACTGTATCCTAAAGCATGGTAAGTATTGGCCAAATTAATGACATTAAATGATATTCAACCCTAGTTTGAGAAGATGGGAGCCATAAATACAGTACCTGTAGCATTTAACACAAGAGGACAACCTGCATATGCCCCACCACCAAGCTAGCTTCCTTCCTCTTCAAAGAAAAGAGGCTTAGCCAAGCATCTCAGTTGTCATCCCTCAAGAGGGGTGTTCTCGCGCCCAAGAAAATAAGGGAGAGGAGAGAGAAGAGAGAACACCAAACCCCTAACTAAAGCTGCTAGATATTTACATAAAGTAAATGTGCCAAAGATTTCTCTCCAATTTCTTTTGGTTACAAAAACTATGGGGGTTTATATAGGCTTTCACCCATTTATGTGGAACTACAATAAAGCCTAACATTCAAGCAATTTATGTAAGTAAGAGAGTAATACACCAAAACTGAAGCTCATTTGGCATTTCACTCATAAAAGTATGACAAGGCGTTGAATCTCCTAAGGCATATAAATTTCGATATAGAAGGAAATTTCATGGCTTAGCTAACACCAAGAGATAGCGAATCAGAATTTTCGCTAGTAAAGGGTACTCGCTGAATAGCTAAATTTTGTTAGCTTAGCGAAATTTCATGAGTAGCGAAATGCAAAATTTCATAGGAATAAGTATAGCGAAAATCCTCCTGAGTCTAGCTTAAAATTCACACTCGCTTAAGATTGCGAAATTTTCTATTAAGGTCATGAATTTTTCGCAATCCCTGAAATTTTCGCAATCTTAGCGAAATCGAATTGCCGATTTCCTTCTGAATCCATGCAACCGTCCTCTACGCATCGATTTTTCTTCACTTTGCCTTCATTCTCTTTGATTTTCGTATGATCGATGGCTTTGATAAATTTGGTTCAATCTTCATGATTCATCATATGTCTCGATAACAACTCCCAAAGTACGCCAAAACCCGCAAACAAACTAAAATAAACTTAAACAACATAAGTGAAACTAAGAAGACTTTAACACTTCAATTGGCTTAATTGACATGATTAGTGCGCAAAAAGTACTCAAAACCTATCTCAAATAGGGCTCAAAATAGCACTTTTTGGGTACTAATCAACAACACAAAAAGAATTGTGGACTAAGAGGTGGGTCCTGATCTATTTAAGTTGGTTAGCATGCCAGTCGTGGTAATAGTCATTGTTTGGGGAGAGTGTAGTTTGGTAGTTTATTGCTGAGAACTGATCATTTAAACACTTAGATTTTGGTGGAAGTTCTTGGTTGAGTCATAGAGAAGGAAACTATTTTGATATTCAACTCTATATGGCATTCATTCTCTCGAGATAGTTATTAGGCGAAGTTTCGGTAATTTCCATTGAGGGTTAGGCATTACTTCTTCACAACCTTTTGGCCGCAACCTTTTCAGAATATACCTTTTGTTATATTTTGTATGCTCTCTTTTTCTTTTCTTCCTTTCATTGCTAAGGACTAGGCAATGTGTAGGTTGGGGTGATTAGTGCCCAAAAAGTGCTATTTTGAACCCGGTTTATTTCAGGTTTTGAGTGCTTTTTGTATACCACTATTCTAATTAACCGATTTACACATTAAGGTCCCCTAATATTCTATCGATCTATTTTGTGGCAAATTTCATAGCTACAGCTAATTATGCCAAAATTGCTCCAGTCGATCCACGACAATTCAAGTCAAACTCAAAGATTGCAAATCAAAGATCGTGGGCGAAAGAAGAGCAACATGAAGAAAACCTGGAGCACTCGCAGAGTACTTTCGACACCGCCACCGTGCATCCGGCGAGCACTGCTCCTCCAAAGCAATTGCTCTCGCTACGCCAGGCTTTTGTTACATAATTCTTTGGTTTTTCTCATTTTAACCCTGTGGCTAAACTTCCGATCTCGTTTCTTTTGTAATTTCCTTGACTCTGAGCATATATCAGCCCTGGGCCAGAGAAACGGCACCAACCTCCTCACGCTCTAAGAATACTGGAGTGGGAGGCAGCTTTCACGTCGTTTCCTTTTCTCCTTTCTTCCACTTTCTTTCTTTCTTTTCCATTTTTCCTGGCCAGCCAAACAACCTCCGAGGATGACAACCTCGTAGGATGTTCTGCTAGACTCTCCTCCTGGAACAGAGACACTGTCAGGATTCGAGGTAAACTCGACTGCCCCCCGCTTTTTAACCCGACGTATTTATGGTTGCTTATGTTCCCGCTTCCTACTTAGGGTTAAAATCTCTTAAGAATGCTCTCTTTACTATGTATTTGGCAAGCTGGTTCAAATGATACTTTCACTAGATCCACTAAGGCCCAATTAGTTGTCTCCTGCTAGTTATCGTAGGGTAGTGTTTTTGAGATGTGTTTTCACTGTTAGGGACATTTATGCCCATTTAAATGCTATGTTTCAAAAGGGAAAATCATAAGGTTTAGTTTTTAAAGTTAAATGAAGATCCTGCCTTGAAATGACTATATGCTCATCCTCCCCAACGCGAGGAAAATACCCTGTGGACATGTAGGTTGGGTCTTAAAAACCCTAAACCAAAGGGTCCCGACACTTCAAGGGGTTCTATTTTACATTTTTTTTCTTATTTTAGTTTCAGTCCGATGAACATCCAACTCCCCTGTTTTTACAAGCCTTGAAATCCAAAACCAAATTCACCATTTTTGAATCACTGCAAATCATTTCAGATTTAAGAAAAACCCATCCCCGTGTTCCGACCCTAGAGCCGCTATATATCAAGTAAAGAGAGTTTACCAGCTTTTGGCCATTTTATTATTTGGCTAACTCTAATCTTTGAAAGCCTTGTTCAGGTTCTTTTGCTTTGTCCCTTGGTCGCTGTGTGTTTATGCATCAATTGATAGAGACATTTAAGGTGTATCGAAAGAGTTCCACACCACCGGATCAAAGTTTTGAAGTCAGGCACAAAGTGAGCAAACGGATCCCTCATTTGAGGAACAACGTCGCCAGCACCCTATGAACCAACAAAGATACAGTCAACGAGGGACCACATACACCTCCCTAGTGGTGAGCGCACTTCCGTATCAGCACCACCCTGGGCCGATGATGTGGTAGTAAGACCCTATCCGGTGCCCTTCCATTTCATGGAATGTGAGAATGAAAACCATGCACTTTGCATCCTGATTTTGAGGAAGTGTGCATAACTTTAAGGAGGGTAACCGATATGGATTTGATGAAGTTGAAGGCATTCCCATTAACCCTCAAGGACAAAGCCAAAATATGGCTTAATTCACTGAGACCAAGAACCATTGTAGAGTCGGGCAGAGTCAAAGTGCACTTTAAAAATCTCCTTCTTCTGGGCTCATGTGCACTACCAATTTGAAGAGGCAAATCTACACGCTTGTCGCCCATGACAATGAAAGGTTCACTTGTCGGGAGAGGTTCATGGAGACCATCGCTGCATGTCCACATCATAGCCATGGCACTGATGCTCGTGGAATTTCTATGGTGGTATGTCTCCAGCCATGAAGCAACAACCTGAAACAATGTGTGGAGGGGACTTCAAGCAAGCACCCGTGATGAAGCCATGGACTTTGAAATTATGTGGTCGAAACTTAAGGATGGGATGATCCAAACCCAAAGTGAGTGGAGAAAATGAGGCCTTGTACCCACTAAAGGAGGAATTTTGCACTTTCGAGGATATGGAGATGAAAGCAAAGATTTCAACCTTAGCTAGGAAGGAAGAGTCAAGGAAAAAGGCTACATGAGGCAATAAAGGATCGAAAATCCCGTGACAGCAATCCCATGCACTTCAATTGCTAATCCACTGTCCACCAAGAAGAATACTGTCCAATTGCTCCCTCAGTGAGAGATTTGATGTCAGATCATGCCAATGCCGTGGGCTAATACAAGCCACAACCCAATGCCCTATATGGTAATACATATAATCCCAAATGGAGGGAAATCCACCCTAAATTCCTTGAAGCCTAACCCCTCGCGATGTGCTCGTTGCCAAACATTGTTCCTCACCAACCACGCCCATCACCATCCTCATCCCCCGTTGAACAAGCTATTTCAAATTTGAAAGCAAGGTGGTAGGTGATTTTGTGGAAGAGCAAAAGGGAATCAATGTACAATTGACTCAAAGAATTGATACTGTGGAAAGCACCTTGAATAAGAGAATAGATGGGCTTGAAAGTAGCCTTAATCAGAAAATTGATCATCAACAGTATTCAATCACCAGGATTACCAATTTGCTGGAGGTACAGGAGAAAGGAAGATTCCCTTCCCAAACACTGCCCAATCCAAAGGGGGTTCATGAAATAGGTTCTTCCAGCAACTCAAGGATGGATGAAGTAAAGGCTATCATCACTTTGAGGAGTGGAAAAAATTATAAACTAGTGCCTATGACCTGGCCAAGAAACAGTAAAGGAAAAGGAAGTTGAGCCCGAGAGAATAATCGTGGAAGATTCAATGAAGAAAAGTATGCCCTCCATTTCCTCGCAAGCACCTGTGGGGAGGCAAAAATCACAAACCAACAAATTAGAGGTAAGCATGGGCAAGTGGGAAGGTAATATCCCACCGCTTGACATGATTGCTGTGTCCCAACATATGCCAAATTTTAAGGACTTGAATGGTCAAAAGAGGGTCGCATTGAAAAAGAAAGCCTTCCTGGGCCGTAATGCGTCGCTGCCACTATTCGCAGTAAGACCCCGGTGAAATACAAGGATCCAGGATCCCCCATAATATCAGTCAACATTGGAGGAACTTGCATAGATAAAGCATTGTTGGACTTGGGGGCCAGTGTAAACCTACTTCCACATTCAGTATATAAGAAATTGGGTTTAGGAGAGCTTAAGCCTACCAACATCACTCTATCATTAGCTAATCGATCGGTAAAAATTCCTAAGGGAATAGTTGAGGATGTGTTGGTAAAGGTGGAAAAATTCTACTACCCAGTGGATTTTGTAGTGCTTGATACCGAACCGATTGCAATTGGGCCTAATCATGTGTCAATCATCCTGGGAAGGCCATTTTTGGCCACTTCCAATGCGATAATCAATTGCCGGAATGGAGTCATGCAGCTCACATTTGGCAACATGACACTGGAGCTCAATATTTTTCACTTGAGCAAACAAGAACAAGCTAGCGTAATACGAGGCAAGGATCGATGAAGTTTGCCCGATTGGTCTGTCTCGTGGAAACCAAATGCTCACAAACTGTAGGAAGAATTGGTAAAGGAAAGTGAAGCAATTGATGGAGATTGGACTGCATCAATCGCTCCTGCAGAGCCAATGATTCCCCCAACACCACCAAGTGGAAAGAAGCTCAACACAAAGGAGCTGAGCATGAAGGCCAATGCAACACACAGTACTGGAGGCGTGAAGGAGCTCCTCCTCCTGATCCTTCACAGAATGTGGGGAACTAGAAGGCATGAGCTGGTTTGTCTTCCATCGAGACTCAAATCGCAATAAAAATTTTGATTTTTTAGCTTAATTTGGTCAATTTTCGCTATTCTATTTTTTTAGTAATTCTTCATTCAATTTTAACTAAATATAAAATTTCATTTGTAATTTTACTTTAATTTTATCTTTATTTTTATTTTTATTTTAATTTATCTAAATTAAATTTTATGTTTTCACAGATGGAAACTGATGCAAGTATGAATTTCGCAAGAATGGCTTAAATTCATTCCCCATGCTCTTCGCCCACTCTCAGACCTTTCAATACAACGATTTATAAGCAAAGGGCCCCTCCCCCCATTTTCTATTTCTATCTCACTTTCACTCCCTTCCCCCGAGCTCTCGTGGCCCTCGTTCCCCGCCCGGCTCTATCGCATAGCTACGAACACCGGTGCCGCTATGGCTCGAGCCTCGCCAGCCCTAACCACGCCCTCACGCACAGATCCACCACCGTCGCCATCGCCAAAGATTTCACTCAAGCCCGTCTTCACTGCCGCAGATGATCGACCACGCCCATGGTTCCACCCATGGAGGTCACCGCCATATGCCCACGTCCCGCCACACTTCAGAGAGACGGTGGCTTGCACTTCAGGGTCAGCAGATGCTCACCGGACAAAGAAAGTAGAGACACCACCACATTGGCCCTCGCCGTTATATCAGAGGTGAGTCGAAGTTCTCGAGCCCCCATCCAGCGAGAGTTAGGACTGTAGGGACCCTCGGAACCCTTCTCCAAAGGCATCCGAGACAGCCGAGGCCTCGCCCGCCGTGGCCCGACATCGTTCGTGAGTCATCGCGATTCAGGCCCGAGCCAGCCACTCCTCCTCTCACCGATCGTGGTCTATCGCTCCCGCGCACGCCGGGCCGAGGATCAAAGCACCGGCAGCCAGCCAGATCCCATCCTAGAATCAGAGATCTGGTGTCTCGGATTTCATGGAGTCATATTACGATATACCCCACTGGGACGCGGACCAGCGATTCAGAGTCGATGCTGATCCCAAGAATATTCACTCCCATTCATGACATCGAGGCGCCCTTTTATCCCGGGTGGTGCGCTGAGTTTCACACACCATGACATCCCTGGGAGTGCCTATCCATTGAGATCCGATTCAAGATTGACACCGCCCTGTGGTACCCGGGAGCCGCATGAGTAGCTATGCCAGATTGGTCTCGGCCAAGAGTTCCGCTAATTCACCTGACAGAAGGAGGCCTCAAACATATCACATAGAGAGATGGTTTGGTCGTCTCGCCTCGAGATACCATCGTCGAGCCTATAATTTTGATTAAAGGCTCAAAAAGGTTATTCGATCCCTATTTTAATAGGTTTTGAGCGCTTGTACTACCAATTGTTTGTAACAACCCTGGATTTACACACGTCCCTACTATTTAATTGATCACATTTTGAAGTAATTACAGCTTTTATGAGCTAATCATGCTAACATTGGGTCGAGCTCGATCCAAGAACGAAAATTCTAGTCAAACTAAGATTAACAAAATGTCAAAAAGCAAAAACTTTCCCCTCTCTCTCTCTCTCTCTCTCTCTCTCTCTCTCTCTCTCTCTTCCTCTCTCTCTCTCCCTTTTTTTTCCTTCCTCCATCAAGGAAAGAAGGCAAATGTGAAGAAAACACCACCGCAGTTTTCCAAGACCGTGACACAAAGATCGCATCCCAAATTCCCATGTTCTCCTCGCAGATTTCACGCAATTGTTTTTTGCTACAATTTTTGGTTTTTTTCACCCTTGTTTTATTCACTTATGTTTGGATTGGATGGTATTTCACTTAGTTTGTAAGGCTACATAAGCCATTTGTATACACTGTTGGATGAGGACGAATTTTTGATGTAAATAAAGTTAGGGTTCCATTTCTCCCGTTTTCCCTTTTCTCTCATTTTCTCTCCCTTTCTACACAAATACCTCCGAGGATGACAACTGTGAGGATGGTTGGTTGTGCCTTCTTCCTCCTTGAAGAGGACGGCTATCAATGGTTTGAGGTAACGCACGGCCCCTCTGCTTTTAACTGAATGATTTTGGTTATTTATAAATTCTATTTCTCACCCTAGGTTAGAAACTCATTTGATATGCCTTCATTGATCAAGATTTAGTAATCTTAGGTCTTTGATGCTTTATTGCTAGATCCACTCGAGATTCATTAGTCAGCTTTCTATTTGTCACGCGAGGCAGACTCCGGGAGGCATCGCCATTTTCCGGGAACATTAATGCTCAATAAATGTTGTTTTTCAAAGGAAAATCATAGGGTTTAGTTTTAAAGCTAAGGAAGATCCGGCTCGGGAAATGACTATATGTCATGCTCCCAACGCGAGGAAAAAGACCCGAGGACATGTCAAGGCCCATAAACCCTAACCCAAAGGGTCTGAGACTTCAAGGATTTCTTTTCTTATTTTTCTTCATTTTAGCGCTTTAAACCCTAAACCTCCCTCGTTTACCAAGCTCAAAATCCAAACCAAATTCACCATTTTTTACTTCACTTAAATCATTTGTACGAAGAAAACCTATCCCCGTGTTCGAATTCTTTAGACCGCCATAATCGCAGAGCTTGACTACTGTAGTAGGAAGAACATAGGATACATTTTGGTTGATTCCCGATCACCCATCAGAGAAGAATCAATTGAGCTGTTTAGGATGGTGCCTGGCGTACTGGACGAGTCAGGAAACACTTGTGATCCTCATCACAAGTTTGGTGAATTCCTTTATATTTCATCGCTATTTTTTATTTTATTTTCATATTAAAAAAAAATTCGCAGACTGCTTGGTGTTGTTTTGTGTTGCTTGTTATTTTTTCTGCAGGAATCCATGTTCTAGTGGGCTTGAACTAGAATGAAATGGAAGAACAGTATAATGAGTACCCTGTGGAGAGTAACCCTAGAGCATACATGACAATGAGGGACTACAAGAACCTTCCATGGCAAGTATAAGAACTCAGAGAGAGAAATCCAAACCTTATATAGTGGTCATGAGGGAATATAGAGACCGATGGATGAGTGCACCGTCTCATAATGTTCCCTCAACTTATATACTTCCCGCTTCTCCACATTTTACCTCAACTTCCCAAAGAAGAACAACCACCACCCTTTATCCCTGTTGAACAAGCCATCCTCGAATTGAGCAAACATGGACAATTTGCTGAGAGGAGCAGGCGGTAATGACCTGCCCGTGCCAATCAAGAACCGAGACGCCTGAGAGCCCTCGAACAAGGAATCGGGATGGGTTCCAAAGTGAAATTGGATCAAAAATTGACATCCCAGAGAATCCATCTTAAAGCTCACCGCAATCAAATTGTTCAAAGAAGAGGAAGAGAGTCCAAAGGAAGAGTGCCTAAATGGAAACCACAGAGGAGCCGTGGTCTACAAAGTGAGCCACAAGAAGGCCTCGGTAGAAAATTCGAATCCTCAAAACATTGGTGTTGCTTTGCTCGCTATGGAGAAGAAGGATGCAACCCCCGTTGTTGACCGAGAAAGCAGTGGGCAAACACAAAGAGAACACTTACTCCTCGCCCTATCATTCGCCATACCGCTCTTCACTCCGCAGACCACAATCCCAACCCAAAACACCTACTGCCAATGCCCAGACCACCTATAACCCACTGCCAGTGTACATATTGCCTGCAGCAAACTCAAAGCCTACAACACCTGCTCCCAAGGCTAAGTCCAACCCATCATTGACGGTCATGCGAAACTTCAATAGATTAGTGGCCTTTGTACATAACTTGCTACCATCAAAAACAATGGTACCGCCACATCGCATGGCACAGCCTGCTGGAGTTTCGTGCAGGTCGGGTTCGACTGGGAGCATCCGAACCCCGGCATTTTTGAGCCCGCGCCGAAAACTCTTCCAAAGGCCTAAGGAAGGCTGCAATACAATCTCCCACTTTTTGTTTTAATTTTCCCGTTTTATTTTATTTTATCGATTTTATTTTGATTTCTTTAATTTTCTTTATAGATTTTCTCTAATTTTTAGTTAATTTATGTTTTTAAATTAATTTTTACTTTTCTGCAATTTTTCCTAATTTTTCTTGTATTAATTTTTGCAGTTTTAGTGAAATTTTGAAGCTGATTGAAGAAATTGGAAAGCAGAACGAAAAGTTTGTTACTTTGTCTAGCTAGTAAATTTTCGCAATTATAGCGAAAATTCTTCGCACCCCAGCTTAAAATCATAAAATTTCGCTATAGAAAATTTTGCTCAAATTTTCGCTAGCTAGCTTAAAAATACTATTCCTTTCCGCTGCTAAAAGCCAAAATAGTGCACAAGGTCTCCTTTTTTTATTTTATTTATTTTATTTATTTATTTTATTTTTTATTTTATTTTATTATTATTATTATAAAATTTTACTTTTATATATATTATTTTTATTTCAAAAAAAAATTGTCTCAAAAATAAAAAATATAAAAAAAATATAAAATTTTTTTCAAAAAAATGTTTTTATTTTATTTTATTATTATATTATTTTATTTTATTTTTGTTGTTAATTTATTTTATTTGATTTTCAAAAAAAAAATCAAAAAATCAAAATTTCATTTAGCACAGTGATTTGCTCAGCCTAGCGAAAGAATTTATTGGTAGCGAAATTTTTCGCTATGGGCCTTTTGCCTCTAAATTTTGTTTTGGCTCGTAGCTTTTTATTAGAACTCCGTTTTGGCGGATTCTTGGTACCGTTGAGCTTAGAGTGTAGAATCCCAAATATGGCAGAAAGAACAATTTTGAGTTATTATGAAAGTGTAATTTTAAAATGCTCAAGCGAGTCACTTTTTTCCTCTTTCTTCTTCTTGTTTATTTGAAGCTGACAGGTGAATAAGGTGTCGATGGAAAGCTTGAGTCTCCTGCTCCAGGAATGATCACATCTCATCAAAGGTAACACTTTACTTCTCCATTTTCCAATCAGACCGTTTGAACTGCGAATGTTGGGGTTGAGAGTGCGGAAGTGGCTTTGTATTTATGTTTTATTATTATTGTACCAACCAATTTTGATGTTGAGTGACATTTGGGTTCCTTTCTATAAGTACATTATACTAAACAACTTACTTTTTAAAAATTCGAACCCATTTTGAAATCAAAATTTTTTGTGGTTTTGCCTAACTTGCAAGTTGGAAAATTTAAACTTTGTCCAATTATATTGATGTTAGATTGATTCCATGCCTAATTAGTGGATGATTAGTTGAATTCTTGTTGTTTCGACCATTTTTTCTTCCACCTTTAGCTAACCACACACAGGCACATTAGGTTTCAATGATGAGAACAACAACCTCCTTTATTTGCATAACCTACCTAGTTTCATTGACACTTTAATAGGTTAGGACCTGTGGAAAGAAGGCCAATGCGTTTTCAAAAAAAAAAAAGAAAAAAAAAAAAAAAAGAAAAGAAAAATAATAAAATTGCAACGCTTTGCCTTGAAACAGAAACACGGTCAGAAGTATATAGCTAACCTTTAAAGCAGTGCCTAAACCTTCAATGGTTGGGAGTCACCGACAGTGTTCGTTATGGGTGGATGGTGGAGTTGCAAGTTATGGTGCTGAATTAAATCATTAAATCCGGTGAAACACGAAGGATTGTCGTCGAAAGATCATGTGGTGTACTGTTGTAGTGGTTAAAGGTCGTGGGTGATCCGTTACATGGACTTTGGTGGTCGATTCTCGACATTGCACCACCTGTATGGTGTGGAATAAGATGTGGGTCTGATCTATTTGAGGTTGGTTAGCATGCTGGGTCGTAGTAGTAGCTAGATTGGGGGAGAGTGCGTTTAGCGATTTATTGTTGAGTGATAAAATAATCGCCAGATTTTAGTGAGTTCTGGTTGATTCACCAGAATGAGGCTCTTTTGATACTCAATTTTGTATGGCATTCATTCTCTCGAAATGGTTATTGGATAAGGGTTTGATGATTCTTATAAGGTTGACATTACTCCATTCACCTTGAAATATAATTTTGTGCACATTATTTTGTTATAGTTTATATGTATTTTGTCACTTTCTTTCTTTCATTGCTGGGACTAACGTGTGTAGGTTGAGGGTGTGATTGTGCCCAGTGCTATTTTGAACCATTTTTAATCGTTTGGCGCTTTTTGTACTTCGTTGTTATAATTAACCCGATTTACATTACGGTCTCTACTATTTTAATGATCACATTTTGTAGTACCGCGAGTTTTTGCGAGCTAATCGTACCAACGTTATTGGTCGATCCGCGAAAATTCTAGTCAAACTCAACATTTCAAATCATGAATCGAGAAGGAAAGAAGGGCCAAAATGTGAGAAAACACCCGCTGCGGGAGCTTCTCCTGCGAGTACTGACTCGACCAACGTACGTCACGCGGCCCCATGTTCTCCTGCATTCCGCGCTTTTTGTTTCTGCAATTTTGGTTTTTCTCCCTTTCTGCCCTTGTTTATTCACTTATGTTTAGTTGGATGGTATTTCCGCTGGAGTTTGTAAGGCTACATAAGCCCATTTGTATCTGCTTGTTGGATGAGACCAAAATTTTTGATGTCATCGGTTCAGGTTCCATTTCTCCGTTTTCCTTTTCTCTCATTTTCTCTCCCTTTCTCGGCCTCTGACATCCCTGAGATAATGACTCAAAGGATGGTTGTAGGCCCCTCTTCCTCCTTGAAGATGACTCTTGGGCAATGGTTTGGAATGCTTGTACGATCCTCTATTTTAATATAACATTTTACAGTTATTTATGTTCCTATTTCTCACCTAGGTTAGAACTCATTTTGATATGCCTTCATTGATCGGTGTTGCTTGATCTTTTGGGATTGTTGATTGTATTGCTAGATCCCTTTGAGATTCGTGTTGCTTTCTATTTATCCTTTGTGAGGTAGATCTGAGATCTGGTTCATTTACGTTATTAATCCTCAATAATCTGTTTAAAATCATAGGTTGGTTTGAGTAAAGATCAGGTTGAGTATTCTTGCACTCCATACCTGAACTATCGAGAATAAGGGTATATTTGTATATAAACTAGCGATGTACTGCAGGATAAAGTTCTTTCTATTTTCGCCATTGTTTCGATTTAAACCCAAACCTCCATGTTTTTGTCTTAAATGACAATTCACCTTTTACTCACCGTCCGCGTACGCCATCTCATGCGATGATCATGGCTATCTTTGCGGTAAGCTTGACTGGGCGTGGGAACATAGGATCTGAGTTTTGTTGATTCGGATCACCTGCTGTGTACGAATCACTCTTCCTGGCGACTTTTTTCCACGGATATCTAGTGGACCACGTGCTCGGCCGGCCTGGCTAAGCCCGATACATGTTTGCAACATCGAGCCATACTCAGGAAATATATGCGGGATATGTCGAGGATTATGGTTCGATCCTCGGGCTCATCATTACCTCATTGCTACATTTTGGGGAGAAGGTCCACCACAAGGACTGGCTCATGACCACCTGTGTTGATCTCGGGTTGTTGAGCGGTCCTGAGGCATCTGGGACCACCCGAGGAGCCACGCGGTGAGCGACGGATCAGTGTACTCAAGTCCTTATCCTTTAGGCGATCTTTATATATGCCTCTCCATTATTCTCCGACGGCGGAGGCGGATGATGTTGCGAGGGACCTTGGGAGAGATCTGTTCCGGATGTGGAGGTGGAAGGACCCCCGATTCCAAATTCATCTCCTCCGATTTCCACCTCTACTTGCCGACCACACTTGCAGCTTGCTGGCCCATCTACTCTGACTGCTTGATCACGAGCATATCCATGTCAGTTCCAGGGAGTTAGCTACTGTTATGGATGTTGTATGCACACTTGCTACTACTCAGGCGTCGTTAGATGGCGGATCTTGTGAGATCACTCGTGAATCACGCCATGCTTCATACGATCATAGGCCACCTGGTCTCATGATCAGTGTGAGTCTACACACCACACTTCACTCGAGATCGGTCTGTATCCGTGGCGTTCTCATGGATATGCTTGCGGCCCGGCTGCGTGACTTTAGATCACGTCTACACCGCACGGTGAGTGGTCGCACTCCATACTCTGGCTTTCGTCCACCCGGTGGGAACATGTTATGCTTTGGTTGGAAAAGTTAGAGTTGGAATGTCTTCTATCATATTTTCATCTTGTTTTAAGCTTTGTCTTCTACTTATTTTGTATGGATTGTATAGGATCTATGTCGTAATGTCGTGATGTCACTGTTGTGTTTAGCTATGTTAAGCTTGTATTAGCCACTTTGGTTATATCAAAAGCTTTATAGCCATATTTACATTTTTCAACCTTTTTGCAAATCATTTTTGTGGCTATATTTTTGTGTTTCTGCTCTTACCTTTAGTTGAAGAATTGAAGCCCTGTATGCTACCATAATGTTAGAAAAGTTCCATGCATGATTAAGTTTTTAGTCGATTGAAGTTCCAGCGTATTCAACCATGTATATCCACCTTTAGCTAATCACACACAGTGCACATCAGTTTTTATCAATAGGTTGATATATACCTCTTCTTTGCAAAATCGGCCTTAGATCGGGTTGTGACCTGTAGGTTTCGTACCTGATTGAAGACCAATGAATTCTTTGAATGAAAGAAAAACAAAGCAGAAGAAAGAAAAAGAGAATGAAAGCCGCGACACTTTGCCTTGAAACCGAACCACGGTCAAAGGGTATATCGTGAAGCTCAACTAAGCGGTGATACCTAAGCCTTCGTTGAATACCGACTTTGTCGATGCTACGGTGGATGATGATTAATGATTGTGAGTGCTGGATTCGAAATCGATGAAGTCGAGTGAAGCACGAAGAGTTGATGATCGTGGTCTTTTGACTTGATGCCTAAACCTTAATTGGTTAAGTCATCGGTGGACCCCGTTACGGACTTTGGTGAAGTCAGATTTTAGCATTGCACCCTACAATACCTGTCAGTAAGAAATAAAGTATGGCTGAATCTATTGGGTTGATGTCGGTTCAAATCTGGCGGTCTGGTCTGTGCCCAAAAGTGCCTATTTTGAACCTATTTAAAATAGTTTTGAGTGCTTTCTTTAATCATATGAATGAGCCAATTTTCATGTGCATGTCCACTTAGTACTACTAATTTGGTTTCAAGATTGTTTGGGTAACTGCGGGTCTTGGGAACTTAGGTCGTGGCTTTGGCATCGTATTAGTCTTTGAATGCTAGAATTCGATGATTTCATCCAGCGAAATGAAATATCAAAGTGGAAATGGCGAAAAATGAAGCTAAAGTGGATGGCGATTAGCGTGACAATTTTGGCTATGATTCTGAAATTTGGCTAAGATTGAAAATTTAGCGATCATAGCGAAGATTTGCGTCTTACTTAATTTAATATGCTGGAAATTTTAAGCTAGTGTGAAATTTGGCTGGCAGCGGAAATTCTTTGTTCTATTAGCGAAATTTTCCCGTTGCTATGCGCTGAATTTTCGCTATATAGCGGAAAATCCTTTGTTCGTAAGCGAAATGGATTTGCCTGTGTTTTTGATGTTTTTGATTCCAAGCGACCACGTTTGATTATTACCATTTTGTCCTTATTGTAATTACATATTTTAGAGCATTTTTGGTATTCTACAATTGGGTTGGCTATATAAGCCACCTTATGACTTTGTAACCTAACTGGATTCCTTTTAGTAAATGCCTTGACTTTTCATTTTAGGTTTCGAGTTTTCTCTCTTCTCTCTCTTCTTTCTCTCATTTTCGGCAACCAAGCATACCTTGGTGATGACAAACCAAGGTAATGGCGGCTAAAGCCCCTTTTTCTTGAAGAGGAGGTCAGCGGTAGGGGTTTGGAGTGAAGTTTTCATTGCCTCTCATTTATCCTGCTTTGCATTTATGGGCATTTAGCTCACGCATCTCGCTCACAGGTTGGAAACCTCCTGAATCCCGGCCCTGCTTGATGTGTTTGGCAAGCTTTGTGTAGTTCACGGTGGATCTTAATCTTGGATCCTTTGTCATCCCATAGTTGTCTCTTATTAGTTGCCGTGAGTTGCCATCAAATATATCTTCGGGACACGACATTCTCTGCCACTTCACGGTATCGACAGCACCCTCCTGTACGTTGGGCAAGCCATTTTGAATATGAGCAAGGTGGTGGGAAATTTTGTGGAGGAGCAAAAAGGCATCAATGCTCAATTGAACAAAAAAATTGAAAATGTAGAAAGCTCCTTTAACAAGAGAATAGATGGAATTTGAATGTATGTAGAAAATTGTGACACGGGCATCCATAACAAGAATGGGAATCGACAAGGCGAGGAGTTCCTTCTCGTATGCCAAATCAGAAGTCATGAGTGAGCTATACCGGTGAACCTCCCCAAAAATGAATAGTCAAGAAATTTGTCATTACCTTAGAAGTGGAAAGGTTGATCGACGTACTTGGCTTTGTGAAACCAAAAATAGGAGAGAATTGGGCGAAACACATTTTCTGAAGGGACTCAATGAAGCCTTTGCATACCTCCATTTCCCCAAGCACTAAGAAGCAGAAGAAGGCATCAAGCAAGCAAGCATCCTAGAAGTCTACAAAGCGGTGGTCGACATACCGCACCCAGACATCATGTAGTCCTGCGTCTGAGAGTTTGAAGATCTGCGTACAATCAAAAAGGGGTTGACATTGACAAAAACATTCTTAGCCCGAACAAGTTGACTCATCATCGGTAAAGACAATGGTGAAATACCCAAGGATCGAGGACCACAACTATCTCGATTAACATTGGAGGAATTTGTATTGACAAACATATTAGACTTGGAGTGCGGTGTCCTTCTTGCTACCGGTCTTGTAAACAGCTGGGTTTAGAAGTGAAACAACCAGCATCTGCTATCCTTAGCCCGATCGTTCGGTGAAGATACCAAGGGATAGTGGAGGATGTGTTGGTAAAAGTAGATAAGTTCTACTGTCAGGTGGATTTAGTGGTTCTCGACATGAAATGGTGGCGATGAATGATAATCAAGTGCCCATTATATTGGGAAGGCCATTGGCCACATCGAATCACCATTATCAATTGTCGGAATGGGGTCATGCGGCTCACATTTGGCAACATGACACTGGAGCTCAACATTTTCCACTTGAGCAACAAGCAAAAACTAAATGAAGATGTGGGAACCGTCATTGAAGTTTACTGGTCTTCTGGGTGCAGGAAGGCATGATACTAACGAATAGCGGGAAGAATTAATGGAGAACAATGAAGCGGTAATGAAGAATCCACCATTCCTCACTGTGGTCCATTACTACGAGACTAGATTGCCAAAACAAGGGTGACATGAAGGCACCTGCTATTTGCATAGCTTTGCATGCGTGAGCTACCATCACGGACCTCCTTGAGATCAATAGCTACACAAGCGGAGTAGTTCCTGCGGGAACACAGAGACCCTCCAGAATTTTGTTGAAATTTTTACTTTATATTATTTTAGTCAATTTGGGTTTTTAGTGGTGCCTGCTTTTACCTATTTTCTTTTTCAAATATTTTCGCATTTACAAACATCTTATCACAATTTTGGTTTTAAATGTTGCGGGAGTTGCGGTCTTTGAAATCTCATTTTCCTTTGCATTGATCAAGTCTCCGAGTGCCTTTGTTCAACCATCACCATTCCTCCTGGTCCAGAACCGTTGTTCATCTTCTATGGAGTTCTACGGTTTCTTTTGAAAGCCAATCAATTTTATAATATCTTGCATCAAATATACCTTGTTCCATTTTATCACCACTTTACCAAATCATTTATGCCTATATTTTGTGTTCTACTCTGCCTTGAGTTAAAGTGAAGCCACGTATGTTGCCTTAAAAGTTGAACAATTCCATGCATGAATTAGTTTTGGCGATTGAGTTCAGTGTATTCAACCTTGAACTTCCTCGCTGCGCTAATTCACCTGATTTGCAGGTTGTACCAATAGGTTTAGAAGCTTTGTATCTCTTCTCACTTTGCAAAGTCGGCCTTAGATTTGTTGTTGACCCATAATAGGTTTGTGTTACCCACAGATGAAGGCCAATTTAGTCTTCCAGTGAAAGAAAAGAAAAAGCAAAAGAAAAAGAAAAGAAGAAGAAGAGAATAAAAGTCATGTAACCTGTATGTAAACAGACGATCTGAGGGTATGGCGAAAACAGCTAAAACTGATGCTTGCCTAAACCTTAATTGGTTGAGTCATCGACAGTGTTCGATACAAGGGTGGATGGGTAGAGTTTAGTGAGTTATCGTGGCAATTCTCAGAGTCATTCGGTCGGGGTGAAACTGAGTTTGTGGTCAAGTGATCCTTTTGGCTTGATGCCCTAAACCTTAATTAGTTTAGGGTCATCGGTGGACCCCGTTACACGGACTTTGGTGAAGTCGGAGTTTCTAGCATTGCACCTACAATGCAATCAAGGGGAAAGAAATAAAGTGTGAATCCCCATTGGTTGATCCTTGGAGTTTAAGGCCATGGCGATGCCTTAAGACGATTAGATTTTGGTGGAAGTTAGTTGCTTCCTTGGAGCGAATGTTGTCTGAGCTTGTTCTTATATGTGATTCTCTCATGACGGTTTTTAGTGCATGAGGTCTGAGGTATTCTGCTGAGTATACACTTTTTTGAACAATATACACTTTTTGTGAAAACACAGCATGCATATCCTTTTTGTTTTAGCATTGCTAAGGGATTATGGCGTGTCGGTTAGGGTGTGATTAGTGCCCAAAAGTGCTATTTTGGTTTCCTATTAAAATAGGTTTGGTGCTTTTGCGCACTAATCATATGAATTGAGCCAGATTTTCATGTGTATCCATGGTACTACTAATTTGGTTCGAGTTGTTTTAGATGATTTGCAGGTCTTGGAACGGTCGTGACTTGTATGTGTCGATCTTCGAATCTGCGAGAATTCTCGTGATTTCATCAGCCAAAATGAGGAAATATCAAGTGGAAATGGCGAAAATGAAAGGTGAAGTGAATTAGCGTGGCGGCGGGAATTTTGGCTATGAATGCGAAAATTTGGCTAAGATTGAAATTTATAATCATAGCGAATTCGCAATCTTAGCGAATTCGCTATGCTCAAATTTTAAGCTAAGCTAGAAATTTATTTAAGCAGCGAGAATTATGTTCATCGTGATTTTCGATTCGTATCTTGTAGAATTTTATTTTATATGGCGAAGATCATTTGTTCATCAAGTGAAATGGGTGATTAGTACCCAAAAGTGCTATTTTGAGCCCTATTTGAGATAGGTTTGAGTACTTTTGCGCACTAATCAAGTCAATTAAGCCAATTGAAGTGTTAAAGATCTTCTTAGTTTCTTATACCGTTTAGAGAGGTTATTTTGTAGTTATTTTAAAGTTTTATATGAGTTCGATCAAGACATATGATGAATCATGAAGATTGAACCCAATTGTCAACCATCAATCATACCAAAATCAAGAGAATGAAGGCAAAGTGAAGAAAAATCAATGCGTGAAGGGCGAGGGAAGTCAAAGCGTGAAGAATCGGCAATTCCGGGGAATTTCGCTGAATTGCGAATTTCGTGGGATTACGAAAATTTCGTGTAGCGAAAATTTGTAATCTTAACGAAATTAATAATTTCGCTAGACTCGAGGTTTTCGCCTAAGCACTATTCTAGCAAAATTTTGCATTTAAGCTGCTCACAAGAATTTGGCTAGCTAGAGAAATTTATTTGGCTGGCGAAATTGCCCTTCATAAATTGATTCCCTTCTCTCTTAGTAATTTTAAGCTGGCTATTGAAGATTTTATTACAGCTAATGAGAGGTGATGTGCCTTAGCGATTCAGCTGCGCGTCGTGCTTTGTGATTAATGCAAGCAGAGCTTCAATTTTTGGTGTATTACTCTCTTGTCCCTTAAATTGGCCAAAATGTTAGGCTTGTTGTAGTTTCACATAAATGGGTGGCCTATATAAACTATAGTTTTTTTTTTTTTGTAACCTAAGAAGAAATTGGAGAGAAATCTTTAGGGCACATTTTCACTTTTATGTAAATATCTCACGACTTTAGTTAGGGTTTGGTTTTCTCTCTTCTCTCCTCTTTCCTTATTTTCTTATCTTAAACACCCTCTTGAGGATGTCTTTCGAGAGATGTAGCTAAGCCTCTTTTTCTTTGAAGAGGTAGTGGCTTGGTTGGCCAGAGCGATTCTGAGTTTATCTCTTGGGATAAATGCTCTTAGTCTTGTGTTATGGCTCCCATGTCTTCTCAAACTAGGGTTGAATATCATTTAATGTCATTAATTTGGCCAATACTTGCATGCTTTAGGATCTGATGTATACTTATTTATTAGATGCACTATAGTTTTAGATAGTCTTCTGAGCCCTTTGAAATGATGTTGAATGTTAGGGTTTTAAATGAAAGAGTTTGTAGATGCATGTTACTGTGTTGACTAAATAGTGATTCTGAGTTGAGTTTTGCTAGTTAAACAAGGGTCGGTTATGACGGACTATAGTTGCTTGTCATAATCACGAGAGATAAAACCGAGACATGTGCCACTATATTATCAAGTTAGTGACCTCGTCTTCAAGTTACCTTTTCACACATCATTTTGATTTTTCACGGTTAATCGAGTTTTTCAAACTCATCACCTTGTTTTGACAAAGTCCGACCGAAAGCCTTACCTTCTTGCACTTATACCGTCATTCTTGAATAAAGCCCATCCGTGTTCGACCTGGGCAATATCTGCGTGCGACTCTGTGATAGAACTTAGGTATATAAATTTTGTTGATTTTGGCTCGGCCTCTTTGTGGCGCGAATCCAAATGGCGCGGTTGCGCGGGGATGGTGCCAAACTACGTTTGATAAGTTGAAATTATTAGCATGATCCAGCATCCGCGAGTGAAATTGACCTTCAGCCCTTTTGGATCCGATTGCGTGGCGCAGGTGTTCATCGCTGCGATGGCGCGTTTAATTTTTACGGTCAGTTTTATTTTATTAACTCATCGCCTTATAGGATTGTTGTGCTATTCTTGTGTCTCAGTTATTATAACGGTCTTATGCTCCGTGGAAGGATTGTCTGGGGTGGGTCCAAGTCGGGCACCAGTTGAGCGGTGGTGATCCCGTTGTGCGATAGATTAGATGGATCCCTACGAGAATGAGTCGAGTACTGATGAATCCATGACTGTAGATAGATGAGGACCACATCCACCCTCCTGAGTTGAGTACACTTCTTGCATCCATGCCTCCTGCTGAAGATGCGGTGAGGCCTTATTGTGCCCTACTCCGCATGTCATGGTATGGAAAATGAAAATCCATACACGCAAGGATTTTTTGAGGAAGTTTGCGCAACTTGCTTTAAAGTATGATGGACATGGATTTGCTAAATTGACATTTTCTCATTGACCCTAAGAATGAGGCCAGGGTGGCTTAACTCGGCTGAGGCTGAACCGTAGAAATTGGGTGAGCTATGACGAGTTTTTAAAATTATTCGGTGCTCCGCCAGACAATATTTGAAGAACAAATTTACACCTTTGCGACTCAATGGTGAGAAGGTTCTGATCTTGGGATAGATTCATAGAACCGTGGTACTTGTCCATCATAGGTTTGATACATGGATCTTTAGTAAACCCATTTCTATGTTGGTATGTCTCTTTCTCTCTGCCATGAGATGACTTTGAAACCATGTATGGAACTACAGGTAAGCATCTTGTGATGTAGTTTCATCAGTCATCATGATTTGTTCAAAGTTATAGGATGACCAAACCTAGGGAAATGGAAACAATGAGGCCCTCGGTAACCCTGGGAAAGTTATCTGCCTTGGAAGGCGTAGAAATGGCTAAATTTCAGTAGCTAGGAAAGTGGAGCTTGGAAGGAAAGGCTCCATGAGTGCGGTGGTGGTAAATCTGCTGTTCAGTCACCCTTGTTCAATCTCTGGCACATTCGGTGACGGTGTCCTATGGCCCTTGATGAAGGATTTGATGTCGAATGTGCAAATCTTTGTGGAATGATATAGTACCACAACCCGATGCCGCCAGCGATACCTGCGATTCCAATTGGAGAATCACCTAACCTCTGGAAACCTTGCTATGTACCCGGTGCCCGAACCACAGTTTAGTTCCCGATTTCAACCTGACCACCACCGTCCCTCGTCTCTCTGTGGAGCAAGCCATTTAAATTTGGTAAGGTGGTAAGCGACTTTGTGGAGCAAAAGGGTGTGTGCAGGCGCGCGAAGGTTGATCTTGTAAGTACTGAACAAGGGAATGATGGGCTAGAAACAATAAGACAGAGAAAATTGTCTTCATTATTCAATCACGAGATCGGCAAGTTCTTTGATGAAGAGGTTCCTTCTAAACAGTACCAAACAGAAGGGAATCCATGAGGTAGGATCATCCAACAATTCGAGGAATGGATGAGGTGAAGGCTATAATCATACGGTGGAAAGAGGTTGATCAACCCATACCGTGTTGAAGAATCCAGCGGGGGAAGAATTGCGGTCTGAGCATGTTCTCTAAAGGAGGATTGATAAATACCGCATACCTCCATTTCCTAAGCACTTAGAGTAAGAAAGGCATCTCAATAGCGGGCATTTTTAAGAGTCTTAGGCAAGTGAAGAAGGTTATACCTCTATTGGACATAATCAAACAAGTCCGCTTCTTATGCAAAATTTTGAAAGATCTTTGCACGATCAAGAAGGGTTAGGCGTGAAGGCATTTCTCCTTTGAACAAATAAGTGCCATAATCAACAAATACTGTATCAAATACAAGGATCGAGATCTCTCCACAATTTCGGTCAATATTGGGTACAGAATTGCATGAACAAGTCATTGCTTGGTTGGAGCGGGTGTTGAACCTAATACGTATTGATTATCTGGCGATTAGGTTTAGGTGAACCAAACCTACCAACATCACTATCATTGGCGATAGATCGGTTAAAATCCTAGGGGATAGTTGAGGGAATGTCTTGGTGAAAATAGACAAATTCTACTACCCAGTAGATTTTGTAGTGCTTGACAAAGGCGATTACCAAGTGGGCAATCATGTTCCAATCATCTTGGGAAGACCATTTGCGCGACCAGTACACGTAATAAGTGCGGGATGAGTCCATGCAACTTATATTGGTAACATGACGTAGGTTAAACATCTTTCGTTTGAACAGCAAGCAAAAGTTGCTAGAACATGAAATAAAATAGCGGTGAGTTGTTTCAAATGGTCGGTATGCGAGGGAAGCACGGTCATCCGGGAATTGCAAGAATTGTCGGTGAGGAGATGAAGAGATATTGGTCTTGCCATCAACACCTTTGCAAACCAATTTGCTCAATTCAAAGCCATCGATGAGGACCATACAACGGTGGACACCCGACACCATGATCGACCGGCTCTTTGCGGGGTTGAGGAGATCTCTCCTTGACCTCATGGTAATTCTTGAAATTGGTGGTCAGGTGTTTTTCAAAACCGGATTGCGATTCAACAATTTTCTTTTTGTCTTAATTTAGTTAATTTTATTAATTTAGGTTATTTTAAGTTTCCTAAATTATGAGTTTTTCCTTTAGTAATTTTGTTTATATATATAGTATTTTGTATTAAATTTTAATTATAGTTTTATATATAATAATTCTCATTATATTTTTTAATTTCATATAGTATCAATAAATAACCAATTTCGATTTGCGAGGTGGTACCATCGTTTGGGCGGGAGATTCTGCAAAATAAGCGGCGGTGTAGGAGACCCTTCGACTACCGCCAAACGCCTATTTAAACACGAGGAGGGGATGGCCAGGTCACCTCATATCCTCTGCCTCTCCCGACGCGTAGCCTTGAGTCGGCCTGCGCGCGCCATGCTCAGTGCCGAACGATGCCGCGGCCCGAGTCACCGGTGCCTACGCCTGCGAAGTAGCCTGGCATTCTTGCCGCTGCGGTACGGTAGGTGTGCCTTGTCCGATTGGTCTGTTCGCACCCGGCCGGCGTATCGGCGATCTTTGAGCCATTTACGTTGCTCTACCATCGTTCCCGCTGCTGTCATTGGTCATTGCCGAACCATCACTGGGCTCACACTATCGGTTCAGCTTGCCTGTGCCCTGCTCCAGCGGTTAGACCTTTACTGAGCCTTATTTGGCTATTACAGAACCGGTGTGACCTGCAGCCAGTGAGCCCTGGTTAGTCTTCCAGTTTCAGTGTGACTCAGTTGCCTCCAGTGAGCCTCCGTTCGAGATATTCGGTGCTCTAGTTACATTTGGTGGTGTCTCTTCCAGTATTCGAGATATCGATTATAGTTGCGTACTCGAGGTGGATCCCGCCTTATTGCGCGGGTTAGATTGATACACCGGCCGAGAAATTTGACCCAGCAGTCCTGAGCTCTGAGCCACCATCACCGGTCCCGGTAGTACCTGAGGAGCCTCAGGGATTTCGTCGTGATCAGACACGGATGGGACCTTGGGCCCCATCCCCAGTGCCTCAGAGGAGAGTTAGGGCCGGCCCTCCGAGCGAGACCGCACATCAGGCCCGGAGTGAGTCATCTTCCCTCAGGCCTCAGCCATCTGAGTTACATCGGCTGCGAGGCTATCATCATGTAGTTATGCCTTTGCCTCCCGGGATCGGGGCCGTTGTGCGTGGGGAACCCGTTCGAGAGATCTGGCTCCATGAGAGATTTTCGGGGAGTCATTCTCACGACGTCCCCAACGAGGGGGCGATCGGAGTTCAGGACCTATGAGGTTGTTCAGTTATTCTCGCGGCCTTCATGACTAAGGCGGTATTATTACCCACGAGTGGTGTTGCAGTTTTATCACTCGGTGACATCTCGAGAGCGAGATGATCGTGAGCCCCGGTTCTCTATTGATGATCGTCGCGGAGTACTTTCGGGCGACCGATATTTTTACGCGACTTTGGGCTGCGTATACCGCCGGCCAATGTAGAGGGTTATAGAGATTGGGCCCACCCACCTCATCGAGAGATGGTTCGAGCACTGGCCAGAGACACTACAGCTGGACCAGTATTTTATAGGAGGCAGCTCCCGCCTCAGATGCTGTTGATCGACCATTTGTCGGACCCAGTACATTCCCTACTGACATTACGTGCAGCGGAGGGGAGCCATCTTGGAGGCTCTTTACCGGATCTCGGAGGGATATTGGTTCAGTCCCTCTTAACTGGTGATGACCTCCTTGATGCATTCAAGGAGAAGGTCCATCGGAAGGACCTAGTACGGCGAGAAGGCATTCCTGCGTCTGAGACTACTCACGCCGGGTTCTCGACATATGGGTTCCCGGAAGGAGCCGGTTCAGATGAGAGTTCGATGCCCTTTGGTTTCTGTCAGCGGAAGGCGGTGATGAGGCCATGCCGGTATCTTTCCCGTCTTCGACGACCCGGGACCGGGGAGGATTCTGCAGGGTCGGTGTGGGGACTTCCATAGAGACGATGTGCACGAGGCCGAGATCTGAGGAGTCGGCTCCCGCGGATGTCACCTCCATCTCCCTCCTCCACACACCACATCCGCGACTCTGGTGATACTCCGACCCGTCTGACCGGCACACGGCACAGTATGTTCACGCGGAGTTCTAGAGATTGCGGGTGTGATGGATGCCATCTGCTCTTCGCGACTACAGGCGACCCGAGATCGAGAGGCGGCGGTGTCACTCAATGCCCGGCCAGTCGCGGCGCGCGGGCCTTCCTCGTGTTCACGATCGAGAGAAGGAGCCACCACGGTATGACCTATTTGGATGTTTTGGGCTGCGGCGGCGGCCGAACCGCCACCACCTGTAGCGATGAGGTGGTTAGGTTTCTTTATGATTTTGTATAGTTACCGGCTTTATCTGGCTGCCTACTAATTTTGATTAGGATTTATGTATTAGCCATAGTGGCATTTGATACTTTGTATGTTTAGCTTTGTATTCATGTATTAGCCATTTTGGCTATATCAAAAGCTATTCAGTCTATATATACAGATTTTTGCATACCATGTTTTGTGCCTTTACCATGTATATTCGTTTTTGTCTTCAATTGGACAATTGAATTGCTTCAATTGGACAATTGAATTGCTTCAATTAAACTGAGTGAATTGCTTCCAATTGAACAGTGAATTGCCTTTAAATGGAAATTTGAAACCTGTTTGTCACCTTTATGTTAGAACAAATTCCATGTTGAAATAATTTTTGGTCTGATTGAAGTTCGGCATGCTGATGAACTTTTCTCCCTTAAGCTAATTCACACACTACACACCAGATTGTTTCAATAGGCTGTCAAATTAGTTGCTTCCTTTCACTTTGCATAGCCGGCCTTAGGTATGTAAAAAGAGAAAAAGAAAAATAAAGTCGTGAAGCCTTGCCTTGAAACCCGAACACGGTCCGAGGGGTATATGGCGAAAGCCTTTGAAGCCCGATGCCCTAAGCCTTAATTGGTTGGGAGTCATCGACTTAGTGTTCGTTACATGGGTGGATAGGTAGAGTTTAACGATTTGTAGGTGCTTGATTTTCGAAGTCATTCGGAGTCCGGGGTGAAGCCTGTAGAGTTTGTGGTCAATGATCCTTTTGGCTTGATGCCACAAGCCTTAGTGGTTGGGAGTCATCGGTGGACCCAGATTACACGGACTTGGTGAATCGGGTTTTTTGAGCATTGCACCCTACAATGTAGTTAGTTGATTAAAAGAAAGAAGAGTGTAGCTTTTCCTATCTGAGTTGTTAACTGACTTAAGGCCATGCCAGTGCTAGGTTGGGGGGAGGGGACAATTTTGCAATTTATTGGCTCGATCTGGTTACATAAAGAACCATTAGACTTTGGTGGAAATTCAAGTTGAGAACCATGGATCCAATATTGACCTAAAAATTGTTCTTGTATGGTTTTGGCTCTTTCATGTCGGTTTTCAAACTTGGTGTCAATTTTTCAGTTTAAAGGTAATGTTTATTTGTATGTACACCCTTTTTGAATCATAAACTTTTTGAAAATCGCTGCATGCATCTCCTTTTTGTTTTTGCATTGCTAAGGGACTAGCAATGTTTCGGTTAAGTGTGATTAGTACGCAAAAGTGCTATTTTAGTACTATTTGAGATAGGTTTTGAGTACTTTTGCACACTAATCAAGTCAATTAAGCGATTAGTGTTAAGGTCTTCTTAGTTTCACTTATCTTAGTTTAGAGGTTTTTTGGTTGTTTGCAGGTTTTTGGCGTACTTGGGAGTTCGATATCGAGACATATGATCATGAAGATTGAACCCAATTGTCAACCATCCAATCCTTACCAAAAAAAGAGAGAGAATGAAAGGCAAAGTGAAGAAAATCAGCTACGGCAGGGACGGGAGGCAAACGGTGAAGAATCGGCAATTCGGGGAATTTCACTAAGATTCTTGAAAACCCCCATTTGGGATTGCGAAAATTCGCGACCTTAGCGAAAAATTTCGCAATCTTAACGAAATTGTGAATTTTAAGCTGAACTACAGTTTTTAAGCTAAGCACTATTCTAAGCGAAATTTTGCATTTAAGCTTCTCACAGAGAATTCGCTAAGCTAGGTAAATTTATTCTTCTTGAGAATTGCCCTTTGCCTAGCAAAAATTCTGATTTAGCTATCTCTTGGTGATTTAGCTGGCTAAGCGAGTGATATGCTATAGCAGTCACCCTTAATCATACTTTTGTAATTAATGCAAACCGACTTCAATTTTGGTGTATTACTCTCTTGTCCCTTAAATTAGTCAAAATGTTAGGCTTTATTATAGTTTCACATAAATGGGTGGCCTATATAAACCCCCATAGTTTTTGTAACCACAGAAAGAAGTGGAGAGAAATCTTTGGGGCACATTTTCACTTTGTATGTAATATCTCGCAGCTTTAGTTGGGTTTGGTTTTCTCTCTTCTCTCTCCTCTTTCCTTATTTTCTTGGCTGCCAAACACCTCTGAGGATGACAACTCAAGAGATGCCCAGCTAAGCCTCTTTGCTGAAGAGGAAGGTAGCTAGCTTGGTTGTGGGCGGGTCTGAGTTGTCCTCTTGTGATAAATGCTACGAATCTTTGTATTTATGGCTCCCATCTTCTCAAACTAGAGGTTGAATATCATTTAATGTCACTAATTTGGCCAATACTTACCATGCTTTAGGATCTGATGTATACTTATTGCTAGATGCTGCTTGTGGTTTTAGATGGTCTTTGAGCCACGGAAATGATGTTGAATGTTAGGGTTTAAAGCGAAAGGGGAGTACATGGAGTGCATGTTGCACAGTGTTGACTCAAATAAGTGATTCTAGGGTTAGGTTTGCTAGTTAAACAAAGATCCGGTTATGGCTTTGACTATAGGTTGCTTTGTCATAATGCGAGGATGGCAGGGACACTTGTTTGCCTATATTATCAGGATTAGTGACTTCAAATCTTCAAAGTTACCTTTCCCTTTGCTCATTTCGGTTTTTTACAGTTAATGGAGTTTTCAAACTCATCACCTTTGTTTTTGAAACAAAAATCCAAAAGTCCAAATAAGCCTTACCTTCTTGCACTTATGCAAATCATTCTTAGGATGAAAACCCATCCCAGTGTTGACCACTGAACCCTTTATCTTTGCGGTAGCTTGACTCTGGCGATGGGAGAACAAGTATATAAATTTGTTGATTTTGGCTCAGCCTCTTGGCACGAATCAATAGGCGCCTGTGTTTTGATGTTTTTTGATTCAAACGTACGTTTTGATTATTTACCATTTTGTCCCTATTGTAATTACATATTTTAGGCATTTGGTATTTCTAATTGGGTTGGCTATATAAGCCACCTTATGACTTTGTAACCCTAACTTTGGATTCCACGTTAAATGCATGACTTTTCATTTATGTTCCTCTCTCTTCTCTCTCTTCTTTCCCTCATTTTCGGCAATAAACCTTACCTTGATGACAAACCAGGTATGTAGCTAAACCCAACCTTTTCTTGAAGAGGAGGGTCCTTTGGTGGGGTTTGGAGGTAAGTTTCATGCCCTCTCTCATTTATCACCTTTGCATTTATGAAACAGCTAAGCTCCACGCATCTCACTCTAGGTTGAAACCTCCTAGATCCAGCCTAGCCAATGTGTATTGGCAAGCTTTGTGGTTACAGTGGATGCTTAATCTTAGATCCATTGTCATCCCATGGTGTCTCTTATTAGTTGCCGTGGGGTTGCCTCTTTGAGATATATATACTGTATGTAAGGGACTTGAATGCTATGAGATGCCATATCTCTTGAGGGTAATTTAAGGTTCGAGGTTTTAGTGCCAAATCAAGGTGCAGTTTGAGAAGCAACTATAGTCATTATCTATGAGAAACAAACCAGGGCATGAATACACTTTAAAAATCGATCGACCCAGACTTCCAAGGAATGCAACACAAATTTTCCTTTAATTTATAATAAACACAGCCATCCAGCCTTGTTGTGAACCGACCCAAAATCCAAGAAATACCATTTTCAACTCATTTGCACTTCTCATTTCAGAAGAAAACCCCATCCGTGTTCGAATACAAGCATTATCTGCAGTAGCTTATTCTGGCGGTGGAGAACAGGATACAAATATTGTTGATTCGGTCACCCTACCGTGTACGTCAGCGGTAGCAGTTGGGGAGGAATAGCTTTGCAACTTATTGGTTCAAGCGGTGCCCTAAAAACACTTAAGTTTGGGGTGAGTTCAGGTTGACTTCTTTGGAATTGTTCTTTGCCGAACTTGTTCCTATGTGGCATTTGTTCTCTCATGATGAGGTTTTTCTGTTTGAGTCTAAATTGTTCATCACGAAGGTAAAACTGCTTGTACACACTTTTGAACAACATACTCTTTATGCAAAAGCACATAACCTGCATACCGCTATTATTTTTAGCATTGCTAAGGAATTTTATGGCGATGTCGGTTGGGGGTGTGATTAGTACCCAAAAAGTGCTATTTTGAGTCTATTTAAGATAGGTTTTGAGTGCTTTGCGTACTAATCATGTCATTAGCCGATTGACATATGCGGGTCCATTAGTACTACTAATTTTGTTTCGAGGTTGTTTTTGGTAGTTTTGCAGGTTTCGTGAACCTCCACCAACATTTCAACGATAAATAATTTTACAGCATATTGTATGCTAAGTTCGCATGACACTCGGCGATTTCATCAAGCTTTGGGAGGAAAGAAATATGAAATTTGGAAGTGATGAAATGCAAGTGGAATGAGAGGCAAGAAAACGAAGGCTAGAATTTTCGCTATGGCATAGCGAAAATTTATGTCAATGTAAAATTTCTCAATCCCCGAAAATTTAGCTATGACCCGATTCCCATGTGTGTGTTGTATCTATGTGAAAATTAGCTATCATAGCGAAAAAAATCCTATCTATAAGCAATTCAAATTTTCGCTATGCTATAATTCGCTATGATGTGTGAAATTCACTATGCATAAGCGAAAAATGCTACTTTTAGTTTTGCTTGGTCTGGCTTGACTACTGTTTTGTGCGATTCCTCTTTTGCCCTCGATGTAATCGTATTATTTTGGTTATTTTTGGTATTTCACATCTTTTGTAAAGACTGTATAAACCACTTTATGAATAGTTAACCCTAACTTAATCCAGCGGCTTTTGAGGTTTGGTTTCTCTCTACCTATACCTCTCTCTCATTTTTCTCGGCTGCTGAGCACCTTTGGGGATGTCGACTCGAAAGGATATTTAATAAACACCAAAACCTTGAAGAGGAGGGTTGCTAGGTTAGTTAATGGTGGTTTCCAAGTGTTCCTCTGTTTTACATGAAGCAGGTACTACGTATTTATGTTTCAATCTTTCCAAACTAAAGTTACATCTTTCTTTAATGTATTTTTCTTGTTATTACTTGGCATACTTTGGGTTGATGTATTCTTAATGGTGAATTCTTGACATTCTTTAGATGTCATTCTGAGCCAGAATTAGGTTAAGTGCAGTATTTTCAGCTATTTGAAACATTAAATGCTCGATAAATGCTTTAGTTCAAATAGGAATGTTTTTGGGGTTGGTTTTAAAGCTAAACAAGGTCGGTTTTACTTGATGACCATATGTCATTTTCCTGTCTTTGACAAATAACCAGGGACACCTTTATAACCTCGGTATACCAATCACAGTGACCCAAGCCTTCAGGTCTCCTTTCACATCTTGTTTCAAACTTGTCGATTAACCTAGTGACAACAACACCCACACTTTAATGCAAATCAATCCAAATGAAGCCTCACCATTTTGAACCATAATCTGAATCATTTGTAAGATGAGAACTATCCACGTGTTGACCTGAGTCGCTATCTGCTGCATTAGCTTGACATGGCGTAGAAATTTAGGATACAAATATTGTTAATTCCATTATCCTCCCTCTTGTGAATTACAGATAAAGAACAGTTGATTCAGAGGTGAGTTGTTACACACTCCTTAGCGGTTCGACTTCCATATTACCCAGATCCTGCTTTGTCTTAATCGTGAACACCCTTTGTGGGTTAGGTTGCGCGTAGTTTGTACTTTGTAACTTGGCTTAGGTTCATCAAACATCGCGAGTTCACTTTAAAATGGCACTTGGAGCTCTCGATTCCATGGCCCGGCTCAATGGAGCAGTCGTGCCATCCTACCTATTTAAAGTTTGAGAATAGGTTGAGGACATTGTGCTAGATGCCTCCCAATCGTGGCTTTACCGGAGTAGAACTTCGCTGCGCCCGAACTCCATATCTGAGGAAACTTCGGAGGAACCGGCTACTAGATTGTTCGATTAGTCTTTCACTATACCCAAGTCAGGCGCGAGCGGTTGCGTCGGTTCAGCTACGGGCCTCCACTAGAAGTTTCTCACAGCCGCCTTCGAGCGTAGTTCACCCATCTTTCGGGTCTGACGAGTAATGCTCTTTCGAACCCTTCCAGAGGAAAATCAAGGTCGGTCGACGGTGCACCCGCGAGGGGATCCGTCGTCGGCACTCTACGCCTTCTGGGTTTAGCCCATTGACTTCCTTTTTGTGTCGAGACTTCTTGGTCGTGTTTCAAAGCGGGTCTAATGGGGAGCCAGGCTGGCATATAGTGCACGGGTGTCGAAGTAGGCCGGCGTCGCGGCGCATTCTGTCGGCGACCGCGTACACTGCGGGTATGACTGGCCCCGGGCGGGTCGCCGCCCCCAAACGCGTCGTCAACACCGGTCGATTGGCGGACCGGCGAATCGCCATTCCACATCCGACCGAGGCACATCACTGGCCCCCATCTGCTTCCCTCCCGATAATTTCAAGCACTCTTTGACTCTCTTTTCAAAGTACTTTTCATCTTTCCCTACGCGTGCGATGTTTCTTTATCGGTCTCTCATGGTATTTAGCCTTGAATGGGGTACCGCCCTGGCCCGGGTGCATTCGGCTCAACCTTCGTCTCCCCGACGCCTCGTGGTGCGACGGGGGTCGAACACGGCAGGGCTCTCACCCTCTCTGGCGCCCCTTCCCGGGGGACTTGGGCCCGATTGCCGTGAGGCCTTCTCGAGCTACGGTCGGACCAGTGGACCACCGTTCTCAAGTTGGTTTCGGTTCTCGCCCGTTACTAAGGGAATCCTTATAAGTTTCTTTTCCTCCGCTTATTGATATGCTTAAACTCAGCGGGTGTTCCCGCTTGACCTGGGGTCGTTGTCGAGGTTCTCGGGCCTTTCTTGGTGCCCCGTTGCGAAGTGTCGCGCCTGACATGGAGATTCTCCTCCTTCCTCCCTCTAGACGAGGGGGAAAGGATCAGGGGTTCGTTTCAAACCACCGCTTGTCGTGGCGTGCTCGCCGCGAGACAGATTATTAACCAACCATGGATGTGATATTCCATGGGAGGTGATGTCCGCCCGAAAGCGCCTCGACCTAATAGGCGTCTGGCGCAGCACTGCGTTCAAAAGACTTTCGATGATTCACGGGATGCGCAATTCACGCAAGTATCGCATTTTGCTCGTTCTTCATCGATGTTAATTTAGATATCCGTTCTTAGGAAAGTCGTTTTGTGAGTTAAGCGACCGAGGCCTTCCGCAGCTACCGTGGCCAGGCGCGGGATAGTGTTGTTCGTTAATATTTTTCCTTAGTTTTCCACGCCCGAGGTTGGTTGTTGGATCGGGAAGGTCCCCCGCAAGACACCCCCATGCATAAGACAAAGGACAAGGCTCGCGAGGCCCACCGATCCATAGAGGCGAGTGGAGAGACTCCGCGCTCTGCTGATTAGTGTCAAAGAAGTACAATTTTGAACCACATAGATAGGTTTGAGTACTTTTGATCATTAATCATGTCACTATAAACCCAGTGAAGTGTTTTGTCATCTTGGTAACACTTATGCCATTTGGAGAATGTTTTGGTTCTTTGTGGTATTTATGCACTAGGCTTCAACCACATTTGCATTGTCAATCTGAGGTTGGAAGTTTAGTCTCGACCATCAACAAGCCCCGAAAATCAATGGAAAAACAAAGGAAAAGTGGAAATGAGATGCGATTGACGGGGCGAAGGCATAGGAACGACAAAAGCGAATTTTACGCAGCACATTCGCCTTGGTCGCAATCCCTTGCGAATTTCGCAAGTGATTCATGAAAACAGTTAGCAATCTCGACACAAATTACGAAATTAAGCTAGCCAACACTTGTGCATTTGCGAAATTAAACTACCCGCGACAATTTAAGCTAGCTTAGCGAAATTCGTAGCTAAGCGAAAATTTCAACATTACCAAGTCGCTAAAGCCTTGCCAATTCGCTAAGCCATTGCCAATTTATTAAACCCATTGCCAAATTCGCTAACCCCTTGCCAAGTCGCTAGTGTGAAATTCTCACCTCTGTGAAATTTGAGGCCTTGTCATCCTCTGTAATTAATGCAATAGCCTTCAAATTTGGTTTTATTACTAATTGTCCTATAACTTAACCTAAATTATTAGGGTTTTGGTAATTTCATACCTTGAGGAGGCTTATAAACCCCTCATGTTTCATAATAAAGGGAGGGATAGAAGGTGAATCTGAGTTTTGGTGATTTGTAAGTTGTTCTTCTTTTCTTGCTTTTGTAAATAAGTTTTTAGGTCTTGCTTTTTTATTTCTTTTCTCTCTTCCTCTCTTCTTTCTCTCTTCTTTCTTTCACTTTCCCGACTGTAAACACACCTCTTGGGGATGACAACTCAAGAGACCTTTAGGCTAAGCCTCTTCCTTTGAAGAGGAAGGAAGGCTAGGTGGGGGTTTAGGCATGTTGATCACTATGTACTAAAAGCTACGAGTTAGTGTATTTATGGCCCTTATCTTCAAAACTCAAATTGCATAACATGGGATGTTATTGTCTTGTGTCTCTCCATGCTTTAGATCCAGTGCTTAGTGGCGAGTCTTGTGGCTCTTTTAGATGGTCCTTACTTCTTGCTCTGAGGTAGCATTTACATGTTAGGGTTCTTGAGTGGGGTTATATAACGTGACTTTTATTGTTTGTGATACTCTCATGCCCAGGATTCGGTGCTCGGGTGAGAGATCTGTTGTGATTCTTTAGATGGTCTTTACTAGCCTTAGAAAAATGATAAAGGAATGTTAGGGTTTTAAACAAAAAGAGGGCCATAAGCGCATCTGTGTTGACTCACGTAGGAGGATAAAACACGAGGACATGTTTACTAGCTTGTCAAGTTGGTGACCTAAATCTTCAAAGTTTAATTTCTTCACTTTAAATTTAGGTTTTACCATTTCGGTTTTGCAATTTCGGTTCGGCTCCACATTTACAGCTTTTGACACAAATCAGTCCAAATAAGAAAGCCTTGCAGCCGTTGCACTTATGCAAACCATTTAGGATGAAAACCCGTCCGGTGTTCGACCCTAGACCCTTTATGCGCGAGTAGCTTGACTACGGCGGTAGGAGAAGAACAGGTATATAAATATTGTTGATTCATTTCGACCCTCTTTGTGTACGAATCAAATGGCGCCCGTTAGGGGATGGTCAAACTACAGATGGTAAAGTTGAAATTGCCTTGATCCATCCGCAGTGAAGGTAACTTTTACCTCTTTTACCTTTCAGTTACGGGAGGCGCCGATTTGCTTCACTTTGCGATACTTACCTTTGTTTGATTCGTTTTTTCATTCGATCAGTTTATTGTTGTTAGTTAATTTTAATCTTTTTGCAGGTTGTTTGTTGCTCTTTGTTGTCTCTCTTTAATTATTAATAACAAGCGTGTAATACCTTGATGGGATAGAACACATCGGGTGGGTGTATAGGATAAGTACACAACTTGACCTAGCTAGTGAAGTCGATTTGAGCGATACCATGGATCCCATGCACGAGGAACAACAAAGTCAGCCCGGGAACCCCGTGAATCAATGCCTATAGAACCGTGAGGGATCACATCCGCCCCTCCCCCAGAGTTAGTGCCCATCTTGTATCATTCCTCTGGCGAAGATGTAGCGGTGAGGCGCTTATTTAATTTACTTCCCACATATCATGGTTATGGAAAGTAATCCATACACTCATATAAGGAGTTTTGAGGGGTTTACTACCTTGAGGAAGGTATGATGGACATGGATTTCTTTGAAGCTAAGGCATTTCATTGACTCTAAAGACGAGGCCAAGATATGGCTCAACTCATTTGGGAGCACCAGAACCATAAGAAATTGGTACATTGCAAAAATTCAATTCTGAAAAAGATTTCGAGTACTCATAAGACTAATAATTTGAAAAGCAAATTTATACCTTTACTGACTCAGGATGGTGAAGGTATTTTACCGGTGTTGGAGAGATTTATGGAAACCATCGGTGCATGTCCACACCATGGGTTTGACACATGGATGTTGGTTAACCCTTCTATGGTGGTATGTCACGCCATGAGACAACTCTTTAGAAACTATGTGTGGGGAGACTTTTAAGCAAACATCCTGATGAAGCCATGGATTTTTAAGAATACGTGGCTGAAACTTCTAAGGGTTAGGATGAGCTTAACCATAGAAAGCGATAGGATGAGACCACCCGGTCAACCAAGGGAGGATGTATGCCTTGCTGAAGAAATAGAAGATGAGGCTAAGATTTCAACCCTAGCTAGGAAAGTGGAGGAACTTGAAGGCAAACAGCTCCAGAGGTGCATCGTGGCGAAAATCTGCAGTCAATCCTTGCACCAATTTCCAATCCCCTGCACACCCAACAGAACAGTGTCCTATGGCCCCTGCAGTGAAGGATTTGATGTCAGAATGTGCAAACATTGTAGGACAATACAAGCCACAACAATCCAATGCTCCATATGGTAATACCTACAATTCCAATTGGAGGAATCACCTAATCTAGCATGGAGACCGCCCTTCTTATCGCCCCGGGTGCGAAGCCTCGGTTGGTTTCCCCTCACGGTCACAACAACCACCATCCTCTTCTCCCGGTAGAGCAAGCCATATTGAATTTGAGGTAAGGTGGTGGGCAACTTTGTTGAGGTAAAAGATTAACATAAGCTGGCACAAAGTTGATCTTGTAGAGAGTGCAACCCAAGATAAGAGAATAGATGGGCTTGAGAGCAATCTAAATGAGAAAATTGATAACCTGATATTCAATCACCAAGATTAACAAGTTGCTTCAGGTACCAAGAAAGGGGTTTCCATCACAAGCAGGTTCCAAATCCTAAGGAATTCATGAGGTAGGATCATCTAACAATTCGAGGAATGGATGAGGTTAGACCATAATCACCCGAAGTGGAAAAGAGGTTGATCGGCTATGCAAAACTGTTGAAGAACCTAGGCAAGGAAGAATTGAAACACGAGCATATCCTCTAGAGGAAAGATTCAATGAAATACCGTATACCACCTCCATTTCCATAAGCACTTAGAGGTGAAGAAGGCATCTCGCTGTAGATTCTTGAGGGTTTTTAAGGCAAGTGAAGGTTAACATACCTTTCTTGGACCTAATCAAACAAGTTTACGCATGCAATTTTGAGACTTTGCACAATCAGAAGAGATTGGGCATTGAGGAAGAAAGCATTTCTCCTTTGAACATGTCGTGCCATAATTCAAAGCAAATGTTGTCAAATACAAGATCTGGTTCTCCCCACAATACCGGTCGATATTGGTGGGAATTGCATAAATAAGGCATTGCTAGATTTAGGAGCAGTGTGAATCTTATACCATTTCGGTATACATGCGATTAGAGTTTAGGTGAGCTTAAACCTACCTCAATCACACTCTCATTGGCCGATAGATCAGTGAAAATCCCTAAGGGGATAGTTGAGGATGTCCTAGTTAAGATAGACAAATTCTACTACCCAGTAGATTTTGTGGTACTTGACACTAAACCAATTGTTAGTGAACCCAATCATGTGCCAATCATCTTAGGAAGACCATTTCTGGCCACTGCCAATGCAATCATCAATTGCCGGAATGGAGTCATGCAATTAACTTTTGGTAACATGACCATGGAGTTGAATATCTTTCATTGAGCAAAGCATGAGTTCTTTAGAATTGAAAATCAAAATTACGATGTTGTTTCAAATGATCAATGTGCGAGGGGCTCTGATGTCGAGGAAATGCAAGGTAATCAACCTTGGAGATAAAGGTGGTCTTGCCAGCAACACCAGCAACAAGCCAATTGCTCAATTCATGACCATCAACGGTGATCCTTGATTGGGCGCAAACATCATGGGCGACCAGGCCCGCTACTAATGGTGGGAGATCATTCTCCTTGATCCCCCTTGAGTATTTACGAACTCGGTAGTTCGGTGTTTTCAAAAAACAGTTGCAGTTCTAAATTTTAATTTTGTGTTATATTAGTTAATTACATTTAGTCTTAATAATTTTCAAAATTTTAACTTAGCAATTTTCCTTCATTATAATTTAGTTTGTATATGAAAATAGTATGTTTCAAATATTAATCCTTAATTATAGTAAATTTAATAATAATTTTTGGATTATATTATTATTTAATATTGGTAATTAATTTTAAAGTTTTGAATGCGAAAAGATATCGAGCGAGTCGCGGGGAGTGGCGAAAAGGCGCACAATGGACTATTGGTGCTCAAAATGGCCTATTTAAGCGGGGAGATTAGCCAAATCCGCAGCTCCACATTCAGCCCCCTCCCTTTCGTGCCCGGCATTCGGGCTTGGCCGTGCTGCATCTCACTTCTTGGCCCAGCCTTGAGCCTAGGTTGCCAATGGCCGCGAATCACGCATCTAACCTTTGCCGTATGCGGTCATCGAGTTACTTGACCATCGCCGCCCGCGATTTTACATCCCATCCCGCGTAGTTCGGCTGAGCCGTGCTGAGCCCTCCGAGCCGTCACCACGTGAGCACATTGCCTGCCGTTGACCTTAGCCATCGTAGTCGGTTGGCCTTGGCTGGCCCCATTGGTGTTCTTTGACATTTGGTATTTTCTTGAGCCACGGTTGCGGTCGAGCCATCTCGTGCGGTCAGTGAGCCTTAGGCCCGGTGCTTGATTGAAGGTTCAAGGCCTTCGGGGTGATTGAGTTGTATTCGGGGAGCTTCATTTGGTGTCTGGGGCCCACAGGCTACATATTCAGTGAGTCTACGCATTTTCAGCAGTTTATTTTAGATATCAGATATGGTCCGTACGAGGGGTGGGTCCCGTGTTCGGCCTCGGGTGAGATTTAGCACACCGGCGGCCGCGGCGCGATTACCGGCACCAATGCCATCACCCTATCCCCAGGGCGTACGGCGAGCCTGCAGGATGGGCGTTACCCGGACACGGATGGGACCTCGGGCCCCATCCCCAGTACCTCAGAGGAGAGCTAGGAGGGCCCGGCCCTCCAAGCGGGCCCGTACATCGGGCCCAGGCGAGTCATCTTCCACCAGGCCCCCACCATCTCCAGTTCCTCCAGCTACAGAGGCGACTTCATCACCACAGCTATCACCGGCCTCGCGGATCAGGAGGCCCTATGTTAAATGAGACACCCATTCAGGGGAATCTGCGGTGCCTCACGTGGCCCGACCATTTGGCTGGTCGTTCTACGGCGTTCGGATTGATGGCCGACCCGGATACGAGTGATGAGATTGATGAAGGTATCCGCTCACTCCCATTTATGATTTCGAGCGGTTTACTGCAGAAGTGGTCGGGCAGTTCCGCTCCATGACATCGGGGATCTGAGATGGTCCATTAGAGATTCGCGGGATAGATGACCGCCGTGGTGTACTTCGGTCGGCGGTTATTCGATGGCCTTGAATTGCGCCGCCCGTTAATCGCGAGATTCACGAGATTCGGCCACCTGCCCGAGCGATGGTTAGAAGCGTGGCGGGGATGCCTACGGTAGTCGATCCTTTATCGGAGCGACTTCCGCCTCATATGATGATCATCGACCATGTTCTTTTTGCTTATTCCTACGCAGCATTATGTGCAAGGAGGGACCTATCTGGAGGCATTGTGCGGGATCTGGGCGATTTATGGTTTTAGCCCACTCCAGGCTGAGTGATGACTTCGCTGCCCAAAGTTTAGGGGAGAGGTCCGTAGGAGACCTCTTGCGCGAGCATACCACTTCTTATACCGGCTTCTTTCCTATGTTCTTGAAGCGGATGGGATTTCGGAGGGCACAGGATAGAGATGCAGACAATTCTACATGTAGTAGCGGAGTGGACCGGGTTATGACTATGCTAGATCCATTTCCATCGCCAGCGAGACGGGAGAATGCGGGTGAGAGGGTGGATACCTGAGAGATGATCCACTGCTCCCGAGCCAGTCTGAGCCTCCCACTCCCTGGCCCCCCGGTCGTTCCCCTCCATCTCCTCCGCTATTCGCCGGTTGCAGCCGCTACGGATACTCGGGCGCCATGTGACACACGATCCGCGGGTATACACATGTTGCTCAAGGGAGATGCGTTTGGAGTGATGGATGCGATGCGCACACTAGCGGCCCTTTCGGGCGGCCCGACATGCGGCACATGACGGGGAGATTGGCTCGGCGGGGCCACTTTGGGGCGGTGCCATTCCATGCCGCGGATCATGACCGCTGGAGTGCTTCCTCATGATCCTACCCAGAGAGGAGCACACTTAGCGATGCGACCTCATTGGATATCTGGCAGGCGCGTGCTTCACCATCACCACCACAGCGATTGAGGTGGTTAGGTCTCTTACGATTATGTATAGTTTCGGCTTTATCAAGCGCCTACTAATTTGATTATGATTTTTGTATTAGCCGTAGTAGCGGAGTGATATGTTTTATTAATACCTTTGTTATGCATGTATTAAGCCATTTTGGCTATATCCAAAAGCTACTCATATTATATATATATTCAGCTTTTTGCATATTGTGTTTACTGTGTCCCCTATGTACAAGTATGTGTTTTTCTTTCAAACTACATAATTAAATTGCTTTAAATTGAACAATTGAATTGCTTCAAATTGGACAATTGAATTGCTTCAATTGGACAATTGAATTGCTACAAGCCAGACGATTGGTGCTATAAAATTTGGATGATTGAATCATCATGTTTTCACTTCTATGCTAGAACAAATTCCATGCTTGAATTAAATTTTGGTCAGTCACAGTCCAGCATGCTCAACTTGGAAATTTTCCCCTTTTATGCTAATTCACACACTGCACTCCAGATTGTTCTTATAGGCTGTAAAATTGTGTGCCTCCTTTCACTTTGCATAGCCGGCCTTAAGCATGTTGGCAACCTAGGATAGGTTTGTGTTACCTACAATTGAAGACCAATGTTGTCTTCCAAAAAGGAAAAGAAAAGAAAAAGCAAAAAGAAAAAGAAAAAGAAAAATAAAAGTCATGAAGCTTTGTCTTGAAACTTAGAAACACTGATCAGGGGTGTATAAGCGAACCTTTGAAACTTGATGCTCGTATGGCGGTTGGGGTGTCATCGATTTTGTGTTCGTTACATGGGTGGATAGGTGAAGTTTAATGACTTGTGGGTGCTTAATTTTCGAAGTCATTCGGAGTCCGGGGTGAAGCCTTTAGAGTTAGTGGTCAAGTGATCCTTTTGGCTTGATGCCCTAAACCTTAATTGGTTGGGAGTCATCGGTGGACCCCCGTTACACGGACTTTGGTGAAGTCAGTTTTAAGCATTGCACTCTACGATGTAGATGAATAAAGAAAGAAAAGTGTAGCTAGCCCTATCTAGGTTGTTCAACAACTTAAGGCCATGTCAGTGCTAGGTTGGGGGGAGGTAACAATTTTGCAATTTATTGGCTTAGTCTGGATTCCAAAAGACCCGATTAGACTTGGTGGAAATCGAGTTGAAATCATGGAGCCGATTTTGACCTAAAATTGTTCTCATATGGATTTGGTTCTTTCGCCTCCCGGTTCAAATTTTGATGTCAAATGTTCAGTTTAAAGTATTGTGTATAAGTACATCAACCTTTTTGATTCATAATCTTTTTGAAAATCACCACATGCATCCTTTTTCTTTTTTTTTTTTTTTTTTTTTTTTTTTTTTTTTTTTTTTTGCATTGTAGGGACTAACAGCGTTCGGTTGGGGGGAGTGTGATTAGTGTCCAAAAGTACAATTTTGAACCCTATATTAGATAGGTTTGAGTACTTTTGATCATTAATCATGTCATATAAACCAATTGTGATGTTCATGTCATCTTAGTAACACTTATGCCATTTTAGACATGTTTTGGTTGTTTTTGTAGGTATTTATGCGCCCAGGCTTCAACCACAATGCAAATGATCAATCATGAGGTTGGAAGTTTAGTCTCGACCATCAACAAGCCCAAAAATCAATGGAAAAACAAAGGAAAGTGGAGGAAATGAGATCTGCGGTTGAAGACGGGGCGAGAGGCATGCGGGAGCAGTAAAACGAGAATTTTCGCAACTTTGTTGTAGCAATTGCAATCTGAATTCCATAAGCTGATGCATAAACAGTTCGCAATCTCGGCACAAATTACGCGAGTCGCTAGCCAACACCTTTGTGCATTTGCAGAAATTAAACTACTCCTTTTGACAATTCGCTAGCTTAGCGAAATTTCGCCTAACTGCGAATTTCAACATTGCGAGTCGCTAAAGCCTTGCCAATTTATTAAGCCATTGCCAATTCGCTAAGCCATTGCCAAATTCACGCTAACCCTTGCCAAAATTCGCTAATTAGCGAGGAAATTCTCACCTCTAAGCGAAATTTGCGGTGCTTGTCATCCTCTGTAAATTGTGCAACCGCCTTCAAACTTGGTTTTTATTACGATTGTCCTATAACTTAGCCTAGTTATTAGGGTTTTGGTAATTTCATACCTTGAGGCTTATAAAAATACCCCTCATGTTTTGTAATAGAGAAGGAGGTGAATACAAGTTTTTGGTGATTTGTAAGTTATTTTCTTTCTTGCTTTTTGTAAATAAAGTTTTTTTTTAGGTGCACTTTTATTTCTTTCTCTGCTTCTCTCTCTTCTTTCTCTCTTCTTTCTTTCACTTTCCGGCTGCCAAACACCTCTTGGGGATGACAACTCAAGAGATGCTTGGCTAAGCCTCCTTCCTTTGAGGAAGGAAGCTAACAGCCGGTGGGGTTTAGGCATGTTGTCCTCATGTACTAAAACTCACGGGTAGTGTATTTATGGCCCTTATCATTGGCTTCGATTGCATAACATGGGATGTTATTGTCTTGTAATACTCTCCATGCTTTAGATCCGATGCTTAGTAGCCAATTTTTGTGGCTCTTTAGATAGTCCTTACTTGCCTGCGGGGTAGCATTTACATGTTAGGGTTCTTGAATTAGGGTTATATAACATTGACTTTATTGTTTGCTTGATACTCTCTCTGCTGGATTCAGTGCTTTCGGGTGAGAGATCTTGTTGTGATTCTTTAGATGGTCTTTACTAGCCTTAGAAAATGATAAAGATGTTAGGGTTTTAAACAAAGGAGATATAGCGCATCCTGTGTTGACTCACATAGGGGACACGAGGACATGTGTTTGCCCTAGCTTGTCAAGTTGGTGACCTAAATCTTCAAAGTTTAATTTCTTCACTTTAAATTTCAGTTTTTACCATTTCCAGTTTTTTGCAATTTCCAGTTTAAACCATTTACAGCTTTGACACAAATCCAAAAAGTCCAAATAGAAAGCCTTGCAATACGTGCACTTATGCAAACCATTTCTAGGATGAAAACCCATCCCGTGTTCGATCTGAACCAGCACTATGCAGTAACCCGACTACGGCGTGCAAGGGAGGAACTCAGGTATATAAATATTGTTGATTATTTCGACCCTCTTGTAGCACGAATCCGCGCCATCACGGGTTGTTAAGCGCGTGTTCACGGGTCGTCGCGATCGATAGGTTCGACAATGATCCTTCCTGAGGTTCACTATGAAAACCTTAGTGCGACTTCCTTCCCTCTAAATGATGGAGTTCGGTGGACTTCTCCGCGGCGTCGCGGCGATGGTATCACGTCGTCGTGATTCGAACACTTCATCGGACCATTCAATTGATAGGAGCGACGGGCGGTGTGTACAAAGGGCAGGGATGTAGTCAACGCGAGCTGATGACTCGCGCTTACTAGGAATTCCTCGTTGAAGACTAACGAATTCTGATGATCTATCAAAATCCGTTAATTTCAAAGATTACGGGCACATCGGCGAGTTATAGACTGGATTGAATACATCGGTGTAGCGTCGCGTCTGTTGAACATCTAAGGGCATCACAGACCTGTTATTGCCTCAAAATTCCTTGGCCCAAGCGGCCATGTCCCTCTAAGAATCTGGTTGTGGAGGATCACCTTCGCATAGCTAGTTAGCAGGCTGAGGTCTCGTTCGTTAACAGAATTAACCAGCTAAATCGCTCCACCAACTAAGAGCGGCCATGTACACACCCATAGAATCAAGAAAGAGCTACGAGTCACATCCAATCCTTACTATGTTGGGACCTGGTAAGTTTCCCGTGTTGAGTCAAATTAAACCCCATGACTCCATCCCCCAGTGGTGCCCCGTCGATTTCTTTAAGTTTCGGCCTTGCGACCATACTTCCCACAGGGCAAAAGCTTTGATTTCTCATAAGGTGCCAGCGAGTCCTAAAGCAACATCCGTTGATCCCTGGTCGGCCTCATTTATGGTTGAGACTAGGGTAGCCATCGATCGTCTTGAGCCACGGTCGTGCCACGGTAGAGTCTAAGATCAACGAAAATTGCCACTAAGTTGCTCCTACTGCGTAGCGTAATCTTTAACAGTATAGCGGCTCTAGGATCGAACACAAGGATGGATTTTCTTTGCACAAATGACTAACAGTGAAGGCCAAAATTGGTGAATTCAATTTGTATTTTAAGGTTTCTTGCAAAACGATGGGGGTTTTGATGGTGGCGGAAATAAAGCGAAGTGAAATAAAATAATAAAGATGTCTCCTTGAGTATCGGGATATTGGGCTTAAGTTCTAGAATGGCCCCAGAGGGTCCCTCGGGTTCATTTCCTCGAGTTGGGAGGATGACCTTAGTCATTTCCCAAACCAGATCTTCATTTAGCTTTAAAAACTAAACCCTAATAGTTTCCCTTTTGAAAAACAGCATTTACTGATCATTCATGGTCCCGGCAGTGAAAAATGAGTCTCCCTGACTCACCTTACAATTATTAATAGAGGGTAACTAATGAATCTTAGTGGATCTAGCAATAAGCATCCACTGAATCCTAAAAGATTACCAAATACAGGTCATTCAAGGTGAATATAGGGGATTTAAACCTAGCGTGAAGAGAAAAACCAAAAATAACAGTGAATACCTGCGTTGAAAGTATGAGAACCCTCTGTTACACCCAGATCCCTTGCCCAGTAGCCTTCCTCTTCAAGGAATAACGGGTTTTACCTAACCATCCTCCAAGTTGTCATCCTCGGAGGATGTTTGGATGCCTAGAAAATGAAAAAGAAAATGAAAGAAGTGCAGCAGAGAAGAAAAAAGCAGCGGGAGGCGGCTTCTCCCAAAAATTTATTGCAGAAGTGATTGATGTCCATTTGTTACAAACTAAAGCTTATATATGCTCAGAAAAAGGGAAATTAAAAAACAATATGAAACAACAAAATTACAGTGAGAATTAGAAAGAAAAAACAAAACGAGTCGTTTAAACAAATAAAGAAACGGGAAGCGACAAATTTTCGCTATACACGATGATTTGGCTATGATAAGCGAAAATTCGCTGCGATGTAATTTATTATCATAGTGAAAATTTTCTAGCGAAAATTTAAGCTTATGCCTGATAATTTTCGCTATGATAGCGAGTCCTCAGCATCGCTGAAAATTGCAGCCTTGTTCATTGTCTCTTGTTCCAGCTACTCTATTCCATTTCTTCTAGCTTTTGATATTCTTCATTCGACTTCTTGAAATTGATGGAAATCAACTTAGACTTTAGTTATGATTGGATTGACATGATAATTTGGCTTCGATTCTTGCAAAAACTAAAAGCCTCGAATCTACAATCGAAGTGCAATAGGGACCCGAACATGTCCAATTGGGTTAATTATAGCAATTAATTACACAAAAGCGCTCAAAACCTATTAAAAATAGGGTTCAAAATAACACTTTGAGCCTTAATCCACACCCCAAACCTACACATTGCTAGTTCCTTAGCGATGAAAGAAAATAATAAAAAAAATTATAAAGCATAACAAAATTATGTTACAAGGTTGTAATTCAAAATGGTTGTGAATAAGTAATGCCTAACCCTAAGTAGAATCATCAAAGCCTTACTTGATAACTATCTGAAGAATGAATGCCATCTGAGTGAGTATCAAAAGAGCCTCCATCTCGGTGAATCAACCAGAACTTCCACCAAAATCTAAGTGTTTTGTTTGTTGACTCTCAACAATAAAAATTTGCTAAAGCGCACTCTCCCCCGAGCCTAGCTACTACCGACCTAGCATGCTTGACCTAAATGGGTAGGACCCACTCTTATTCCACAAATCTTTTTGCTTGTAGGGTGCAATGCTGAGGTTTCGACTTCACCAAAGTCCATGTAACGGGGATTAACCGACAACTCCCAACCAGTGAAGGTTTAGGGTATCAAGCCATGAGGATCTTTCGACCACAAACTCTAAAGGTTTCACCCCGGGACTCGAGATGATTTGAGCCTCCCGAGCACCTCTGACTCGCTAAGCTTCAGCCCATCCGCTGCGTGTAGAGAACACTAAATCGGCGACTCCCAACCAGTGAAGGTTTAGGGCACCGGGCTTTAAAGGCTTTTGCCATAAACCCCTCGGACCGTGCTCAGGTTTCAAGGCAAAGCGTTGCAATTTTCCTTTTTTTTTTCTCTTTTCTTTTTCTTTTCTTTTCCTTTTCTTTTGGAAGACACATTGGACTTCATTCCACAGGGGTCCTTAACCTATTAAAGGTGGTCAACGACACTAGGATAGGTTGTGCAAAGTAAAAGGAGGTTCTTGTGATTTTTAGCCTATCATTGAAACCTAATGCGCTCGTGTGTGGTTAGCTAAAGGTGGAAGAAAAAGGTCTAAATCAATAAGAATTCAACTAATCATTCACTCAACCAAACATGGAACCAATCTAACATCAATAGAATTGGACAGTGCTTCAATTTTTCAAACCACAGGCTAGGCAAAACACAAAAAAAATGGGTGCAGTTTTTGAAAAAAAATAAGTTGTATAGTATAACAGCTTCACGAAAAGGAAAACTAGCAAGCTATTGAACAACACAAAATGGGCTTGCTCAAAATAGTAACAAAAGCATAAATGCAAAAGCCCGGTTCAGTATTGCTCTCCCCCCCGACCAAATGTCTCATTGTTCGCAATGGGGCTCGGATTGGAAAGTTAGGGAAGGAAATACCTCCTTGATGAATGTGATCATTGTTGGATAGGATACTTTGCAAGCTTTCTATGACACATATTCACTCGGTTTGTTTAAATGAACAAGTTAGAAGAAGAAAAGTGAGAAAAAAAATGACCAATTGGAGCATTTTGAAAATTTCACCTTCATAAAAATTTCAAAAGTGTTCTTTCTGGTTATATTTAGATTCTACACTCTCTAAGCTTTCCAAAGGTACTAAAAAGGCCTAAAACGGAGTTCGGATGAAAAAGTTATGTGCGAAACAAAACCAGGAGGCAAAACAGTGGGGGTAGCGAAAAATTTTCGCTACCATAGCGAAAATTTCGCTACCATAGCGAAATTTCGCTATGATAGCGAAAATTTCACATAGCGAAATTTTCGCTATATTTGCGAAATTTTCGCTATACACATAGTGAAAATTTTTTTTTAAGAGAGAAATTTTTTTTTAATAAAAAAAAAAGCGATTTGTTTTTAGTGAATAAAATAAGTAATAATAATAAAATAAAAAAAAATTTTAAATAAAAAAAAAACTAAAAATATACTCTCTTTTTTTAAATAAAATAAAATAAAAATAAATGACAATTTCAAGATTATTTTTTTATCGACTTCGCATTCTATTTTTGTTTTTGACGGTAGTATAGAATTTTGAAATTTCATTGTGTAGCGAAGAAATTCGCTGTGGATTTTAAGCTATGCTTGAAAAATTCGCTATTGATGGGAATTTCGATGCTCATACGCTTCTTCTTTGCTGGCGATCTTGATCAGACTTCAAATTTCATAAATGTAAAAATTAATACAAAAAAATTAAGAAAAATTGCAGGAAAGTGAAAAACAAGCTACAACAAAGATTAACTTAACAATTATGGAAAATCTAAAAAGAAAACTTATAGAAATCTAAATAAAATAAAATAAAATAAAATAAAACAAGAAAAATTGAAACAAAAAGTGGGGAAATGTGCTCCCCCTCGAACCACTTCCTTATGTCTTTGGAGAATTTCTTCAGGTGGCGGAGCTTAGAAATCTGGGGTTCGGGTGCTCAATCAGAACCGGCACGGCTCCATCCTATGACATCACGACATAAGCATTTGAAGTTTTTTGATGTAGTGGCTAAATTACGTACGATTGGCCACTAACCTAGTTTTGTAGAATATGCGAGTGATGGGGTGACCTTTGTCTTTGGGTGCTTAGGGTTTAGGTTGGGATTGTGATGCGAGGTGAGGGCGAGATATGGGCGAATCGGTAGGGGCGGGGTAAATTATTTCTCTTTGTGTTCTTCACTTTGCCCTTGATCGAGCAGGAGGATTGTTCCTTAACTGCCTCCCAGCCCCAGAAGACGACACCAATGTGGGTTCAAAATTTTCTAGGCCTTCTTGTAGGCTCAACATGACCTTGCTCCTCCACCATAGTGTCACTCGGGCACCTCCTTAGGATTTTTCTCCTCTTGATGAGCATGTTCTTTGTGTGAATTGAAATGGATCTTCGCGGTCGTGATTACGTGGTTCAGAGTTCTCCACAGTGTGAATTTTACTCAATTGAGCATTGAATTTCTTACGTCTTCACAGCGTCACCTGACAGTAGGGACTTGAGGATGACGCTCAGTGGAATGTGTGGATGTGGAGGGTGCATCTTTGTGGAGGCACCATGGAAAAGGGTGCACTCACCCATAGAGGATTCCTATAGTCCCTCATGGACCTATATTCCTTTGGATTCCTCTCCACAGATTGCTGACTTTGCCAAGGCTGGTTTCTGTAATCCCTCATGGACATGTATGCCCTAGGGTTTCCTCCCTTTGAATACTTCTTTGTATTGCTCTCCTCTTCCATTTGGTCACAATTCAAACCACTAGGCGTACGATCCCTACCGGTAGAAATAGGGTGACTGAGACAACACCAAAACGGGTCCTCCGGAAATTTTTTTAATGAAACTAAAAAGAAAATGTGGTAAAATATAAAAGCAATTCACGGTACTTGTGATAGAGGATCACAAGTGTTCCACGACTTCGTCAAATGCTTAGGCACCATCGGCCCGGCGACGCCATTTGATTCGTGCCCACGATAGAGTGTTGGAATCAGCAAAATTTATACTTAAGTTGCTCCTAACTGTAGCGCGCTCACTACTTGATATAACGGCTCTAGGATCAAACACGAGAGATGGTTTCTTTTACGAATGACTAGCAGTGAAGGCCAAAATTGGTGGTCATTTTGGATTTTATAGGGTTTGCTAAAAGCAGTGGGGTTTTGATGGTGAAAAGCGGAAATAAGCCCGAAATTAAAATAAAAAATAATAAAAGATGTCTCCTTGAAGTATCAGGATATTGGGCTTAGGATTCTAGGGCAACTGAGGGGTCCTTGGGTTCATTTCCTCGCGTTGGGAGGATGACCTATAGTCATTTCCCGAACCAGATCTTCATTTAGCTTTAAAAACTAAACCCTAAAAGTTTCCCTTTTGAAAAATAGCATTTATTGATCATTCATGGTCCAGGCAGTGAAAATGAGTCTCCCTGACTCACCTTACAATGATTAATAGGGTAACTAATGAATCTCGGTGGATCTAGCAATAAGCATCATGAACCTAAAGACTACGAAATACAGGTCATTGAGAGGTGAATCTAGAGTTTAAACCTAGCATGAAGAGAAAAACCAAAATAACGAGTGAATACTGCGTTGAAGTATGAGGCCCTCTTGTACACCGGATCCCTTGCCTAGTAGCCTTCCTCTTCAAGGAATAACGGGTTTTAGCCAACCATCCTCCAAGTTGTCATCCTCGGAGGATGTTTGGATGGCCAGAAAATGAAAAAGAAAATGAAAGAAAGTGCAGCAGAGAAGAAAAAAAACGAGAGAGCTGAAAGCTTCTCCCCAAAAATTTATTGCATAAGTGATTGATGTCTATTTGTTCTGAGGCGGGAAACATATATGCTCGAGAAAAGAAATTACAAAACAATATGAAACAACAAAATTATAGTGAGGGTAGAAAGGAGAAAAACCAAAACGGAGTCGTTTAAACAAAAAAAAAAAAAAGGAAACATAAAATTTTCGCTATGCACAGTGATTTTTGCTATGATAGCGAATTTTCAGTAATAGCGAGAATTTTAGCCTTTGTTCATTAGCTCGCATTCCCTTTGCTCTATTCCATTTCGGCACGATGTGCTTCATTCGACGTTGAAATTGATGAAACACTATGAAGTGATGAAATCGCTAAACGGAAGACTTGGTTATGATTGGATTGACACGATAATTTGGCTTCCGATTCTGCCGCTTATAAAAACAACCAGGAATGCAATTAGAAGTCTGATAGGGACGGCACATATCAATTGGGTTAATTATAACGAATTGGAGTACACAAAAAGCGCTCATTTAGTAAAAATATAGGGTTCAAAATAGTACTTTTTTTGAGCCTTAATCAAACCACAACTTTTCGTTCTTGATTAATGAAAACATCCTTGGCAAATGCTTCGCGATTGTTTGTCTTTCATAAATCCAGAATTTCACCTCGACTATGAAATAGGAATGCCGTATCCTGTTAATCATTACTCAGATCCGAAGGCCAACACAATAGGACCGAGAAATCATGATGTTATCCGTGTATTATCCGTAGCGTAGGCTTGCTTTGAGCATACTAATTTCTTCAAAGTAACAGCAGAAACCACTGACCGGTCGGTTAAGACCATGGCGCATGTCGCGGTAGAAGGGACAAGAGGACCGGTGCCACGCACACCGTGGGAGGGCGGCCAGAGCCATCCCAAAGTCCGACTCTGAGTTTTTAATTGCAACAGCAACTTAAATACGCTATTGGAGCTGGAATTGCAGAAATTTGCGGCACCCGGACTTGCCCTCAGTGGATCCTCGTTGAGGATTTAGATTGTACTCATTCCAATTACAAGACTCAAAAGAGGCGGTATTTGTGTCACTACCTCCCCATGTCGGGGGTTGGAGTAATTTCTTGCCTTTCTTTGCCTTCATGGATATGGTAGCCGTTTCTGGGCTCCTCTCGGAATGAACCACCCAATTCTCGTCACCTTCAATACCATGGTAGGTGTCACACGCCCTCTTTTTGGCTCGTGTGCGGCGCCTAGGAACCCACTAGGCCAACCTTCTTAATGCCTCAAAATTCTCTCAAACACAAGGCTTACGGGGCACTCTCCCATTTCGTATTTAATGTACTAAAATCTGAAGACAATCTTGAGCTCCCACATCTCGGGATGATCTATGCTTTTAATTGGATAACTCACATTTTTGTGAATTAACCAAGTGGGCACACAAGCCCTTTATATAGGATGCTTAAGGGCAATCCTAATACAATTATGACTAACAATCCTACTCTAACTCTAGTCTTCAATCCAATAAGCTAGCATGATCCTTCGCTCACAGGAATCTGATTAAATGAAACTCACATGCACGACCATGATTCCTCACCGAGGTAGGAGTCCTCCGCCTAAGTCTGTCGCCTAGGAGTCCTTCCCGCCCTAGGAGACCTTCAGCCTAGGAGTCGGCCGCCTTTTTCGGCCTAGGAGTAGAATTCCTTCACTTTGAGGAGTCTTTCCGCCTGAGTCCTTCCCTCGCCGGACTCCTTAGGCTGTTGGAGTCCTTGTTGCACTCGGATTAGGAGCTTGCACATGGCGCTCTCTGCCTATATATTCTTGACATTCCCCTGATTCCGTTTGCGCAGTACCACACGGGCCCCCTCTCGGCCGTATTGCCGTGAATGCCCTTTGTGCGTGTCCCTTCCCGGATGCCTTGCCTTCCCTCATGTGTGTGTTTGGCTCACGCTTTGTGCCTCCGGACACTTGTTTCCCATCTTTGCCTTAGGTTAGCCATGGGGCCAAGGCAGCGACCCTCATGCTGCACGGGACTCGTGTTATCTAGTCGAGGGGTTGACAAACCCTCCCCCACTAGAGGTATTCAACGTCCTCGTTGACTTCAACCACGCATACTCAAGGATCTGATCTTCAATTGTCATAATGTAGCGCCTTTTCCCGACTTGCCTCAACGAGAGTCGCGTAGATTAGTATTAGGTCCACTTGTTCTTCCAGGTTCCCCATCTTCCTATCCTGCCGGGATACTTGCAGTCTTTCTTGAACTCGACTCTAACCATAGGCGGGTTCCTCTTTGCTGTACTCTGTCAGGCCCAGAGATCCAGCTTGTGGTAAGGCAGAAGCTTACACATGGAATGTCGGGTGAAGCTGACCTCTCTAGCGACTTAGGTTTATAGGCCACGCGTTCCCGTCGCTTCACAATTTCAAAGGGTCCATCATGTTCGAATCAAGCCTCTCTGGCGCATATCGATCTTCTTCGGATCGGGGAGTTAACTTCAGAACCATCTCCCGCCTTAAATTCGAAGGTCTCACGCGCTGTCGCATACTTCTTCATGCATCTACTTACCTTCTCTAGGCTGTCTTTGGCCTCATCAAGCAAATCTTGCCGAGACTTTGCAAACTTTTACGCAGCTGGGCTCACGGCTGCGTCCGAGGTTGCTCATTAACTGAAATGCGTCAAGGCGTGCGTGTTTGGAACACGTTGCTACCTCAAAAGGGCTCATACCTGTGGCTGAACTTCACTGCAGATTGTAGGACAACTGCACCGGCTCTAGATGTTCCAACCAATTTTTCTGAGAGGATATCACGAAGTGGCGCAACTACTCTTCTAGCATCTGATTCACTCTCTCTGTCTGACCATCAGTCTGAGGGTGATTCGCAGTCGAGAACTTGCATTCTGTACCCCACATCTTGAACAACTCAACTGAGAAGCACGCACGTAAACCCAGCGTATCTCGATCTCTTACTATGTCTTCGAGCATCCCAAAATGTTCACTAACATTCTTGCTGAAAGAAGATGTCATGTGCCTCGTCGGCTAGACACTCATAAAAATTTGGGACGAAGATAGCATACTTGGAAAACTGTCTACCACACCCAAAATGATCTAAAGCCCTCTCTTAGAACACTAATGAAGTCCCATCGATACACCGCGCCATGGCTTCTGCTGGAATGGACAGAGGTACGTAACAATCCAGCTTCGCTTTTTCCCTCGGTCTTGTCAACTTGACAAATGGCATGTCTTGACATATGCCTGCGTCTTCCTTCATCTTAGGCCAATGAAAGAGCGGTGCAGTAATCTGGGTCTTCTTTCTCTGGGTGGCCGACCGTCGTATAATGTTTCCTTGTGGCTCTGTCTTGAAAGCATAGTACATATAGCTTCCCTTCTACGAAGTAAAGCGACTCATTCGAGCTTGGTATACGCCTCGTGGTTTCCCTCTTTCACATGCTCTACCTGACTTTTGATCGTTGAGTCTTGTGCGACCCAGTATAACTAATTTGTTTGAAATTTGTCTGTAGAGCTCCAACGATCCCATAACTTCGCCTTCCTTTCTACTCAAAGCATCTGCCACTTGGTTGTGTCGACCCGGCTTATGCACTACTGCAATCAAAGTCGGCGAGAGCTCTTACCGTCGAGCTTGCTTAGCGGTAAGCTGCTTTTAAGTTGTGAAGAGGTGTTGCGCGACCGGTAATCGATCCTCTGCGAATCGAGTTCCCATTAAGTAGTGCTTCCATGTCTCAAAAGCGATGGAAGGCCCTTAATCAAATCTTTCTCATGGGCGTTGTACCTTCCTCTCTTGTATTCGACTTGAGCTCTCGAATCTTTCTGGATACCCTCTTGCCTGACGCTCCCTGAGGCCACGTCCCAGTAGCATCGTATCGCTAAGCAATGACTCCGTCGGGCGGTCTCAAAGCGCTCACGGGTGATCGCATCTTTGAGCTTTTTGGGAGCGACAGCGCTCATCCCATTCCCACTTCCTCTCTTGTTTCAAAGGTGCGCGAGGCAGGCTATCTTGGAAATAGCCGGTGTCGTCTCTGTAGTAGTTTGCTAGTAGAGCGGTGGGATTACGTCTGCAGCAAGTGGAGTACGGCGATCTCGAATTCTTTGCCACCTTGCCTCATCCATCATATCTCGGACTTTGAAATCGGACTGTGGCTTGATCTCGTGCAGGCAAACTCACACTTCTCTTTCTTGACATATGGCGGTTACGCCTCGTCGCCGAGCATAATCTCAAAGGTGTACCACATGATCTTCTAGAGTCGGGCTATAGATCACTATGTCGTCTAAGTATACCACCACGAATGAATGTAGGAAGTCGAATAGGACATCATTCATGAGGTTACAAAATGTAGCGGGAGCATTAGTCATACCAAAAGGCATAACTAAAAATTCAAAACTTCCATGCAAAATTGTTACACATGTAGTCTTTGCCTCGTCCCTTGACCATGCACACTTGCCATATCCGTCATAAGACTATCGCAGTGAAGTACTCGGCCTTGCTCAATCAATCGATCGAGCAGTTTCACGGCAATGAGTATCGATACTTGTTCTTGATGTTGACTTTGTTCGGTGCGATAATCCACACACATCAAGGCGTCCCATCTTGCTTCTTATGAAACAACACTTAGGTGCCAGTCACGGTGCTAGAGGTTGGACCAGGACGCGTCCGTGACTCGTCAGCGCTTCCGCCCAGCTCTCAGCTCTGGTAGAGTCATCCGGTCGGGAGCTTGAAGCGGAGGTCGACCACAGCCTGAGCTCTGTCGATGATCCGTCTGCCTCCTCGGTGGCGACTTCTTAAGCGACAGGAGCGTAACATGGAAAATCTCCTCGATTATGGGGCTATGGCATCGCGCCGACTTGCTTGTCCGGCTTGATCTCGATCAATGTTGCGACATATGTGTGCTCGCCTTTCCTAAGGCCTTTCTCTCGGATTACGGGCGGTCAAGGTCTTCTCCCACGAAAGTCTCTTAGGCGGCTTACTGGCGATCTGATCCTGGCTTATGGTACTTCTCATCCATGATCAACAATCCATTCAAGTGCGGAAACAAGGCTACCTTGGCTCTTTGGAAGAAATCGTTTCCTAAAATGAAATCAAAATCATCCAAAGGAACACTAAGGAAGTCTATCGTACCTTTCACATCCCCCATCTGAATTGCCATGTTCTTCGCCATAACATGCGTCTCTTATGCTTGGCTATTTACGGCTTTGAGCTTACTGTCATCTTTAGCGAGCTTCAATCTGAGTTTGGCTGCCTCCTTTGTTGATACATACGGGTCGCCCACCGGCTCTACCAATGCCACAATTCTTTCGCCCTTCACAAGAACTCAACATACATCGCCTCGTGAGTCGCTCGGCTCAGACATCTCAATATCCAAGAGGCTCAGATCTCTACCCCCGCTATCTTCCCCCGGTCTTCTCGGCTCATGAGTGCACTGAGCTCCTTCGGTAAAACCCTCCTCGATGGGGCCACCACAGAGAAAGCACCTGAATGGCCTGTAGCTTGTGAGGGTAAAGTCCCTTCTCTCATCCAGTTCAAGGATCCTGTGGCTTCTTCCAACCATCTTCCACTTCGAGGTCAAAGGTATCCCACTTCCACCAATCCCTTATTGTGGCCTTTCCTTTGGGAGTAGAGGAAGAGGCTACTCAGAGCCTGGACAGGCAAAGACGCCTGAGCTGGCCGAGGGCAAGCCCTCGGGACACCTGTCACGCTTAGGTTAAGCTCATCCCAAACTGACATGAAGCAAACACCATCAACTTCTCGGACATGTCCGGCGTCACGATCAACGAAGCCAAACTTCTTTCATAGTTCTGACCGAGCCCATCCGTCGCCTCGCAGACTCCTCGCCATCCACTGTACCGTGTAATCTGCGTAAGAACTTTATCACCAACCTTTCAAGATCTCCCACGATCTTCGCCCGCCGCCAGCCAGCCGTCGCCACCATTCCGGTCACCACTGAGTTTTGCACCACCGCTTCAAATACATAGTGGTTATCGCCACCGTCTTTCACCCACCGGGTATTCGAAAGCAAAGATGGTGCGGGCACGTCGGCGTCCCGAGAAGTTCTTCAGTTTTTATGCTCGCACGCCATCAGGCGTTTGGCCTTAGTATCGCACCTTCGGCAGAGGTTTTGATCCAGCCAGAAGCAGTCTCCCAGATCATCCATCTTCTCATGTCCAGCAAACATCCTCCTTCCAGAGATCTTAGGTCCGCCCACTCTCCTCGGTCACATGGTCTGCACGGTCATGGAATTACCCCATTCGCCTCAATCCATTTCTCGCTCCATCGATCACGCCAGAAGAGGTCAACCAGCAGATCGCATATCGCGATCGGAGTCAAATTTATTCACGCTTGTCGTGGTTTATCTCCTCGCGTTGTTCGATCAGGGCGCCTGCCTCGGCCTTCGGTCCTTAATGTTATTTGCTTACGCAGCCGCATCAACCGTCATCCTCGCAAACATCCGTGTGGCTCGATACCAACTATCACACGCCTTCAGTCGTGCGGCACCTAGAAACCCACTGAGGCCAGCCCCTCTCAATGCCTCTACACCTCTCAAACACAAGGCTTATTGTGGCACTCGCTTCCAACTCATTCTGGGTTAGGTACCAAAACATAAGACAATCTACAAAGGTCCCACATCCTGATGCTCTATGCTTTTCTATGGATCCAACCTCAAGCACATGAATTAACTATGGGCACAGAGTCTTTATATAGGATGTCTATATAACCTAGTATTAATGGATGATCAAGAGTCCCACTAACTCTCAGTCTTCAATCCAAAGAAGCCAGCCACAACCTTCCCGCTCTAGGAGCCATGATTCCACAACTCCTGTGGTAAGACAACAACATCTCAACAGAGCAGATCCTCCCGCCTGTGAGTCTGTCCCACCCAGAGTCCTTCCGTCAGATCAGACAAACAAAACGCAGTTGTATAAAATGAATGCCTATGTGCACATGCACAGAGCCTCAAGTAATATAGTACTTAACGCCTGATATCGATCCACAGGAAAGCGTGAATCGACCATGAGACTTCGCTGCATAATATCCACACTGATTCTAGGTAAAATTCTACAAGGAAACTACAACGCTTATTGATTCAGTAATTAATATGTTGGCACTCTAGGAAGCTAAATCTCCCCTATCACGCTCAATGGATTACTTTTCTAAAGATATCGTTATTCAATATATTCTGTAATTAAGGTCAATGCATAGGTAGATCTATTTAATAGATATCCCTCTCCGAGGTATATCCTATCTCAGAATAGAATCGAGCATTCTGACTCAATCGTATTCAAATGCTTAAATGTTCTAACCCCAAATGCCATCCTTCGTGCCTGAATATCTCTATTTAATCGACCTACTTAAAGGCTACTTACTCCAGATCCCCGAATACCCTCTCATCTCGAATCTCGGATCTCCAAAGGCGAGTTCATGCTAACATTGGCCATTAACATATACTTGAAATGCAGGTATAGAGGTAGATGAACAATAACAACTACTAAATATGAAAGATCAACTTTAATCTATCAGGGGAGGTGATGTGGTTTGATGTATCTCCTATAAAGAGATCTAACATCATCGTAGAGAGAAGTGTCAGACTGTCCCGTCTAGTATTAAAAAACATCAATTCATAATGACATTCCATGAATAAGATTTAATCTATGAGAAACGGTCCAACCTGGTACTTCCTCCAAGTCTCTATTGACCGCTTCACTGTGGCCTTTCTCGTGACGTCCTGCACCCTGTTTTCTCCAGAAACTTCGCCCACTAAATGATGAGGTGCAGATTTTCAGCCGACGTCACACGTGGTGACGCCTTCGCTGACGGAGTGACGTCGCGACGTGTTTACGCCGCGACGTGGCGCCCCTGCGCACTCCTGCCTCAGCCCCCCCTCATTGTTCCAAACCGCTTCCAAAAGCTTCCTTATGCTCCAATGAACCCGTAAATCCACACCGCATACAAATCAGTGGATCTAGCCACAAAACTATAAATTATTATAAATAAATGTGAAAATGACTTAATCGTATCACAGTGTAAGATGAGTGTTTTAGGCACTCATCACACCCCCAACTTAGTTTCTTGCTTGTCCGCCAAGAACCTGACTTAGATAGGACACACACTCGACATAATGTAACTAATACTAAGATGTTGATGCACATGCTTAAAAAACAGCGGATCAATTTGGATCGACTCATACCCACCGCTTTCTTCCGATGTTCAAAGGAAGGTGATATGAGATTTGAATCTTTCAAAGGCATCTTACTGAGATAGGTGAAACTCGACTAGTGCATCAAATCCCATGGTGTTCAATAGCCTTCCCAAAATCCCCTATGTGCTTATAGTGAATGACCCCATCATGCCTAGGTTTCGATACCCCCAAATCCTAGAGCTCAACTCATTCATTAGGAAGAACCTAACTAGGAAAGGATAGGAACGCACCCATTTATTCATGTCCTCATACTTAGAAATTTCCTATGACTCTAAACAAAATGGAAGAAGACCTAGTGCTAAGAAGTTTTAACGAGTACTCAGAATGTGTAAGATCCATCTATGACTCCCTACCCAGTTTCAGGCCAATGGCACTAGCGCCATCCAATTCTCTTCATAACCCACCCCTAGTAACACACAAACTTAAACCCCGTGCTGGTCTAGAGGTTGCGCGGTGAAAATGATCCATCTTCTCCGTCTCAGATTGGGAAGGGGCAAAGGAAGTCACTGACTCCCTCGCGCTGCCTGGGTGGCATTGAGTTTTCTTTATAGTTCTCTGCACTCTGTGCTCTAGATTCTTATTGATATCCCATTATTCCATATACAAAAGTGCATATACCTATTTTTGTCATATTTCTTTCTTTTTCTCTTTTCTATTGTTTTTGTATTTTTCTTTTTGGTTGGGGCTCGATGGCAATCCTCTTTGATTAGGTGTCCCATCACCAAATGGTTCAATCTCCCTTCCAGCTCACCTGCAACCCAGCAGCCGGTCTCAGCCTGACCTGCGCATACCTGAAAGTCAAATACAGCGAGCGCAGGATGGCTTGAAAGAACTGGTTTCGACCACTGATTGATTCACTGTTCTTCCTCCCAACCATCCAACCCAGATCATCGAAGCCATCAAGCAAATGTATGGTTGAACAAGTTTATAGTGAACTCAATCCAAAATCGATCCCTCAATATCCAAATGGCACATGTATGCGATCGACTACATGCAAAATGTCCTAAACACACACAAACAACTAACACATGGATCGATGACAGATGAAAGTGTGATGTGAAATGCAACTGAAACCCAAACTAAACGCTCACTAATAACTGTGATGTGACATTTAAAAACAAAACACAACTTAACATGCTGACAACTAAAATATCAGATACTACTAAATCAAAACAAACAATAAACAAGAACAAAAACATAGTAATTTATCAACACATCCCCTCTCCCTCCCCTAACAAAACATCTGTCTGCACCGGGAGAGGCAATAGCAGGTGGACCTCTGGCGACTACCAGTGTGGAGTGCAGAGGCTTGAAAGCTGGGAGCCGCAGGTGAGCCGGGCTCAGACAGATCAGCCGTCGTCGTTAGCAAATGAGATGCACCCCATTTGTTGTGGATCCCAGCGATGTCGCGTTGACGTTAATCCAATGTCCAGGAAACCATGATCTTGGGAGCTTTGTGTCTCATCCATCGCACACAAAACGCCAAAGGAGCGGAGCGTGCGCACTGGGTCTCGTAAGATCTGTGATTTTGATAGAGAAACGACTGGCTCAGCTGGGCTGGGTGGTGGTGAGGTGGGTGGATGAGGTAGGGTGAGGTGGTGAGACAGGGATCAGGGTTTGCGTTATCCTTGTGCCATGAATTCAAAGTAGCCTGAGCACCTGAAGTTTCGCCTGCTCGAGGGCTCGTGGCCCGCAAACTGCAGACCTCAAAAGCTCGCCAGATTACCAGTGGCAGTCCAGCTGGACCGAGCGGTTTTAATCGGACAGCCAGCTCATTGTCGTCAAGAGCAGCACCCTGCTTGTTTGCACAAGCCAAAGATTCCAGTGCCGGTGTCCCCAGTTCATTTTCGCATCCCCTAGCTAGCGGAGGACCGTGATCTCTATAACCTCGTTCAACATCGAATGGCATCCCGGATGACAGCCGTCGGTTTCGGTCCTCTGGTCGTCACTCAACATTCAGTCGCCCGGACAGCACGCTGGCGATGCATGATGCTAACCTTCAAAGAAATCGCGGTATCACGTTCGTATCTGAAACCCGAACCGCTACACGATCATGACCCTCCACTTCACTCTGCGCTTTTCGGTCAATACGCCGGACGAACCCCGTAGTTTGGGAGGCAGGCCGTGAGCGACGGCAGTGAACGTGGACGGGCCGCAGGCCAGTTTGGCGATCACCCCGACCGGTTCACCATTCCGCCTCCCGCACCAACCCTCGAGACGCATGGGCAGGCCAGCAAAATTCCTCGCATTCACGCTCATCGCCGCCGACTGCAGGGGGTTGGGCATAAAGCACGCCACCCTTAGCCTCTATAGTCTTCGAAGAAATAATCGTGATGAAACCCTTCTTAATGAACGAGCGGGTTTTGCAAATGGCGCTAAACCGCCTACGGCACTCATATTTGCAAATCATGAGGCATCGAATGTAAGCCTCCCGATATCCTCGTCAGCCCAGATCCATTTTATAGCGCTGAAAAGTTACATCTCACTCTCTCTTGTCATATAGAGAGCGCTGTGACTTAGAAATATAGAAGCATCTAGAAAAAAGACCTACTGATGGATAAACATGCAACACTTAACACAAGGTTAGTGAGAAAAATCAATTAAGACTTCAAGACTGGTAAATTCTTTTAATCAACACTACTGATCTGTCGATCTGGTACATTTAATGAACATTAGTAGTCACTAAACGTTCTGGCGGTAGCAAAAATTTAAGGTGCGTTCTCGCAAAGCGAAGAACTGAAAGCTATCGCTGGGTGAAACGCCAGCCAATGAATCCTTCAAAAAATCGGAGCATGATATGGTTTGAGTAATGTAATAAAGTCAAAGATTCCCACCGGGCAGTAAAACAGTGCATCCACAGCGTCCTAAGGCACGGCCCGCGACGTTCAGCTCTGACTCTATAGGTGCGATGCGAAAGTCAAAGCGCGCACCGAACCGCCTCGGTTTTCGCATCGTAGATCGCCAAGGACAGTATGGGTGGTCGTACGCGCTCGCGACGACGCTTCATTTGCGCAACGCCGTCACGTGAGGATGACCTCACCGCCGGGCGACGCGCGACCAGATACCAGGTAACCCACGCCGCTGAAACGGAAACATCACCGCCGCGACGCGACGTAGAGGTGTGCATAAATTGACGCCGCGACGTGAAAAACACACGCAAACGCGACGACGTAGGGTAGAGCACCTGACGTCATGACGCGAAAATATATACGCACGAAACGACCGCGCAGATGCAGGGTGTTAATCTGATTACTGCATCATGGAAAATACATCGCCGCAACGGACAGAGGGAAGAGTCTGATCACAAGGACAGAAATTACACTGCTGGACGGATAGAGGGTGGCACTGAGAGACAGATTTATGAACATGAACTCTTTTGAATCCCAGATCTCTATATCTTAATGAGTTCGAAAACCCGCATCCCGACCAGATCCGTCTGATCCGCACAGAAAACAATGCAACCGTGAAAATTACTAATCATAAAATAAAGCCAGTGGAAACCTAAAATCACAAAGTAAAGTCATCACCAATAGAACTTGAGCCAAAACAAAAGGGAACGTTATGAACACTTGCTGCTCTCCCAAGAAGCGCTATGTTTAATGTCGTTAGCTCGACGACTCGAATCTCACACTGCGTAAAGACACGACAGAAGGAACTGGAAATGCTCATGCATCCCCTTATAATGCTCTTCCGCCGCACACACAACCTCCATGTCTACAAAGTGATGAAACCCGCCTCCAGTCTCAGAAGCCCCTCGCCTCTCCTCCTTCATGTCCTTCCGTGCAAATTACAGCCTCCTAGTCCTCAAAGCTCATTTATCTCGTAAACTCCCGCACAGGAACAGCTGCCAAGCATTATCCAATCCCAGATCCACCATCCTGGTGCTTCTCTGCTATGGTGGCTGGTCACATGGAAGTGATCTGCTTCCTGACTCTTTAGTTTGAGTTCACTCTTCTTGCACATTGATTTGAGCTTTTCCCCGTGGCTAGAAACTGCTGGCGATATAACCGAGTCGTCCATGTCGACGACAAAGTCTCCAGCCGGAAGGACGAACTTACCAACTTACTAGCACATTTTCGAATTATACCCCTCGAGGGTATGTCACCACAGCCACGATCTGGTCCAAGAAGTCAGACCGATTTAGGTCGATTTCTAAGCCCCTAACTTAAGCCTTAAACATCGAGAGTGGCATCAAGTCGATGCTCGCTTCCCAAGTCATAAGGTTTTCCCCATACCCGATTCTTATAAGAGAACGGTATAGCAAATTTACTCCTGTCTTGAAGTTTTGGGAAGTTTCTTTTTATGTGATGGCACCGCATCTCTCGCTAAGGCGATGGTCCACATTCCTCCAACTTTTCTACCGCTCAAGATCTTTTTCTAGCGGAATCCACGTAGAACTAGGCATGGTGTTCTCCAATGCCTCCAAAAATGGTATATTAATACATAAATAGTTTCTGAAGATGTCAAGAAAACTCTAGCACAACCGCCTCCAACTTACCTTCTTTTAACCTCCGAGGATACGGGATTATGACAGCAGTTCATCCGTTGGTCGCTTCTGCTTTCTTCCCTCGCTTTTATTATCCTCAGTCGCCTCACATCTCGTGGTCGTCATTTTTCATCCTCCGGGTCGGCTCCGATACTTTGGTCTTGCTTCTAATTTTTCCAATTCCTCTTACCACTCAGTCGCAATCCGATTTCAACTCTTCCATCTATAGTGATGGCCTTATAAGATTTCTTTCCTTCTCCTTCAGTATTTACCTCTCGAATTGTTTCTACAATGATCCCGGTTGCCTTTCGCAACGATTACTATTTGCCCCATTTGAACCCAAACCTCCCAACCGTGCCGCCTTTGATTGTTCAGACCGGGTTGCTCGTTGTCGTGATATTCGCCTTTAGTCTCATCTCATGAAGGCAGAGCGGAAGTCAACATTTGTGCAAGGGTTTGTTCTAAGTCTATCTTTTTCTCAGGAGGTGGTTCACTATCTCTGCTTGATCGGCATATTGTTCCTCAATTATCCCTCCATCCATACTCTTCTGATTTATCTCCTTGACCACGCCGGGTTCCCGATTGTTACCCACCCTCCTTCATGTCCCTTCAATTCCCATTCCAATAGTTGTTTCCCCCCATCACCCATCCTCTGTTATCAGGCTGATTCACCCAACCTCCCATATACCTGGCCGTCAACAGAGGCTTCGACCATATTCCACACTACTACTATTTTCGCAGTACCTCCACGCGATCATTAGAACAACCCCCATGGTGATGGTCCTCCATGGCGCTGCTACCGCCCCCCCACGCCTCATTTAGTCGCGACGCCCGAGTTCGCAATACAAAGACTTAATGTGACTGTCGCGAGTAATCAGATCGCCCGCGCCACCAACGCGAGCCTTGATTGCGTAGCCTTCGAAGCATCGATACAGAGGTTTGGCTTTGCAGATTCCTCTCTAACGATCCCATTTACGCCTCGGCTCCGGCTTATTAGCGTTGCTCTTCCACGAGGCATTCCATCTGTATTGTTTGGGGCCAGATTCTTCCAAGACCCATTGTGAGGCAAGGGACTCAGATCTGACTGCTATTCTGTGAAGAGGAGCATTTTAAAATTAATTGCAGAGAAACTGTCCATACAAGTTCTCTGCCTCTGTTCTTCTCAGTTAATCAGAACTGATTAATCTCTAACAAATGTGTCAATTTTCATAAAAAGAAGATAAATGAACTCCTTCTGTCAACTTCAGGACCAAAACCCAAGTCCCCATGTAAAGTATTCTGGAATCTGGTGGTCGACCTGTTACCAATGTTTGCAGATCTGCCATCCCAGAGTCATGAAGGCAGCAGAAGGAACAACTGCCATGATCTTAGAGCTAATTCTCCATTACAATGTAATTTTAAAACTTTTGAGGAAGTTAGTCAAATGTATGTTCGATTCTCATGGGTGGGGGCCTTATGGAACAAGATGTTCTCAAGCATTCAGACTGTGGATCAATTTCACTCCGAAATTGCTTGCTTGAACGAGGCTGCCTGACGCCAGTCTCATCACAACTCGTGCCTATGGCAGGTAAACGAACTCATCCAGAGACAGTTAATGCGTAATGATCGCCTGGTCGCATAAATGGCCCCGCGATTGATTCCGTCCGTGATCCCCATTTCTTCAAGCCCTTCCTTCGGTTCAGCCTTGTTCAACGCCGCAAATCCCGCTTCCCCTTCAAGCTTGTCTTTCCATGACTCAGTGGAATTCTAACTCGTTATGTTCTTCGTTTCGGGCCGCAACTGCGCGTAAGTCTTTCTGCTCAGATCACACAGTGTTGATTAATTCGATTTTGTCGTCAGATGTACTCAATTTAAACCTCAGATCGCAATAACACACTTAACTAACAAAACCAAATTACCAAAGACTTTTGTAAAAAATATAACAAAGTAACGAAAATTCGTAATACTATCTATGTGCTCACTTCATATCAATTAATCCTTTCATCAAGAATCCGCGCCAAAACCTGATGCCGAAACGCAGTTGTATAAATGAATGCCTATGCGCGCAGTCAAGACGTAGTCCTTAATATACAAGAAAATTTAACGCATTTGACATCGAGATCCACGTGAAAGGTGAATTGACTACAGAGGTTCGCTTCGCATTAACATCCAATAATTGATTCTAGTGGTAAAATTTAAGTAAGGAAACTACAACTGTTTAACATTCTAGTAAATTAATGGTGTCGCGCCTGTGGTTAAATCTCCCCATCACGCTTCAATGGATTACTTTTCTAAAGATATTGTTATTCAATATATTTCAGAAAACCATGTGTCATAGTTCATGCAGCGACATGACAGATATCCTCTTCGAGGTATATCCGCCTATCTCGAATAGAATCGAAAAGTATCTCTATCTCGACTGTATTCGAATGCTTAAATGTTCTAACCCCAAATTCCACTCCTCTGGGGCCCCGGATCCTACCACCTAATCGGCAGCCATCATCTAATCAGTGATCCCTTAATACCCTAATATCTTCGAACTGTGAATTCTAGCGCATTATGCTAACATTACGTATCACCAACACGCCAAAACCCAAAAACTGTATAGCGAGATGTGACAAATTAATAACAACCGACAATACAGCGCATCAAACTTTTAATCATCAGAGGATGTGGTTTGATGTAACCCTAGAAAGAGGACCTCAATGTCACAGAAAGGATCAAACCGTTTAAAGTATTAAAACATCGATCACCATATTACCCAAATAGTCACACATCTCTCCTAACTATGGAGCGGAACGGTCCAACCCGAGTACTTCCTCCAAGTCCCCAATGATCCGCCTGAATCGGCGGTCCTTTCCTGCATATCGCCTCCCGATTTTCACCCTAATTCTCCGAGCCTTCATTCAGATTTCGGCACCGATTTATTTGCGGCACGCCGAGCACGACTGACGCGTGACCGTCAGCGCCGCACGTGACGCCGCGACGCAGGACGCCGCGACGGATACTACTTCGTCGTCTCACTGTCAATCAGTCAGTGCCGCCTTCTTTACGCCTCCTAAACTGAACCCAAACAACAATCAGCACAACCAGCGGATCTGTTCTACAAAACTACAAAATTATTATAAATAAATGAAAAATGACGAACTGACGCGAGCGTGTAAGATCTTTTATGCCTCAGTGAATTTCACTGAGACCTTCTCCGCCTGGGGAGTCCAAACAAGCTGGGAGTCTTTCCCGCCTGTGAGCAGAGTCCTTCCCGCCTCTGAGCTCCACGCCCCAGGGAGTCCTTCCCGCCTAGGACTCCTTAGGTTATAGGAATCCTTGTTGCACTCGGATTAGGAAGCTTACCGCTAAGGCTCTCTCTGCCTATATATTACTGACATTCCCCACATTGATTCCGTTTCGTCGCGCCACGCCTCAGTCCTAAGCCGGCGGAGCGCCCGCCGTGACAGCCCACCCGTAGCGTGTCCTTCCGTGATTCACATTCCTGCTTTCCCCCATGTGCGTGCTTCGCCCACGCTGCGCCTCCACCACCTATCTCCCATCCTCTTGCCCTGCCCCACTCCCCCAGCGTGGCCACGGGCTAAGGCGCGCCATGCCACGGACTCGTGTTATCTAGTCGAGGGGCTGACAAGAGGGCCACGACACGATCAGCAGGATAGGCGCGTGGACATTTGAATGAGTTATCACCGCACAATGGTCGCAAAGTGACCGGTCGAGTTATCATGAATCATCAGAGCAACGGGAATAGCCCACATCGACCTTTTATCTAATAAATGCATCCCTTCCAGTCGGCTGGCACGACAGTCTTCTAGAATTACCTCACGGTTATCCAAGTGCCAAGTACCATCAAACAACCATAATCGATTTAATGATCATTCAGTCACAATCATTAGTCCATCCCTACATTACTGCATGGATTAACCTTGATATTGCGCCATTACACTACCGCGTGATCAACCAGTAACATTCTTGTGCAATGTCGGAACCTCATGCACCTAGCCTAGACCACAATGGGAGACGGGAGGGCAAATCGGAGCCGATCGTCATACATACGCTTCTAGCGATGAACACTTAAGCTCGGGCAAGAGTGTGATCATTAGATCCCATGCCCATGTTAAGGTTCCAGACAGATCACGAGCCAAGCCTACCATGCGCCGTCTACAGCGAAACCTTCGCATGGTCACAACCGCTGTAAAGGCTATTACGACGAAATGATCAAGCAGGCGTCCACTGCCTCATGAGCCATAGTGAGCTAGTGGAGCAAAGGCAACGCTCGAGAGAAAACCTAATCGACAAGGGGGAAGGCAACACTTAAACCATTATGCCGATTCCCAAGGTTTGATCTGCCGCCTTATTTACTTGTGAAACGAGGGAGGGACATAGGGCATAGTTGTTTTCAGTGAACAGCAAGAGCCTACTAATCCACATTACCTTCAAACACCACCTTTCACACGCCTATCGCGTTGACTACAAGATGCACCATACACCCAACCGTGACTAGTTGGGAGTTATCCTGGTCGCGCCACTGAGCTGTCTAAGTGATGCCTTTAGCATCATCTGTAGGCATGAGAAGAATGATAATACTATTTCCAAGCAAACTGAATAGTCGGGTCACAACAAAAGACAAGCCTGCATAAACAAGATTGAAAGTCTGGCTGCGCCCAAGCCACTATGTCTAGGAAATGAACAATGCCGAGGCATCGTGTCTAGGCATGGCATGGCACTAGGCCGAGGCACCATGTCTAGGCATGTATTCAGCCAAGGCACTGTGTCTAGGCATGTCATGGCGCTAGTCCGAGGCACCGTGCTTAAGCATGTCTGAGTGGAGATAATCAGCCTAGGCGAAGGCACTGTGGCCAAGGCACCGCAGTTTAGGTGCTGCATTAAGCCAAGGAACCTTGCCTAGGCAAGGCGCTAAGCCGAGGAACCATGCCTAGGCAGCACTAAGATCGAGCAGATCCGCGCCCGCAACAGACACTTCGTAGTGCCCACTGCAGCTTCCCAAGTGCATGCACTGTGTCCAGAATCCATGCTCAAGCATGCACTAGGGTCAACGCTTCATGTCTAGGCATGCACTAGACAAGGCAACCGTGCCTTCAGCCAAGGCACTTGCTGAGGCACCATGGCTAAGAACGGTGAGGCATGCTTGTAACGCTGGAGGAACATCCGGTCTATGTGCTTGGGCGACCGAGGGCAAGGAAGATGGCGCCTAGGCAATCTAGCCTCCACAGGGATCGTATGGAGCTTGAAGTAAAGGGGTCATTGGTCTAGTTGTACAGAAAACGATGTCGAGGGCTTGGGGTGGTGATATGAGTACACCCATGCCACAAGTCGCACAGTGTGCGCACCTTTGGTAGCACTACAAGTGCTGTGCCTAAGCTAAGGCATCAAGCCTAAGTGGCACTGGTTTCAGCACCATGCCTGTGTTTAATGCAATTAGGGTCAGAGGCATCATGCCCAGGCATGCACCAGGGGTGAGATGTCAAAAGAACCTGCCTATGGCAAGGCACTAGGCTTAAGGCACCACATGGCTAGGCTTCATGCAACTCCTAAGTTCAAGAAGCAGCACCGTTCAGCCAAGGCACTAGGCGGAGGCCCCGTGCCTAGGCATGCACTAGGCTAAAGCATCGTGACTAGGCATGCACTAGGCCGAGACACCCTGTCTAGGCATGCACTAGGCCGAGGCACCCTGTCGAGGCATGCACTAGGCCGAGGCACCCTATCGAGGCATGCACTAGGCTGAGGCACCATGCCCAGGCAAGGCACTAGGCCGAGGCACCATGTCTAGGTAAGGTACTAGGCCGAGGCACCCTGTCTAGGCATGCACTAGGCTGAGGTGTTAGTAATAGTGCTCTAGGCCTATTGTATGGACATGGTATTTTGACTATTTATGAGAATTTATTATTATGATGATTTGCATGTTTATTATATATAATATCCTTGAATAATATTATTAATTTTTCTAAATGTCCCTAATCGGTTATTGTTATGGGAATAACAATGGATTAAGATTAGTTGAAAGTTTGATTGATATTCATGGGATGAATATGTGTATGAGATACAAATCAAATTTATATCTATTTGTTGAGAACAAATATTGCACAGCACCCGTCTGAGATTAACATGGATCAAAGTCGGCAGTTAATCTCTCTTGTAATAGTCGCACATTGTAATCCTCCACCCGAGATCTATAGTTCTCAACATAAGGAATATTGTGTTTGATATAATCAAACGTTGTCTTTAATCGATGACTATAAAGGTTATACTTGAACATAATAAGAATTTTGTAGTGAGATATGAGCGATTAAGATAAATTTGTCCTCTTATTATAAGAGAGATATATTCTGAGGCCTCCTCGACACCTTGAAGGATCGAGAAACCACATTATTGTCAAATGAACCATTATCACTCATCATTTAACGCTTCACCTGGGCTCTTAGTGCCAAACCAAATAGAACGATATAAGGTTGACTTTGTTCCATGCCTTGCATCACATCAAGATATCATGAGACAAAAGGATTATGTCATTAGCTATATTAAGGATGAGCTTTTCATTTAACTTGGGTAGTCATAATGTCTTGCTAGAGGCCACTTATGACTTGTATCGTCTACTAGGCCCACTGCCTAATGTTAATTGGAACCATGTGGGCGACACAGAAATGTCAAATAATAATTTTACTATGTTTTTCAATTTCCTCTCCAGATAATTTAAAATGATGAGATTATTTTAAATACAACAACAATTTTTGTAGTTGTTATTTAAATTGAATTTATTATTTTTTGAGCAAAGTTTAAATTGCAGATTTAAATTATATCAAATAATTAATTTGTTATATTTTCTTATCGATGTTCTAGCTGAAATCCAGAAGGTTTTTTTATCATAAGATTCGTGAATTCCAAATTGTCATTATTTAAAATAGTTTTAAATATTAGTCAATATAAAATTCATTTGACTAAACCCTAGCAGACTTATATAGATATATATGTGAGACATATATATTTTGTAGTAGTTTTCTGCCTTTTACTCCTCCGTTTCAACAAACTAAAAAAGAGCGAGAAAGAAAAGAAAAACCCTAATTCTCGTTTTTTGAGAAGACGAACCTCGAACTAGGCATCCAACACGATCGCTCATTATTTGTTCGTGGTGTGGATACTGTAGAGGGTGGTCAAGCCAAAAGGCAAGACTTTGAAGATCCGACAAACCAAGACGTAGATTCTTGAAGGCTTGACTTTGACGATCTACTCTTGAGGTAAGTTCGTTGTTTTTTTCCTTCGATTTTTATGAAACGCGATGTGATCCTCAGGTTAAGGACAAAATATTTTAAATTACAAAGATTTATGTTCCAATCGATTGATATTCCGCTCAGAACCCAACAAAGGGTATCAGAGCTACTTTGCGGTTTTCATAAAAAATCGATAATGCCATGTTTGATCGTATGTATGTGATGTGCGTGATCTCGCATGATTTGCGCTTTTGAATATATGTGAATATTTGGTTTGTGCGAATCGACATAGTTAATAGGTTTGTTAGTATTAATTAATTTAACTGAACCTAAAAGGATTCATTAATATGATTAAGAATCCGAATGGGATATTGCCACAAAGGGTTTAATAAAGATGTTATATGATTTTGGCTTTGTCTTAATCAAATTAATACATGGACTAAATTCATATATCAATTCTGATTTATCAATGATTGTTTATGGTGGTGCGAAAATAAGCCTTGTGTGTAATGAGATTACATAATATGTTGTTTTAATGTGATTTTTGATATTTTCTATTATTCAAAAATTTATCTGCAATGAGATCAATGAAAATTTTAATTTCCTTTTGAGACGAAACCTAATGCTATTATAATTGGTTTTAATAGGTTCTTAAAACACACGCGCATGTTATATATCTATTTTTAGTCGTAAATTGTTTATGCTATTTATGATAACATGATATATTTTGTATGTTGAAGGTTATTTCACATGGCAATAAGATGGCCTTTGACCAATGTGGATTGATGTGTTATTATTTGATACATACAAGGTATTGTATTTATAAATACAAATTTCTTGCATGCCGTTTTTTTTGTTTTATTGTAATTTTATTTACTATAGTGGTATTTATTTAATTTGTTGTAATAAAACAAGACAATGTAAGCCATTTGAAATCATGCAATCCAACCATGATGATGGAGGAGCTAGTGTCTATGCGCAAGTCAGTGGTCAAATCGAATTATGGAGTCAAGTATTACTACATAGGTCCCAGGATCGTTGATCATATCAATATAAGGAGATCAATCTAGATTCAAGGCCATTACTGCATCATCAGTTTATTATATGCATGTATGAGATGCTATGTACGATGTTACATGAGTAAGTATACTAGATGTATGATGAGATTCATAATTGAAAATTAAAATCAATCCATATCCTCACATAAAATTTAGTTAGCATGCCATCCATATTTTAAACACTTGTCAAACCTTTATCACCTTAATGTGGGTTCTACCAAGTTTATAATCACATTAGGGTTACAATAGTGTGAGACAAGTACATGAGCAAATGCAAGGTACACTCCATATGTTGTTTATTGAACCCTGATAGGCTATCAAACGGCTTGGGCCTATCGGCATTAGATGGATTTAAACATGCTTAGGACATATGATGTCAAAATCCCATAAATATCTAAGTATTGCATGAGATGTAATTGGTAAGAGTTACCTACCCAAATTTAATTTTAAGTGTCATGCCAAAGTCGACTAAAGTTGAGTAAAATATGGATCTTAGTCACTAGATTACTATGATTATTCTTGAGGGTTGTTAATTTAGTGAGAATTTTTTCAGGATCAAAATACTTATCGAACTTGCATTCACGAGATGGCTAACAATAATAAACAATAATTCCTCCTACTATGTCACCCGCGACTCCATCCTGAGAAGGATAACTATCCATCCACCTCCTTGATCAAGCCTCAGAAATCTCCGAGGAATCGTTTCTCAACAAGAAAGGAAGCTTTATGTCCCGGATGAACCTCTCTCGAAGAACTCGCCGCCTAATAATGCTCCAGAGTTTGGTACAATGCTATGAGAAGATCATAACGACTCTATTGATGTTGCAGCTGATGCTGTCTCATCATGAGTTCAACTTCTCGTAAGGATCCGGAAAATGGTGGCTTTATGATGATCTTCAATCTTAATGAAATGTTCCAACAACAAGCAAGGCAAGAAAGGTATGAGACCACCTAGGTCAAATATCCTGAAGATGGCTGAGGTGTTTTAGTTAGGTTCATGTTCTAAATAAAATGAAAGGCTATATTGAGCACCTCGACAGTTTAGATTCCATCGCGCGCCAAGAGTCAAGTAACCCGATTTGATCTCGACCCGCCTCAGTTATGGCCACTTGTCATGAACTAGAGCAGAATGAAATGACAAATCTATCTCTGAAGCCGCAGCCACCTATGCTTAACCGCCTGAGAAGAATATCAACTAAGCTCGCCATGTTTCCGATGAACCAGCACCGGAGGCAATTCAAGAAAATATATAAGCTGCCGCTGTTGTTTTGCCGCGCGAAAGTCCAACGCCCGTAACCCAGCAACCCAGGCGTACTAAAGTCCCAGGAGGGCAGGTTTAGAGTTCTTTTGCAATGAACCCGGTCATTGGAAGTTACAAACCGTTAAGTCACAAGATTTTCCAGTACAAGACTGTCATTGAAGAACAAATAATCAGCGAGAACGTTGTTCTTCAGACAGAAGAGAAATGTATTACTTTTTCTCCTTCTACCCCCGTGAAGAATTAGATATCAGACGCGGCAATCCTCAAGACTTGGGCGTAAATGTGCAAAGATCTCTGTGCGCGGAGCTTAGACAATCAGTGCTAAAAGTTTCCATCTTGAATAGTATATATGTATCTGAAGGTTTTTCGTACGCTTAAGCAGTAGGAAGAGAATTTACTTTGCCCAGCTGGCTTTTTAGTTTTGACAATTGTTATTATGTCTTACAATGTGGTGGAATATTATTTCAGTTTCTTATTTGATAATGATGGTTTTTTCTTTTATTATTAAGAATACAATTGTTCATTTTTCATAAAGACATGTTCTATGCAAAATGCCTATTTACAAGATGGTCTTTGTTATGAACCTTCAAAATCCAACAATTTCATGTCTATAATATACAAAACTCCATCAGTTCCTCTGACTTTTGAAACTGAGCTTCTGATCCAGAACAGAGATACAGCAAAGAATCTTGTCTATTGGGTAAGATGACAAATAACTTTATTACATACAGATGTTAGCCAATGAATTATTGATCTCATACATACGTATGTATGTGGACCATTAAGTTCGATGCTAAGATGTTACGCCATGCAATTTCTATTCATTTACCATCCGACCCCAGCAGATGCACGGTTATGTCCTTACCTGATGACATTTCTTCATAAATCCAACTCATTTGAAATGTTCAAATCTTTTCAAATGAAGTACAAACCAATCTCTGGCAAGACAATCGCGCACTTCTCGATCTGATCGAGGTGGCGCGAATATTTGAGCTAAGAATTCCATGACCATCTGCGTAACTTCAGAACTGGCTTCACAATCAACTCCCTGAACACCACAGAACGGAATGGTGGCGTCCGTAGAGAAGGAACTCCAAACTCTTTATTGCAGACATACGCTGTCCTGACTATGACGAGTCCGAAACATATCTACATTTACCTTTTCAGCTATGCACTGTGAAACAATTAGTGCCTACAACTAGCACCGAGTTCCATCCAAAAAGGTCATGGGGAAAAGACAATTCAGATGGATTGAGATGCAAGATCAAAAGGCTCATTTGTTTTTCTAAGAATTGTTGGGTTGTGAGGCTTATGTAAACGTCAGAAGCTCTCAAATAAGCTTGGTGATCTTCTGTTGACGATAAATGTCTTTCTTGTGGTGTATCCTAAAGAGACTAAGGATACTACTTTACAATCCCATAGAGAAAAAGTGTTTGTTGCTCTGAATTACGTCTTTTCTAGAAAGGGAATTTATTTCAGCTGAACTAGTGGGAGTAAGGTGCTAACTCTGTACAGTTCAGAACTGTGCCAAGATCAACACTGAACCCGCCTCGTGGATACCTTGTGCTAGTCGCAATCAAAACTATTAGGTCAGATTACCACCTGGTATGCCGTACTCACAATTTAATGTGAGATCTGGAGGATACGCTATGAACCCGAGAGATATGGATTGTGGATCGATAACCATGATGTATTGTTAGTGGATCAAATGAACCTACTACCTATCTAAGAGAATTATGTTGGATCTAGACCCGAGAAAATGAAACAGGTCATGCAACACCTGGGTAACCAATCCATGATAATCGCATTGAATCTGATCGACCCACCGCATATATTATCTGATCGCATTGGTGCAATGGGTTTTTTTTAAAGAAATTATATTTGGTAAAAAGCAGCATGCTACTTCTACAAAGCAAGACTAGGTTGCAAAAAGGCTTCAAACAAACTCATGGTATGACTACAGGATGAACTTCACATGTGAAGAAAGAGAAATCAACAATAATTCTTATTGTCGCGCTACAGATATCATGATTATGAGATTTTGGCAAATGGATGTTAAACCGCTTCTTAATGCGGAGAGAAACTACTTTGACAGATGTAGAAAGGATGATGATACATCTGAGAGCGAATAACTTCTACACTCAAAAAGTATGTAAGCTTCAAAGATCCATATATGGTTTGCGTGGAGCCTCTCGGGAGTGCTGGAATCTGCGTTTTGATGAATCGGTCGAGGTTTGGATTTGTCGAATGAAGATGAGCCTTCTTCAGAAAATTAGTGGGAGCGCAATTGTATTTTTGGTCTTATATGTTGATGACATTTTACTCATTGGGAATGATATCCCTACCTTGCAGAATGTCAAGTCTTAGTTAGGGAAGTGTTTCTCAATGAAAGACTTAGGCGAAGTTGCCTATATCCTAGGGATAAAGATTTATAGAGATAGATCTAGAATTTGATTGAGTGAGTCAAGAAGTGCTTTATAGGCAAGTCTTTGAAGCAGATTCGGTATGCAAGATTCGAGAGGATACTTATCCATGTCTCCTTGGTATTACTCTTAGCAAATCTCGATTGTCTAACACTAAAGATGAGCGAGCGGATGAAATAAGATTCCTTATGCCTCGGCCAATGGGATCTATCATGTATGCCATGTTGTCTTATTTGGAGCGAATGTATCTTATGCTTTAAGCATAGCAGTAGATACCGGTCGGATCAGGTGAGAGTCATATTTGGACAGTTGTCGAAGGCATTCTTAAGTATCTAAGAAGGTCTAAGATATGTTCTTGGTGTATGGTGGATGGAAGATGATACGGTTGTAAAGAAGTGGTTACCTGGTCTGACTTCGATCTATATAGACTAAAACCCCTCGGTAACACTTAGCTCTGAGCCTTACACTTCTCTTGTATCCATGTCACTTTGGATAAGTTTGCTTGATAAAATAATTTTCTCCTAATGTTCATGATTTAAAATAAGGTCGAGTCTATGACCTTTGAGTGCGCGAGGCCGTCTGAGTATTAAAATCTGAATGCAAAGTCAGTATCATTCACGAGAGATTGATAGCGAGTGCAGATCAACTACCCCCGACTACTAAAATTCCATACTATTTAGACTCAGAGCTTCGTAGTGAGATTTTATCTAAAAAAAAATTAAATATCCTATACTATTGAATATGTTCAAACTAAGCTAAAACAAAAGTGAATGAATAAAAATAAATTGTATATAAAGAATGGATTGAATCGGTTTTACGTGACTTGAAAACCATCAATAAGGAAATACAATGGAGCAGTCCCATTCGACACTAAAATCCAATTCTGCGTTTCTATGTATGGATCTAATTTTTGTCAAAGATTTCTAATTATTGGGAATTGGATTTCTCCGTATTCACTAATTAGATATCGCCTTCTCTCGACAGATCAAACCCATTACACATGTTCGGAATTCTCTTGCAGTCACGGGTATTTTCTCTCCTCGATACTTCCTGCCCATATCCTGGTGACAACGGAACTTTGCTTTTACCTTCTCGGGATTTTTGCAAGTTTCACCATGGTGGTGGCTCGACCTCCGGATCTATGGGTTTATCCTTTTCCTCTTGATTAAATCTAAAAGCCTAACCGCAGGGATTGGAACTTACCTTTTAGATTAAGGTGAACTCTCGATTATTTGCATATTTTTTAAATACACCCTCGACTTCAGAATTTATAGCGAATGGGGATTTATCAAACGAACTCTCGAGGCTCGCGGTTAAAATTGATGGTAGTCGAGACATACCCGGAAAAAGAATGCTCTCATCTCTCGGGAATCTCAGTCTACATGTCCCTTGTGAAGGGCATCCTGAGATATCGGAGTAAAGATCACGTTCCCTCAGCGGTATTAAGGTACTACTATTGGGAACTTATCCATTCAAAACGACAGATTAAGTAAAAAAGCTAGAACCCAATTAATTCTCCATAATTGTACGGGAAGGCGCAGCTAAATGTAAATCAAATTCAGGCTGCGCTACGGTGCGCATTAGCAGTGAAATGGAGAAGCCGTCACGCACGACCCTTTGTAATTGCAATAAAAGCGAGGAAAATGAATTCGAAATTTGTCTAGATTTCATAGAATTTTGAGACGGTAATACTTAAGAAAAATAATAAGAACTAAAAATCAGCTACCTCGTCTGCACACGATTCGCGAGATTCAAAACCACAAAATAAAAATAAAAATAAAAATCTCTACTTTAAAATATATGAGTTCCTCTTGGCACACTCCGCTTTTAAGGTAGTGAGACGAGGAGAAAACTACTTTACTATTCTAAAGCTATCTATTTATCTTGTAAAGAGTTTAGGCGAAATCCGAGAAGTAGCGGTGGAACTCGAAGAAAGACCGATTCATTGTCGTAACCGGCGACCTCGAGTTGATGTCGCGACATGGACATCTGCTGTTGCGTAATTGATCGCGACCTCTTTCTTTAAGTTGCATCCGGTTGTCTTATGGCCCATTTGTCCGATGGTCGCGACATACGTTTGTGGTCGCGACCTCATTTCAGTGTTCGCCGGTGTTGATAGCCGGCGACCCCTCGATTACATGTCAGCGACATCATTGTGCTTTCTATTCTTCCACGACCGAGTTTGCGACATCGGTTTAGGTTCGGAGCAAGCACTACGTTTGTATGATGACTTCATGTTGTGACTTTGATTTCTTGGTTGTAATTGTGTTGGTGGTCTTTTTGCCTTCATATGTTTCAATTTTCTGTCGCGACCTCTTTCTTCCCATTTCTCTTCTTAGTTCTGACCTCGATTACATTCTGACAGAATTTCCTCTTTCCACCTATTTTCCGGTCGACCTCGGTTACATGTCGCGACCTCAATTTCTTACCACTCATCTCTTCTTCGGTCGACCTTGTAGGTGGTCGTGACATCATTTCGATCCTTGATTTGTAAAGGTACTTGAGTTCAATTCTTTGGCAGTGCTTACATTTGGCTACGGTTCCCAGACCTCCTTTCGAACTTCATTTTTTGGTTGCACTTCCGAATCTTCCGCATTTTTATGTCGCGACATCATAGTGGTGTCGCGACATGAAGCCTGAACCCCTGCATTTAAAAACTAGATTCACCGACCTCTTTCTTTAAAAGACCTCTCTTGTGGCTTCGCCAGAGCGGATCCTTATGCGTGACTTGGTGATGTGTGACATCATTTCTTTCGAGTTGGTGTCGCGACACATCAAAGTGATGTCGCAACATGAATTTCTTCCTTTGATTATTTCCTTTAGTCACCGACCCGCGTTTTCTTTGTCATAGCCTCCTTCTCACGAATCCACGACTTCACTTGTTCAAGTTTTCTATTTCTTCTCCAAAGCCGAATTTGTTGATGTCGTGACTTGGAATGGCTAGTGACTGAGCTTCCTGTCGTGACTTGAATTTTCAGTTGTGACTTCAATTCTGCTGCAGGCGGTTTCTTATGATATTTTGCTAAGATTTGAGTTTCTGCTGTATTTTCCTGCAAAATGAAATTTGAGTTAATTATCCACTTTTCTGCAAACAAATCAACATTTATCTCATAATATACTCAGAAAAATGGATTAAAAGCCTAATGAGTTTTTAGACTCATCAAATTCCCCCCGAACTTAAATTTTGCTTGTCCTAGAGTAAAGAAAAGAAAGAATTGTTTGTCTTTAAAAAATAAGCTTACAAATTTTAGGACATTTTTTCTTTATTCATCTTATAGTCTTTCTCATTCCACCTTCGTCTGGAATTAAGAGATACCAACATCATTTTAAATTTCAGTTTGGATTGAGAATAGGAGCATGGTATACTTCTGTAAAAAATTTCTTGATGAACTAATGTATTTAAGCGAGTTTATTCAACAGAATCTTATTCTGTGTGTGTGTGCGAGTCTTCAATCCTTTTCATCTTCATGTTGAATTTAGTTAATTTTTGGGAGTTTTCTTGGTGTTTGTCAAAGTCCCATAGGCTTGTTTTCATATTGATCTCGGCTAATGTAGGTAAATTCAACCTTCAAAATCGATGAGTCTTTTCGGGCTTGTAATGTTAGGCTTAGGTAATTGGGTAGATAATGGAAAATTTTAGTTATAAATCGCCGATTTCACCTTCCACTCTATCTGCTTGTTGCCTCTGACTTTTACCATTTTTTTCTTCTTTGTTCTTCTTTGATTCTCTTGATCTTGGCCTGATTCATCTTCATGTTGAATTCTTTTTAAAGGGAGTTTCAATTTCCATATGCACTTTATTCGACCCGGTTCCTTTGTTTCTCGAACTCTTTTGCTTTTTGTTTTAAGTTAAGAATAGTGCAATGTTTTGTCTTCTTAGGCTTTTCGTTACTCTTAGAGACTTTAGGTGTGACTCAGTACAGTTCAGCATTAGGGTACAGTGTTAAAACACCCCTACGAGCTTAATTATTCGAGGGATATGGTATGAACAAAACTTATTTCTTATTTCACTACCTTTTGCTTATTTACTTCTTCACCTCCTTCATTGTAAAAATTTGGAAATATTTTTCCCCCAAACTTGTTTCTTCCTTTATAATAAACTTTTTATGAACTGGAAACTAGATAATTTGGGCTCTTTCGCTCTTGGGAGGTTCATTGCAAGGAAGAATTTAGGTTTACCCGATTGTTGTTTATTGAAGAAATAAGGCTTATTTGGCTCAAATCGAGCTAGAGAATATGCTTGCATATTGAGGGAGTAGGCTTAGAAAGCTCAAAGCGCCCAGGATGGCCTGCATCATTTTCTTGTTGGCTATTTTTCACCTAAGATTTCGCCTCGTCGATATAATCAAACAAGTTCTAGGACTATGGACTCGATCTGAATTTCGAGAAGATGTTCCTAATTCCTCTCAAAGAAGTTTCATAAGTTTTTGTTGACCCGAAGTGTACTATTTCTTCAAGACTTGTATTTATTTACTATCACACTTACATTATTTTAGCAGTATTTTGTTCCATCGACCATAACCAATTTCGATTTTGCAAACTAAAGCCCCGAATTTAAGCGTCTGACCCGATACTCTAATTTCGGTTTAATCATTCACGCCACTGATTCTTTACGAAATTCTTGTTCTTGGGAAAGAACGAAATTATTTATTGATTCTTACCTGAAAAAGGCATTTATTGTATTTATCATGCTAAACGAGGAAAATGACCGCAAAACAAAATTCGATGCTGCTGATAGCAATCAATTTGTGGTGACAAAATTTTATTCAAATGTCGAAAACATTTTGATATTATACAATACCTTTTCCTTACAAATAAGTAGCCAACTAAATTGAAAAAACTCATTTCTTGATCTAAAATCCCACATATCTTCCCTCTACGAGAAAGTTTGCGGCTCACCTTGATTTGATTCGCCCCGGACCATGAGCTTGCTCGAGAGTGGTCGGCCATGAACAAGGTAGTGCGACAAATTGGATGGGAGCTTTTCCTTTTTCTTTGGAGCTTCTCGGTCGATGGGTTCTAATTAGCCCTTCCCGATTCCTTCCCATCGACCACTCTCTTATTGATTACACGGCGTTTTATGGAATAAAGAATGGAATTGGTTTGTTTTCCGACTCCATTCATTCCATAAACTTTGTGTTCGCAACCTTGGAGCTCTTCTTTTCTCTCATTCTTCCTTTTCTCCATTCTCTTTGTTTATTTTTCCTTTGTTTTCCCATCCTTTTATAGTGTTTTGCGTCTCTTGGGAACTACAAGGCCATTTATTCTTTCTTTAAATTTTCGATGAATGAATTGAATGAGGTTTCTCGAATTCTTGCTCTTTTGATATTTCCAACAGAGGTTTTGGGAATTTGGTGAGAATATTGATCTTTTTTCTTGAAGTTATTAAATTCCCTCTGATTATTCTCATCGGCCCGGAAACATACTAAACCCAGTTCGTTGTCAGACATTGATTTATGTTTTACGCATTAGTAACTATTTATTTCAAAGATTCTGAATGAATGATGCAGAACTAAAAGGTTGGGGTGAATTGTAGTCTAATGGAATTTAAAGTGGAATAGACGCTGGGTTAACTGTCATGACAGCGATATGGGAGTTGCAACATTAAGTATTGAGCCTCTAAATTAATGATTTTCAATGAATTTAATTTTCAAGCGCTAGGGCGCCCCGAAATGAGAGGTTTGAAAATCCACTTTGTGACTTTGGACTATTACGGTTTCAACTTCAAAATTTTGTTGTGACTGAAATGTGGTCAGGCAAGGTGATGTTGCAACATAAAAATGTTCTTTCCCTTCTTTATTTCAGTCGTGACCTCAGTTTAACTATTTTGACTTTCTTACTCCTTTTATTTTTCACATCCGGCATTCTTGGTTTGCAACTTTTGGATTAATATTTGCGACGAAACATAAACACTGGAATTCAGCAATTTCCAATTTATTCAATTCCAATCAAAACAACTCTGACTCAATTCATCTTCATTATGCAAAAATTCAACAACTTACACTATACATCACATTGAAATTTAAGCACCAAAACAAGATCAAAATTCCCCCGAACTTTCAGTCATGCTATATCAGACAAATTTTAAATCGAATCAAGAATATCTTATACTTTGGTCTCTTATCTTGATTGAAGTTTGATTGCGAGATGCTCCCTCTTTGCCTGATCTTCACATTGTCTGTAAAACTAAAAAAAATATTTACCTACTCTTGTCGATAATGAATAAAATCACGATAAGTATTAGAAATTTAAACCACATAAATTTTAAAGCTATATGAAAATTAAAAACAAGTGGTGTGGATTGCCTTCCACAAAGGCTAACTCGATTTTTAGTCTTTAATTTGGACTTTTACGGTACCATTGTTCTGTTTCTTCAATTTCCCTCGTTGGTAAGGGTTACTCTTCCAATTTCTTTCTCCCAATTAGTGCTTTAATCTCACAACCATTAACTTTGAACTCCTCATGATTCTTGGTTCTAAGTGTCCTTTGTCCTAAGCTATTGTGCTTAATACTGATATAAATGGTCCACTTCATTTAGTTTCAGCTTTCACGGAAAGAGTCTTGGTCACAGAAGTTGAATAACGAGACGATCTCTACTTGAATTCCTCCTCGAAATTAGATTGATCATGCCATTTTTGTTTTTATCCTTGGGTCGGCACTATCATAGGCTTCATTTCTCGACTCTTCCAATTCATTTAACTAGAGTAGCCTATCTTCCTTAGCAGCTTTAAAATCAAAATTAAGCTTCTTGATGGCCCACATAGCTTTATATTCTAGCTCAAGAGGTAGGTGACAAGGTTTTCCAAAGACAAGCTTGTATGGGGACATTCGATAAGGGTTGCAAAGGCCGATCTGTATGCCCGAGTGCATCGTCAAGCTTCAAAATTGAGCTCTTATCTTTGGAACCACGGTCTTTTCATTTCTTTATTTCCTTGGTAATTTAAACACCCGTTTGTTTGAGGATGATAAGCGAAGCTGCATGTATGTTTGATGCCATATATGCTCGTAAGTTGTCAGACACCTTGTTGCAAAATGGCTCCCTCCCCATCATAATTATAGTTCGGTGTCCCAAATTTGCGAGAATATTTCTTTGTAAAAATCATGTTGTATTGGCATCATTCTTTGAATAATTTCTTTGCCTCGAAGCCCGTTTGATACACCAATCCTGATTTAGGAGTATGTATATATTTCCAAATGGCGGAAAAGGCCCATAAAATCCATTTCCCCATACATCAAACAATTGCACCACCCGAGGATACCTTGCGAGGGGGGCATCATTGCCTTTTGATATTTCCCATTCTTTAGCATTTGATCGCTCTTAACCATTCAAGCAGTCCTTAAAAATAGTAAGCCGGTAAAATCTATTTGGAGAATTTGTGGGTTGTTTATCTCTTAAAATCATCACTCCATATGGTGATGCATGACATTCTTGTAAAATCTTGCTTTGTTCACCTTCTGGTACATGATTAGTACCTAAAAAGTGCTATTTTGAGTCCTATTTAAGATAGGTTTTGAGTGCTTTTGCATACTAATCATATTAATTAAACCCGATAGACGTAATGCGGAGTCCGTTTAGTGCTGCGATTTTGTTTCAAGGTTGTTTTTGCCGAGTTTGCGGGTTTGTGAACCTCGGCCTTCATTTCAAGCTTATTCCATTGTCGGTCTTGATTTATCGCGAATTCTCGGCAATTTCGTAGTCGGGATGAAGAAATGTCGAGTGGAACTAAAGAAATGGAGGTGACCCGATGCGGAAAGCGATGCGAGGGGAGTGCGGGAAAATTTCGCTATGCCTGGAGTTTTTCGCTATCATAGCGAAAATTGCTATCATAGCGGAAATGCTTGCTTGGCATGTGAAATTGAATTTGCTATGCCTCAGTTTTAAGCTATGATAGCGAAATTCCTATGCATAGAGAAATTCATGCCTTTGATTTGATCAAAGACCTCGTTTTGTGTAATTCATTTTCCCCCTAATATAATCATATATATTTTGTTTTTTGGTATTTCACACCTCTTGTATGGCTATATAAAGCCGCCTTATAACTTTGTAACCACTAAGTTTCATTCAGTATCATTGGCGGCTTTGTTTTAGGTTACAGTTTTCTCTCTTCTCTCTCTTCTTTCTCTCATTTTCTTGGCTGCCAACACCCCCTTTGAGGATGACAGCTCAAGGGATGTTTGGCTAAACCTGAAAAGCCTTGAAGGGTTGCTAGGTTGGTTAATGGTGGTTTGCAAGTGGTCCTCAGTTTTTAAATGAAGCAGGTACTGCAGTTATTGTTCCAAACTTTCCAAGTAGGGTTTAATCTTGTTAATGTGTTTCTTTTTGGTCGATACTTGTCATGCTTTAGGGGTTCGAGTGTATTCTTAATGGTAGATACACTAACATTCTTTAGATTCCATTCTGAGACACGAAATTAGGTTAGATGGTGCGTCTTCCAAGCAATTTGGAACATTAAATGCTTAGTAAGTGTTTGGCTGAGCCGGAGTGTTTTTAAGGGTTGGTTTTAAAAGCTAAACAAATATCCAGGTTTAAGTAATGACTATATGTCATTTACTTACTATCTCAGAAATAACTTAGGGGCGCTATGTAACCACAGTTTTAATCAGTAGTGACCCGACCTTGAGTCTCCCTCTCACCTCATTCGAAATTTTGTTTGATTTACAGTGACTGACACACACTTTAATGCAAATCAAAATCCAAAAGAAAGCCTCCACGATTTTGAACCATGTCTGAATCATTTTGGGATGAAAACCCGTCCCAGTGTTAGACCTGGCGGCTATCTTTGCATTAGCTTGACTACGGCCGGTAGGAGAAAATAGGAAACAAATTTTGTTGATTCGGATCATTGCCCTAAGGTAAGCGAAATCAAATGGCCCAGTTGCGGGGATGGTGCCCAGGCTCTGATGATGAGTTGATATGTACTTGTAATCCTCATTACAAGTATTGCGTTCTTTAACTCCTTTTGAATTTAGTTCTTGAATTTGAGTTTTTACTCAGTGATCTCTAAAGTTTGTTTTTATGTTTTAAGTCGGTTTTTATTTAGCTGCTTCTTGATCCTTTTTAGCGAAGCCTTGTTTGTGTTCTTTGCTTTGTCTCATTTTGTGTAATAGGTATCTATGTATCCATGGATGATATCGGGTATTTTAAAGAATCGGTACCACGATTGAGCAAGAGCGTGAAATTAGTGTGCACGGTGATCGGAAATGGATCTGCGAGGAGCAAGCGAAGTCGTGAACCTTTGCGGTGAATCCGGCGGCATACGAGATCGATGAGGGACCACGTACACCCTCACAGAGTGAGTGCTCCTTCTGCATCATACCACCGCTAAGGATGTAGAAGTGGACCATATTTGGTGCCCTTGCTTCCCACGTTTCATGGTATGGAGAATGAAAATCCATACGCCCCTGTCTGGGTTTTGAGGAAGTGTGCATAACTTTTAAGGAGGTCACGATTGATGGATTTATTTGAGAGTTGAGGCATTTCAGATTTGACCCTCAAGGACAAAGCCAAAATATGAAACCCAATTCAACGAGACTAGGACCATTAGGAAGCTAGAGCGGCTGGGGCATAATTCTTAAAAAAATTCTTTAGTGCTCCGCAGACCCAGCCGATTTGAAGAGGCAAATCTACACGTTTGCTGCCCATGACAATGAGAGGTTCTACCAGTGTTGGGAGAGGTTCATGGAGACCATCAGTGCATGTCCACATCATGGTTTCGACACTTGGATGCTTGTGAATCACTTCTATGGTGGTATGTCCCCAGCCATGAAACAATGTGTGGAGGGGACTTCTTGAGCAAGCACCCAGATGAAGCCATGGACTTTCTAAATTATGTGGCTGAAACTTCTAAGGGATGGGATGATAGAACCCCGAGGAAGTGGAGAAAATGAGGCCTTCGGCCCGACGAAGGGGAGGATTTTTTGCAACTTCGAGGGATGTATGGAGATGGCAAAATATCAACCTTGGCTAGGAAGGTGGAAGAGATAGAAGGAAAAAGGCTACATGAGGTGCGGGCGTGGCGAAACCACTGCGCGAGGCTAACCATGCATCGATTGCCAATCCACTAGCGGAAGAGCCTTTGTCCAATTTTCCCTTAGTGGGAGATTTGATGTCGGAGCATGCCCGATGTCGTTGGCTGACTGATCCACGGCCCTAATTCCCGATATGGTAATACATATAACCCATTTGGAGGAACCACCCCCAATCTTTCTGGAAGCCTAACCCTCTTGCATATGTGCCTCACGGTGCCCAGCAATGTAGTTTGGTTCCTCATCTCGACCACATCGATCACCATCTTCATCCTGTTGATGGTATCTTAAACTTGAGCAAGGTGGTAGAGCAATTTGTCCCCTAGCGAGGGAATCAATGTCTGATTGGCTCGAAGAATAGATCTTTGTGGAAAGCACCTTTGAGCAAGAGATTAGATGGGCTTGGCAACCTTAATCAAAGATTGATAACTCTGGTACTCCATCACCGGGATTAACAATTTCTTTGGAGTACTGAGAAAGGAAGATTCCCTTCCCGAACCTTTGCCAAATCGAGGAGTCCGTGAAATGGTTCTTCCAGTAACTTCAAGGATGGATGAAGCAAAGGCCATCATTACTACGAGTGGGAAAGGAAATTGAGCAACCCGGTGCCTATAATATTGAAGAAACAGAGAAAGAAAAGGAAGTTGAGCCCGAGAAGATAATAATCAGTGAAGATTCGATGAAGAAAACATGCCCCTCTGTTTCCTCGATCACTTAGAGAGCGAAAAAATCAAAATAGTGGAATTTAGAAGTCTTTAAGGCGAGTGAAGGTAAATATCCCACATTTGCTTGACATGATCGACGAGGTCCCGATATATGCAAAATTCTTGAAGGACACGTACGGTCGAGAGGTTGGGCATTGAAAAGCCTTCCTAGCAGGGACTGAAATCGATTGCAATTATTGAGCCAGACCACAGTGAAATCCTGAGATCCAAGGTCCCCGCGATATCGGTCGACGACGGAGGGACACACGTTTATAAACCTTTGTTGGACTTCAGGGGCAGTGTAAACCCTCACGCCATATTCAGTGTATAAGCAATTGGGTTTAGGAGAGCTTAAGCCTACCAACATCACTGTCTCATTAGCTGATCGATCGGTAAAAATTCCTAAGGGAATAATGGAGGATGTATTGGTGAAAGTGGACAAATTCTACTACCCAGTGGACTTTGTAGTGCCCGATCTTAGAGCCGGTCGATAGTGGGCTGTCGTATTGCGATTATCTTAGGAGACCATTTTTGGCCACACTTCGATGCGATAATAAATTCTTGAAATGGAGTCGTCGCGACTCACGTTTAGCGACATGACGTGGGCTGATATTTTCCGCCCAGTATGACCCTGAAGCTAGCGGCAGCCAATGAGGGCGATTGATGCGCTCCAGGTGGTTAAAAATGCGAAACGAATGCCCGTGAGTGCGAGTAAATTGAGTAAGGAAAGTGAAGCGGTTGATGGGAGTGGGTTTGTATCAGTCGATCTGCGAGAGCGATGATCGGCTAGCATCGCAGTGAAAGAAGCCTGAAAGCAAGGAGGCTAAGCATGAAGGGTGCAACACACATCACTACGAGGTCGAAAAAGCTCCTCTTGATCCTCAATGAATTGAACTAGTGTAATTGGTGGTTTGGTCTTATTTGAGACAGCTCTGACTGAAATTTTATTTTAGTTTAATTTGGTTTAATTTTTCGATTTTTATTTTTAGCAATTTTCCTTATCTTAATTTTAACTAAATATAAAAATTTACATTTTTCCAGTAAATTTTACTTTTATTTTTATCTTATTTTTATTTTTATTTTTTATTTAATTGTTATTTTAATTTACCTAAATTAAATTTTTGTCGTTTTTTTGCAAATGGAAGTTGATTCGACGGGAATTTAAGCTATAATAGCGAAATTAGACATCTATGGCCCTTGGACTTCGGAGGGACCATATTTGCTCATTGTTTTATAAAGGGGGGCCACTACCTCATTTAAGTTCACATTCATCAGGCCCCTGCGGTGGGCCCCTTGATTGCCTAGCGTCGCGTGCCTTGAGTTCCGAGGCCACCTACGCCACCATCGGTAGAACCCTTTGGTCCTGGCTGGCCGCGCGGTTGTGATTATTGCCACTGAGCCGTAGGTGCCACGGCTCCCACTTCTTGCCGACGATCTACACTGAGCCGCTATAGCCACTACGGGTAGAGCCACATCGTGAGCCCCTTTCGGTCTTATTACACCGCGCGATTGTGATCAGGAGCCACGAGCTGGCGGCCGAGGCCACTGGTCCGCGTGCTGTGCGCGTGCGAGTCAGCTGCCATTGCTTAGCCTCGGCCACTGCATTTGCAGGCCACTGCTCTTGCCCCTCTTGCACGGCCCGGACCCACCCAGGTCATGGTGCGTACCCATGGGGGTTGCTCGCTACGGACGGGGTCGGGGTTGATGCGCTGAGGTGATGATGCGTACGCCAGGGCTGCGGATGCTCGGCTCGGACTGCTGTGAGACACGACTGCGTGGCCCCAGCTAGCTATATCGGAGGAATTCGGGCCCACGAGGCCCCGATCCGGAGATATCAGACTAGGGTGGGACCTCGGGCCCTTTCTCTAGTACATCAGAGATGACGCAGGAGGGTTCGACCCTCCAAGCGAGCTCGGACATCAGGCCCTGGAGAGTCTTCGAGATCTCGGCCGGCCGGAGTCACCTCCTCCCAGGGTGATTAGGGTTCGTCGCCCCAGTTATCACCGGCCTCGAGGATCAGGCGCTCTATGTTCACCTGCGATCAGATTCTAGGGAACGTGGATCTGCGTGCAAGAAGACTTATGGGAGCCGTACTATGATATCTAGGCATTGGCCGCGGTCGGTGTTTCGAGACTTCGATCGCGGCGTCCGTTAGTATTCCATAGCGCCTTTCATGGCCAGAGGCGATTCTCTTATCCGGGTTGTTCTTGGGTTCTACCACACTATGACATCCGGGTCTGAAATCCGTTAGACTCCGGTTCGAAGCGATGACGGCGCCCCAAGTGCTCGGAGTCGCGGATATTATAGGCTGCACTTGGAGCTGTCGTGTGTGGCGGTCGTAGGTTATAAGCTGATGGCCCGTATTACCATCACATAGAGAGATGGTCAGCTGTCTCGCTCGAGATACTCTGTGGGGCCTATACTCTTCCCTGGTGGGATTCCGCCGCGAGATGCTCCTAGTGGACCACGTGCTCGGACCGATTTATTCCATTCTGACATGTACGGCGAGGGGCTATACTCGGGGCTCATCGGGATCTCGGAGGGTTAGTTTAGTCCTACGAGGCTTGTCACTGACTTCCTGCTGCATTTTGAGGAGAGGTCCACGAAGTAAGGGCTTGGCTCGGCTGAGAGAGTTTACCTTTATTGATCTGGGGTTGCGAAGGCCGGGTCTAGAGCGTCACGGGGTTCAGCAGCCACGCATCCAGTGGAGGATTAGTTGTCTTGTAGTCTTATCCCATAGACGATCATTATACATGTCGCTCCATTATCCTCTAGGAGCGGGGAGGAGCGGCCGGATGATGCGTGAGAGGACCCATCGAGAGGAGAGGATCTGTTCACGAGGATGGAGGTGGAAGTGGAGAGGAGCCCGATTCGGATTCATCTCCTCAGTCTCCACTCTCTTTCCCGACCCTCTTGACAACGCTGGCCCTTCTACCTGGCTCACAGTAGTCTCCAAGCATATTCGTATCGGTTCTGAAAGTTTGCCGGTTGTTATGGATCTTACGTACTTTCGCGACTACGGCGTCGTTGGACGGCCGGATGGCGGTAGGGGTCAGCATAGCGCGAGAATCACGCCATGCTTCTTGGATCATGAGCCACCTCGGTCTCCGCCCGGTCAGTGAGCCAGGCACACTGGCCGCTTCGAGATCGATCCGCCCGTATGACCTCCTTGGATATGCTTGCAGTGCATTTCTGGCTTGACTTTAGATCAGCATCTCCACCGCGTAGGCGGTGGTCGCCTCCCTTCTCCTAACTTCCGTCCCTACCGGTGGAGACATGTTTATACTTGGTTGGAGGAAATGTTAGAGTGCAAGTGTCTTATCATATTTTGTCTTGTTTTCATCTTTATCATTTGCTACTCATTTTGTATAGGATTGTATAGGATACATGTATTAGCCGATAGTAGGCAGTGATATTTTTGTTGTGTTTAGCTATGTTAAGCTTGTACTAGCCACTTTGGTTATATCAAAAGCTTTATAGCATTATTTACATTTTTCTATACTTTTGCAAATCATGTTTGTGACTATATTTTTGTGTTTCTACTCTTGCCTTGAGTTGAAGAATTGAAGCCCTGTATGCTACCATAATGTTAGAACAGTTCCATGCATGATTAAGTTTTTGGTCCGTTGAAGTTCCAGAGTATTCAACCTTGTATATCCACCTTTAGCTAATCACACACAATGCACATCAGTTTTTATCCAATAGGTTGAAGCTATATACCCTTTTCACTTTCTGAATAGGCCTTAGATGGGTTAATGACCCATAATAGGTTTATGTTACCCATAAAAGAAGACTGATATAGTCTTCGAATGAAAGAAAAAAGCAAAAAAGAAAAGAAAAAGCAAAAAGAAAAGAAAAAGAAAGAAGAAAAAGAGATATGAAAGCCGCAACACTTTGCCTTGAAACCCGAACCACGGTCAGGGGATATGGCGGAAGCCTTTAAGCTGGTGCCACTGAAGCCTTCATTGGTTGGGAGTCACCCAGACTTAGTGTTTGCTATGCGGGTGGATGGGTAGAGATTAGCGAGTTGTAGGTGTAATTCTCGAAGTCATTCGAAGTCGAGGTGAAACTGTAGAGTTTGTGGTCGATTAGATCCTTTTGACGATGCCTAAACCTTAGTGGTTGGGAGTCATCGGTGGACCCACACACGGACTTTAGTGGTTGAGTTTTGACGTTGCACTTACTACGATGCGATCAAAGAAAGAATAAGAGTGTAGCGATTCTGTTTAGGTTGTTCGGCGGTTTAAAGATACTGACCTTGTTAGCTTGGTTGGGGGGAGGGAATAGCTTTACAACTTATTGGTTCAAACTGATTACCTTAAGAACACTTAGATTTAGGTGGAAGTTTAGGTTGACTTCCCTGGAATTGATATTGCCCTCAAACTTGGTCCTATATGGAAATTGTTCTCTCATGATGGTATTTGTCTGATCTAAGTTTTCATCTTAGCGTAAAGCCTCACTTGTACACTTTTTTGAATGACTTACACTTTTTGCAAATGCACAGCATGCATACCCTTGTTTGTTTTTAGCATTGCTAAGGGACTAGCGATGTGTCGATTTGAAGTGTGATTAGTACCCAAAAAGTGCTATTTTAGTCTATTTAAGATAGGTTTGAGAGTTCTTTTTGTGTCTTAATCATATTAATTAAGCCCGATAGACGTATGCAGTGCACATTTAGTACTGCGATTTTGTTTTTCAAGGTTGTTTTTGGTAGTTTTGCAGGTTTTGTGAACCTCGGCCTTCATTTCAAGCTTGGCTTCTTATCGGTGTTGATTTATGCGAATTCTCGACGATTTCATCAAGTCGGGATGAAGAAATGTCAAGTGGGCCCCGAAGAAATGGAGTTGAGCCGGTACGAGAGGCAATGCAGGGAGTGTAGGATTTTCGCTATGGCATAGCGAAAATTTAAATGGGTGCGAAAATTCGCAACCATAACAAAGAAATTTCACAATAATTGCGAGGGGCCCCATTTGTGCACAGTTTTTATGATAAGCGAAATTTCACATCATAGCGAAAATTCGCTATCATAGTGAAAGCTACTGTGCATAGCGAAAATTTGAATTTTCGTATGCCTCAATTACAAGCTATGATAGCGGAATTCGCTATCATACTTGAATCATAGCGAGAATTTCGCTATGATGGCGAAATTCACTATGCATAAGCGAAATTCATGCCCCTCGATTTTGATGAAGCGACCTCGTTTTGTGTAATTCAATTTGCCCCTAATGTAATCATATATTTTGGTATTTTTGGTATTTCCACCTCTTGTATGGCTATATAAACCGCCTTAGAACTTTGTAACCCTAGCTTTCATTCAAGCTTTCATTCACGCGGCTTTTGTTTTAGGTTTACGATTTTTCTCTCTTCTACTCTCTTATTTCTCTCGTTTCTTGGGCGACACCCGCTGGGGATAATGACTCGAGGATGTTTGGCCACAAGCCTGAAAACCTTGAAGGAGGGTTGCTAGGTTGGTTAATGGTGGTTTGCGAGGTGGTCCTCGATTTTAAATGAAGCAGATGCTGCATTTATTGTTCAAACTTTCCCAGTAGGGTTTAATGCTATTTAATGTGTTTCTTTGGTAAATACTTGTCATGCTTTAGGGTTCAGTGTATTCTTAATGGTAGATACTGCTTGACATTCTTTCTAGATGCCATTCTGAGCCACTTGAAATTAGGTTAGATGGTCGTTCTTCAAGAAATTTCTTTGGAACATTAAATGCTTTCTGTATTAAGTGTTTGCTCAATCGGAGTGTTTTTTTAAGGGTTAGTTTTTAAAGCTAAACAAAGTTAGGTTTTAGTGATGACATATGTCATTTGCCAATGCGAGAAATAACAGGGACACCTATATAACCCCATTTATCAAGCTAGTGACCCAGAGCCTTCAAGGTCTCCCTCTCACCTCATTTCAAAGGCCCATTTGAGTTACCTAGTGACCGACACCAGCGCTTTTTGTCTGAATCAAAAATCCAAAAGAAAGCCTCACATTTTGAACCATGTCCTGAATCATTTGTAGGATGAAAACCCGTCCCTCGTGGTCGACCTAGACGGCTATCTGCGATAGCTTGACTACGGCGTAGGAGAAAAATAGGAAACAAATTTTTGTTGATTCGGGATCACCACTGCGAGTGGCACGAATCGGTACACATCTCCTTATAATCGAGATCGGCTCCTCTTTTAAACAATAATAGGTCATCAGGATGTAGTACCCTGTTATCAGGTCCTTAGCTTCTTTCTGTTGGTAGCTATTACAGTGGCATAATTCCACAAGCTAAGAAGTTCACAATATCGGCGTACAAGGGTGATTGGGTGACAAGCTGGAATAAGCTACTCATCTGGAATTTTACTTGCTATTTCTCTTCACTTCCTCTCTTTGTACGGTGGGTTTTCTCTGCTCTTGACAAGTGATCGAGTTATCACATTATCGCTACCCTTCTTATCTTTTGTTTCATCGGAATTCTACTTGATAATGAGTACCCACTGATCGATCTTGGCTTTGCTTCTTTCTTTGCCATTAGATATTTAATTCTTCTTGTGATCGGTGTAGCCTGCCAACATGGGACCCCAATATATGGCCTAAATTTTTCACATGCAAATACTATTGCCAGTATCTCCTTTTCAGTAGTAGAGTAATTTTCTTGAGCTTCATTAAAGGTTTTGCTAGCATAATAGATGGCCTTGAACACTTTTTCATCTTTACGTCCCAATCTGACTCCCATTGAAATCAGCGTCATCCATGAATGATTTCAAATTCTCTGTTCCAATGCGGTTTGCCATGATGGGCTTCAACTGTCTGATTGGTTTTTCTTCGAACATTATGGCGGGATTCATCGAAATAGAACTTAGTATCTTTTTCCACTTGTCATAGTGGTCTAGCAATTTTGAAATCTCGATAAATCTTCTATAAAATCCCGGCTATGTCTAAGAGCTCTAATTCCCTTGATGTAGTGGGTGGCATTCGTTCTTATAATTGAAACTTTTTACTGATCTCACCATGACCTGCTGCAAAATCATGTGCCCCCGAGACGATGCCTTACCTTAACCATAAAATGGCATTTTTACTAATTGACTAGATTATTGTCGCTGCACCTTTGCAATCATCCCCGGAGTTATCTGAGCACTATTCGCCCGGATCCATACAACATCAAAATCATCCGTGAAGATCTCATAACTTCTACGCTAGATCATAAAATATAGACATACATGCCATCTTTGGAAATTGAGAGCATTACGAAACAAATGGCATTCTCTTAAAAGCAAAAGTACCAAATAGGCATGTAAAGTGGTTTTCTCCCTAATCTTAGTCTGATAGCAATTTAAGTTTATATCGAGTATCCATCAACAATGAGGGTATCCTGCTTGACCTATCCGGCATCGATCGATGAGGCATGGGAAAATGATTCTTTACAGTTGTAGTATTCAATTTTACGTAGTCAATACACACCCTCCATCTACAATACGAAGCTCTTGTAGGAATGGATTCATTCTTTTCATTTCGATCACAGTGTAGATCCACCTTTCTTAGGAACCACATGCATGGGCTTACCCGAGAACTATAAATATAGCATATATAAAACCTACATTTTACCATTCCCGAACTTCTTTTCGACAACTTCTTTCACCAGGTTCGTACTCCTTTGATGCTCAATAGAAGTTTTTGCATTATCATCCAGCAATATTTTATGCATGCAAATGGAGGGGCTGATACCCTTGGACTCGATTGACCCAGCAATTGCTTCCCTTGTATTTTCCGAGTGCGACGTAACACGTTCGCGAAGCCAGGTCAATGCGGTGATATGATAAACGGTTTTCTCTTTTAAGTTCTAAAAACTCATATTTTAAATGGTAGGCGATTCACTTTCAATGCCGCCCTTGCCGCTTTGGTTTTTCCTGCTCATGAGTTTGCTGTTTCAGCTTGCTTACTTCATCTTGATTGTTTTCATTTATACTCGAGATTGTTTCCTTGTTAAACAAATTTGAGAAATGTACTTCACAATCAAGACTCTCAAGATCACGAAAATTCATCTCGTTCATTGATAGAGTGTTGGATACAATCGAGTCAATTCAACATTGAGAAGGCTATTATTTCCTACAGCCATCTGTTTATGCGCATCTACATGGGGATGTTCAGGACTCCTATTATATTAAAATGCTGCTTTGCTTCATTTGACCACAGTGTCAGTTCACCTTTTTGTACATCTATCAAGGCAGCTCCAGTTGCTAAGAAGGTCTTCCTTGCAACAAATGAATTTGGGTATCTTCCTTCATCTGCATGATAACAAAATCGCTGGGAAGAGTGATTTCCCGACCTTGATAAGTACATCTTCAAGAATGCTTTACGATTTGTGTAGGTGATCTACCAAAAGCCATCTGCAATGTAATTGTTGTTGGGGTAAGTTCCCCCAAATTTAGTCTCTGCACAACTGATAGAGGCATCAAATTTATACTCGCGCCCGAATCACATAAAGCTTTCTTGAATTCATATTTCCTTATGGAGCGAGGAATGGGTAGGCTAGCGGTCCTTCATCTTTCTTTAGATCTTTTGGATAATGGCCATGCGTGGCAGGTCAAGTTAACTATACCACTCGACTATCTTTCTTTTCTTGTCGGTATCTCCTTTGAAATTTTGCCGAGGCATTTGGCTGATTACCTCTTGCAAATAGATATTTATTTCTATTTTCTTGAAAATGTCGAAATTTAGAAAGCGTTCTTGTTCTTGACTTAAAGTCTCTGTGGAAATGGCATTGAAGGTGTATAAACTTGGTACTCCTTCCTTCTTTTTCTGGTCATTGCTTCCTTCCCGTTTGTTAAATCTGGGTGCTCTTTTTCTCCTTCCTTTCGGTCTCTTCTTTGCCTTTCGGTCTTCTTTTTCTTTTGTCCTTTTGTTCTTTGCTCAAATCCTTCCCACTTCTTGGTGAATTGCCGTGATCTTTTGGGTTCAGCATGCGAAGTGTCACTAGGGAATGTGCCTTGCTCTGATTGCATGTCGAGGGGTGAATACCACCTGCCCATTGTATCCAGATTTTTCGTGAGGAGCCTTTAGCATTCTTAAACATTTGGTATCGGACTTGAAAGCTGAGTGGGGATAGTTTGTTCTTAAATTTGTGACTAGCCTCGTGTTGTCCCATGAGCGCAAGCATTTGTTCTAGATGGTTTTGGTCCTCCTCAGACCACGATACATTCATTTACGCTTTCACCCCTTTCTTGATCTTCTTCTTTGGACATGGTATTATTTGATATCCATGTTAAGGATTACGTCATTACCTCGGGCCTTCATAATACCCCTTCACCATATGAGAAATTCTCATGGTTCCTTAGTGCTGGTTGGTGTGTGGGCAGGTTAGGATTTGGCAGAAATGGTAATTTCTTGGCTCAGTTCACGTGCTTAACCTCCTCGACACCATAGAATTTTCTTGTTGGCACATCTGGCATACTTCTCATAAGTTCACTTTCCGCTCTATTTCATGACGGTGTGCATCTTCTCTCTTGTCACATCCATCTGCTTGTATGGCATCCAACCTTGCCTCCATGGTTGTCATCCGCCTCGACTCCATGATCCACTTTTCCTCTGTTGTTTCCACATGAAAACTCGAGATGGAGCTTTAAATGTGCATTTGTTAGGTCTTACATCAGATCTCTCGCCTCTTCCTTGTTTTACCAGTTTAGATATCCTGACATAAAGCATAAATAATGCCCGCTAGATGTATCATTTCGCATGATACACTATGTCCCTCTGGGTCTTCAAATCTATTCCATGCATCGGGCACCTCTTCGGCCAACCTCTTGAATCTTTCCCCGAAGCTATGCAGGCTCTCATCTTCCCTTGTTGGGAATACTATTATCTCTTCTTTTCTCACGAAGTGAGAGATGGGGAAAGAATGCCCAAATGAGCTTCTACCAGCTCTTCCCAAGTATCAAATAGAACCATATGGTAATGATTCATACCATGTGGATGTTATATCTCTCAAAGAAAATGGGAAGAGATGCAACTTTATCACCTCTGGTCTCACACCATTAAGCTTCCTTTATGTTGCATCACGAGAAATCTTCCGGAGTGCTCGTTTGGGTCTTGATTGGGATGACCCGATGGGGTGTTCTTTAGAACCATTGTAATCAAAGTGCTTTAGTTCAAAATTATTTTACGCATCCACGGTAGGCTATCGATTGCGGGAGATATACTTCTACAGATAATAGGCCCCTCCGGAAATCCTCCGTCGTGTTAGTAATGGGAGGCCTTAAAACAGTGTCCTGTTCCTAAATACGGTCATGTCTCTCATACGCCATATTGCGTTTTACGCTCTCTTTTTTGTCTTTCTTAAGCTTCTGAGTGTTCTTTCCAATTCAGTGTCTGCTGGAATCAGGTTAGAATCCTGTTTCCTATGCATTAAAGGATTTCCTGAAATCAAAACACACTCAGATTAATAGGATTAGTCAAACTAAACAAAATATTTTCAACATGACATTGAATTAGTGACTCATGTGACCCACTTTCAGCACTTAAGCTTTTTCTTTTCGTTTATAAAATGTCCAAATTAGCATTTCCTTCTTTTGTCAGAATATTGATCTATTTAATTCTTTCAATCCCCGGCAACAACGCCATAAAAACTTGTTTGCCTTTTTCTATATAGACTAAAACCCCTCAAACTAACATAGCTACAAGAGCCTTACACTTCTCTTGTATCCATGTCACTTTGAATAAGTTTGCTTGATAAAATAATTTTCTCCTAATGTTCATGATTTAAAAATAAGGGTCAAGTCTGTGACCTTTGCCAAGTGCACCCGCAGACCATACAAGTATTAAAATACGAATGTAAGTCCGAGGTAATAATTCCGCAGTTGATAGCAAATTACAGATCAACTACCCCAACTACTAAAATTCCATACTATTTAGACTCAAAACTCATAGTGAAAGTTTTATCTAAAAAAAAAAATTAAATATCCTATACTATTGAATATGTTCAAACTAAACTAAAACAAAAGTGAATGAATAAAAATAAATTGTATTTAAAAGAATGATTGAATGGAGTTTCCTATAGCTTGAAAACCATCAATGAAATACAATGGAACGGTCAATTCCAGCACTAAAATCCAATTCTCTGTTCTATGTATGGATATGATTTTTGTCCAAGATTTCCTAATTATTGGAATTGGATTTCTCTATATTCACTAATTAGATATCCTTGCTTCTCTCGAAGACAAGATCAAACCAGCTACTTGTATTCCAAATTCTCTTGCGAATGCAGGTATTTTTTCTCTCTCGATACTTCCACCCATTATCTGTTGACAATGAACTGCTTTACCTTCACCGGGATTTTTGCAAAGTTTCTACCACGCACTTAATTGGTGGCTCCAACCTCGGATCTATGGGTTTTATCCTTTTCCCTTGATTAGATCTAAGCTAACGGGGATTGGGAACTTTACCTTTAGATTAAGGTGAACTCTCTGATTATTTATATTATTAAATACACCTCCACCTTCAATTATGAAGCGAATGGGGATTTATCAAAATGAACTCTCGAGCTCGTGATCGTCAATGGTAGTCGAACATACCAGAGAAAAGAATGCTCTCGAACAAAGTCTCCGATACATGTGTGTCACGCGAGAGGGCGTCCACGGATATCGGGGAAGTAAGATACATTCCCTCGGTAGGTATTAGGTACTACTATTTAGGAACCTATCCATTCAAAACAACATGATTAAGTAAACCGAACCCAAATTAATTGTCCATAATTGTCAAGGGGAAAAGGCTGTAACTAAATGTAAAATCCAAATCAGTAATTTGCGCTGATCACTGTGCGAATTAAGAAATGGAGCATAGATCCGCTAACACTTGTAAGTGCAATAAAGCCACGAGAAGAAATGAATTCAGAAATTTGTCTAGATTTCATAAATTTTAGAGCAGTAATATGAGAAAAATAATCGAACTAAAAATCCGTCTACTCGTCTTTGCAGTTCGCTTGATTCAAAACCAGAAAAATAAAAATAAAAATAAAAATCTACTCTAAAATATACACTGAGTTCCTCTTCTTCTCCCTTTTCTAGGTAGTGAAGACGGAGAAAACTACTTTACTATTATAAAGCTATCTATTTATCTCTTTGTAAAAGAGTTTAGGCGAATCCCAAAATGCTCGGTGGAACTCGAAGAAAGGAGCCCGACTGCTTGTCACATGTGGCGACCTCGAGTTGATAGCCGGCGACATGTTTTCTTGATTACTCGTAGTCGATTCTGACCTCCTTCTTTAAGTTACGCAGTTTGTCTTACAAGCTGATTTTGATCGATGTCGCGGCGACATCGTTTGTGGTCGCGACCTCATTCACTGATGTTCCTTACGTGGTGATGTCTGGCGACCCCTCGGTTACATGTCAGCGACATCATTGTCTTTCCTATTCTTCCGACACGAGTTAAACATCGGTTTAGGTTTCGACCACTTTACGTTTGTATGATGACTTCATGTTGTGACTTTGATTTCTTGAGCCATGGTCTGCTGCCAGTGGTTTCTTCGATATTTTGCTAAGATTTGAGTTTTACATTTGTATTTTCTGTAAAATGAAATTTGATTAATTATCCTTTTATATCAAACAAATCCAACATTTATCTCATAATATACTCGGAAAATGGATTAAAAACCTAATGAGTTTTTTAGACTAAATGCGACAAAGATGATTTTAGATCACGGTAGGGTTATCATGTTTTGTTTAAATGGTAAGTGCAGTTAGTTGTAAAAGTTCAAAGCTGACCAGCGCATTAATTGAATATGTGAAATTGAAGTGTGAATATATAAGCGGCATGCGGTCTGACAAAGTCGTTTGGATCAAAAGTTCATTAATGACCTTGAAGTGGTTCCTAGCATTACAAATCCTGGTGATGTTTATTGTGACAATGGCCGGTGCTGTATTACCTGGCTTGAAGAACCTGAATCACATGAATGATCAAAACACACATTCTTGGGCGTTATCATCTCATTGAAATGTTGAGAGAGTGACGTTAAGATATGTAAGAGTTCGAGCCAGGATGATAATGTTGCTGATCCATTGACTAAGCCTCTACCCTGACAAAAGCATGATCGTCATGCTAGGTTCTTAGATATTAGATAATTGATGAATGGGCTAAGCGCAGAGTGGGAAATTGTTAGTAATAATTACTCACAGGCACATTAGCGTGTGCATGGTAATTTTAACTATTTATGAGAATTTATTATTATGATGGTTGCATGTATTATATATATAACGTCCTTGAATAATATTATTAATTATTCTAAATGTCTGACCGGTTATTGTTATCGAATTAACAATGGATTAAGATAGTATAAAGTTTAATTGATATTCATAGGATGAATATGTGTATGAATACAAATCAAATTTATATCTATTTGTTGAGAACAAATATTGGATGACCGTCTTGAGATTAATACATGGATCAAAGTCATAAGTTAATCTCTAATAGTTTAATGTCATTAAATCTTTGACACGAGATAGCTATAGTTTCTCAACATAAGAATATTTGTGTTTTAATATAATCAAGCGTTATCTTTAATCGGATGACTATAGAGGTTATACTTGAACATAATAAGAATTATGTAGTGAGATATGAGCGATTAAAGATGAAAATTGTCCATCTTATTACTTAAGAGATATCTGTGTCCCTCGACAATTGAGGCGAAATGCATGAGTCGTGCTCAAATGAACAGTGAGATCAAAATGTCATTTGTTTAGTCGATCTAATTGGGTTTCCCCGAGTAATCAAAGAGATGAAAGATATAAGGTTGACTTTGTCCATGCCTTATGTTCCTATCAGATATCATGAGACAAAGGATTATGTCATTAGCCATATTAAGGTTGTCTCGGATCATAGGCTTTTCATTTAACTTGGGTAGTCATAATGTCTTCTTTAGAAGCCACTTATGACTTGTAGGATCAAAATGTGATTTAGCCCTCTTATCGATGTTAATTGAGCCTACTTAAGTCGCATTAAGAACAAATAATACTTTGATTATGGTTTTTCACTCTCTGTAGTAATTTAAAATGATGAGATTACATTTTCTTAAATTACAAATAACATAATTAGTTATTTATTTAAATTCGAAATTTAATTTGAGAAAGTTTAAATTAAATGATTTAAGTATAACAAATAATTAATTTGTTATATTTTCTTATTGGATAATGAAATAATACGTAAAAGGTTTTTTTAATATGGATGTGAATTTAAATTTTTTATTATTTAAAGAGTTTTAATATATAATAATATAAATTCATTTCCTTGCTCCCGATAAGGATTTGAATTTAAATTGTTATTATTTAAAAGAGTTTTAAATATATAATAATATAAAAATTCATTTTTATTCAAAACCACTATAGACTTATATAGATATATATGTGGGGACATATGTTCGTAGTAGTCGTCATTTACTCACCAGAAACGACCAAACGAGAGAGAAAAAAAAAAGAAAAACCCTAATTTCGTTTTGAGAAGACGAACCTGAACTAGCATTCAACAAGATCGTTCATTATTTGTTTGTGTGTTGATACTTGTAGAGGGTGGTCGCTTTTCAGAAAGGCAGCACATTTGAAGATCCGAATAAACCAAGAGCCCCTTAGGGCTTTTTTGAAGGCTTGAATCTGATACGCAAGAGGTAAGTTTAAACTTCCTTAGTTTTTATGAAACGCATGTGATCCTTGGTGGGTTAAGGGATAAAGAAAATTTTTAAATTATCTTTTGCATTTATGTTCCAATCGGATTGGATGCGCACAGTATTGACACGAGGCAGCGTGTGACAGTACTAAAGCTAGGGGCACCATGCAGGAGCAAGGTGCTGAAGTAGGGCACTATGCCTGAGTGGTGTAGTGCTAGAAAGGCTGGCAGGCGGAGCAACGTGGGAGCAGGGCATGCCTTTGCTAAGCAATGTGGAGACGGTATAGCACAGCGTGTGGGGAACATCCAGTGCTAGGCTTGGGCGACGGGGACAGCCAAGAGTAGCATGGCGTCTTGACGGCAGTCGCGGCGCATGGGAGAGCTAACTTAGCGGTGTCATTGCGTGCAGCTCACCGTGATCGGATGGGGGGCTTGTGGGTGGCATATGAGCCGCGACACCACGGTGGCATGGGTGTGTGCACTCCAGGGGAAGCACGCAAGGTAGCGTTCTAGGCGAGTCTTCCCCACCAAAATGATGTAGACTTTTGGAAAAATGCAGACCGGACATCTCACACGTAGCAGGGAGACATAATGGCATATTTTAACTAGGAAGCGTTTTAATTAGTGTTTGTTTTTGCCATTCTCTTTTGTAATAATTATACACTTGTGTGAAAAGAAGAAAAAATTTGGATGCGAAAATATTTATTTTATTTGTTACCTAAAAAAATAGGAGAAAATAAGTAAAAATATTTACCCCAAAATTCATTTTTCACATGCAGAAAAATATATTTGGGACCAGAATTGGTCAATTTTAAGTGGAGGAAATATTTTTTTTTATTTACTAAAAATAGGCGAAAAATAGGGAAAATAGGGAAACTTAGGAAATGAGGAGAAGAATGGGGAAAATTAAGGAAAATAATTGATTTAGATTTGACTAAAGGGAATGCAATATTTTACTATAAAATATTAATATTTGATAATATTTTTAATGAAAAGTCATTAATTAAAAAAATTCTCTAAAAATATAGAAATATAGGGGAAAACGTGGGGAAAAGGTATTGAA